>WNWK01002279.1:0-207500 GCA_009830355.1 Cherax destructor
GTGAATGTAACCTGACCTGTACTAATTCCTTAAGTGGAAGTGACCTGACCAGGTGGTCGGCTGGACAATTATATGAGTGGGTGCGGTTGGGTGTGAATTGGTCCTGACTAGCTTGTGCTACTAGGTCAGATGCAGTGCTCCTTCCTTAAGTGAATGTAACCTGACCTGGCTGGGTAGGGGCATTGGCTTAAGCCGTTGGAGATTTGGACCTGCCTCGCATGGGCCAGTAGGCCTGCTGCAGTGTTCCTTCTTTCTTATGTTCTTATGTTCTTATATATATATATATATATTTTTTTTTTTTTTAACATCGGCCGATTCCCACCAAGGCAGGGTGGCCCGAAAAAGAAAAACTTTCATCATCATTCACTCCATCACTGTCTTGCCAGAGGGGTGCTTTACACTACAGTTATAAAACTGCAACATTAACACTCCTCCTTCAGAGTGCAGATACTGTACTTCCCATCTCCAGAACTCAAGTCCGGCCTGCCGGTTTCCCTGAATCCCTTCATAAATGTTACTTTGCTCACACTCCAACAGCACGTCAAGTATTAAAAACCATATGCCTCCATTCACTCCTATCAAATACGCTCACACATGCTTGCTGGAAGTCCAAGCCCCTCGCACACAAAACTTCCTTTACCCCCTCCCTCCAACCTTTCCTAGGCCGACCCCTACCCCGCCTTCCCTCCACTACAGATTTATACACTCTCGAAGTCACTCTGTCTCGTTCCATTCTCTCTACATGTCCAAACCACCTCAACAACCCCTCCTCAGCTCTCTGGACAATCGTTTTGGTAATCTCGCACCTCCTCCTAATTTCCAAACTCCGAATTCTCTGCATTATATTCACACCACACATTGACCTCAGACATGACATTTCCACTGCCTCCAGCCTTCTCCTCGTTGCAACATTCATCACCCATGCTTCACACCCATATAAGAGCGTTGGTATAACTATACTCTCATACATTCCCCTCTTTACTTCCATGGACAAGGTTCTTTGTCTCCACAGACTCCGAAGTGCTCCACTCACCCTTTTCCCCTCATCAATTCTATGATTCACCTCATCCTTCATAGACCCATCCGCCGACATGTCCACTCCCAAATATCTGAATACATTCACCTCCTCCAAACTCTCTCCCTCCAATCTGATATCCAATCTTTCGTCACCTATTCTTTTTGTTATCCTCATCACCTTACTCTTTCCTATATTCACTTTCAATTTTCTTCTTTTACACACCCTACCAAATTCATCCACCAACCTCTGCAACTTCTCTTCAGAATCTCCCAAAAGCACAGTGTCATCAGCAAAAAGCAACTGTGACAACTCCCACTTTGTATTTGCTTCTTTATATTTTAGCCCAACACCTCTTTCCAAGACCCTCGCATTCACTTCTCTTACAACCCCATCTATAAATATATTGAACAACCACGGTGACATCACACATCCTTGTCTAAGGCCCACTTTTACTGGGAAATAGTCCCTTCCCTCCTACACACTCTAACCTGAGCCTCACTATCCTCATAAAAACTCTTTACTGCTTTCAGTAACCTTCCTCCTATTCCATACACCTGCAACATCTGCCACATTGCCCCCCTATCTACCCTATCATACGCCTTTTCCAAATCCATAAATGCCACAAAAACATCTTTACCCTTATCCAAATACTGTTCACCTATATGTTTCACTGTAAACACTTGGTCTACACACCCCTACCTTTCCTAAAGCCCCTTGTTCATCTGCTATCCTACTTTCTGTCTTACTCTTAATTCTTTCAATAATAACTCTACCATACACTTTACCAGGTACACTCAACAGACTTATTCCCGTATAATTTTGCAC
The DNA here is from genome assembly GCA_009830355.1 of Cherax destructor. Taxonomy (NCBI): domain Eukaryota; kingdom Metazoa; phylum Arthropoda; class Malacostraca; order Decapoda; family Parastacidae; genus Cherax; species Cherax destructor. The sequence continues at coordinate 1,844 of WNWK01002279.1, forward strand.
TCTCTTTTGTCCCCTTTGCCTTTATACAAAGGAACAATACACGCTCTCGCCAATCCCTAGGTACCTTACCCTCTTCCATACATTTATTAAATAATAGCACCAACCACTCCAAAACTATATCCCCACCTGCTTTTAACATTTCTATCTTTATCCCATCAATCCCAGCTGCCTTACCCCTTTCATTCTACCCACTGCCTCACGAACTTCCCTACACTCACAACTGGCTCTTCCACACTCCTACAAGATGTTTTTCCTCCTTGCCCTACACACGAAATCACAGCTTCCCTGTCTTCATCAACATTTAACAACTCCTCAAAATATTCTCTCCATCTTCCCGATACCTCTAACTCTCCATTTAATAACTCTCCTCTCCTATTTTTAACTGTCAAATCCATTTGTTCTCTAGGCTTCCTCAACTTATTAATCTCATTCCAAAACTTTTTCTTATTTTCAACAAAATTTGCTGATAACATCTCACCCACTCTCTCATCTGCTCTCTTTTTACATTGCTTCACCACTCTTTTAACCTCTCTTTTTCTCTCCATATACTCTTCCCTCCTTGCATCACTTCTACTTTGTAAAAACCTCTCATATGCTAACTTTTTCTCCCTTACTACTCTCTTTACATCATCATTCCACCAATCGCTCCTCTTCCCTCCCGCACCCACTCTTCTTTCAACAAATCGGCCGCTACCCGCCAAGGCGGGGTGGCCCAAAGAGAAAAACAAAAGTTTCTCTTTTTAACTTTAGTAATGTATACAGGAGAAGGGGTTACTAGCCCCTCGCTCCCGGCATTTTAGTCGACTCTTACGACGCGCATGGCTTACGGAGGAAGAATTGTTCCACTTCCCCATGGAGATATATATATATATATATATATATATATATATATATATATATATATATATATATATATATATATAAGATTTTGTTTTCATCAGCGGTAGCACCTCAGGTCAAAACCGAAGCACCCAGGCTCGAACACAAGACGAGTGGAGACGTTGGGTATGTTTACTTAAGAGGCACGTGAGTTTCCCTGTGTCCTAATATCATGTTTATTTTTCACCTCTAATCCACATTGTCCATAATTACTATCCCATTTGCTTTGTCTGCTTCGTAGGTGAAGTCCAGAATCTTTGCTTAATTCATGGTATAACTTAACAAAGATTCTGGACTTCACCTTACGAAAGCAAAGCAAATGCGATAGTAATTATGGACAAGGTGGATTATAGGTGAAAAATAACATATTATTAGAAAACAAGGGAACTGACGTGTCCCTTAAACCTGATGGTAATAGGGAAGAGAACTAAAGGACCATGTGGATATAAGCCATTTTGTTTGGCTTTCTTGCTTCATCATGGATTACTTAACCTCCAGGGTAATAAGAAAAAGGTATTTTGCGGGAGAAACGTGCTGTCACTTAGCATATCTTCTTATACCTTCTGGCAGTGTTCACCTAACAGTGACTAGGTACCTGGGTGTTAGTCACCTCACACCATCTAGTGTTCACCTAACACTGACTAGGTACCTGGGTGTTTGTCTCCACACCAGCTGTCAGTGTTCACCTAACAGTGACTAGGCACCTGGGTGTTAGTCTCCTTACACCATCTGCCAGTGCTCAACTAACAGTGACTAGGTACCTGGATGTTAGTCTCCTCACACCATCTGCCAGTGCTCACCTAACAGTGACTAGGTACCTGGGTGTTAGTCTCCTCACACCAGCTGCCAGTGTTCACCCAACCGTGACTAGGTACCTGGGTGTTAGTTTCCTCTCACAAGTTGCCAGTGTTCACCTAACAGTGACTAGGTACCTGGGTCTTAGTCTCCTCTCACAAGTTGCCAGTGTTCACCTAACAGTGACTAGGTACCTGGGTGTTAGTCTCCTCACACCATCTGCCAGTGCTCACCTAACAGTTACTAGGTACCTGGGTGTTAGTCTCCTCTCAAAAGTTGCCAGTGTTCATCTAACAGTTACTAGGTACCTGGGTGTTAGTCTCCTCTCACAAGTTGCCAGTGTTCATCTAACAGTTACTAGGTACCTGGGTGTTAGTCTCCTCTCACAAGTTGCCAGTGTTCATCTAACAGTTACTAGGTACCTGGGTGTTAGTCTCCTCTCACAAGTTGCCAGTGTTCACCTAACAGTTACTAGGTACCTGGGTGTTAGTCTCCTCTCACAAGTTGCCAGTGTTCATCTAACAGTGACTAGGTACCTGGGTGTTAGTCTCCTCACACCATCTGCCAGTGCTCACCTAACAGTGACTAGGTACCTGGGTGTTAGTCTACTCTCACAAGTTGCCAGTGTTCACCTAACAGTGACTAGGTACCTGGGTGTTAGGAGAGTGCTGCGGGTGGCATCCTGGGGAAAGACATGAAGAACCCCAAAGGAAATAAGCCACACTTCTTGACTTTCTAGATTAATGTTGCATTATATTATCCCTCTGGGGTTAAGATACCAAATAAAGGGCTTAGTCTTCTTTTTGTTTTTTATGCTTCTTTTTTCTCTCTTCTTTTTCTTTTCTTCTGCATTTTCTTTTCCTTTTTTCTTCTGCTTTTTCTTTTTCTTCATTTGCTTTATCTTATTTTTTTCTTTTTCTTCTTTTTCTTACCATTTTTTCTTTTTCTTCATTAGCATTTTTACCGTCTTTCTTCTTCTTCTTTCTTCTTCTTCTTCTTCTTCTTCTTCTTCTTCTTCTTCTTCTTCTTCTTCTTCTTCTTCTTCTTCTTCTTCTTCTTCTTCTTCTTCTACTTCTTCTTCTTCTTCTTGATGTCAGTAAATTTGTGGACTTTTAGATGTTGTAGAAGTTGATTTAGTTTTGTTCACCTGGTCAAAAGTGTAAAGAAACTCAAGAAGATGCAATGGTTTTCCACAAGAGTGGTACCGTTACTGAGGTGCTTATAAATGAAGACACGACACAGGGCGAAACGTTGTCTGAGTAAGAGCTTGTTGTGCAAGGTGTCTTTCCTTCAGTGTTGTCGGCGGTATCACATTTGGATCAGTGTGCTTATTAATGGGAAGACTGAAGGAACTCATACCGATATTGACGGGAGAGAGAGGAGGACCAGGTGAGATATGGTCATGGCATACAAAATACTAAAAGTAGAAAAGAAAACATCTATTTGAGATATAAGAAGTCTGCTAAATGTCTAGATAATTCACAAGGTAATTAGGGAATGATGTTTCAGATTCAGGCCCATGACTGTTCAACAGCTTCCCACCAGAGGGAGTTGGACAGATACCCAAGAATGTTCAACTGCCTCCCAGCATACATTAGGGGGATTACCAGTAGACTCCTGGCTGTCTTCAAGAAGGCACTGGACAGGCACCTAAAGTCAGTACCTGACCAACCGGGCTGTGGTTCGTACGTCAGTTTGCGTGCGGCCGGCAGTAACAGCCTGGTTGATCAGACCCTGATCCACCATTAGGCCTGGTCTCAGACCGATCCGCGGGGGCTTTGACCTCCGAAACCCTCTCCAGGTAAACCCGATCAGCCGGGCTGTGCTTCGTACATTGGACTAAGTGCGGCCAGCAGTAAAAGCCTAGTTGATCAGGCCCTGATCCACCGGGAGGCCTGGCCAAGGACTGGGCCGCGGAGCGTTAACCCCCAGAACACCCTCCAGGTAAATGAAGATGTAGTGGAGGCAAACACCAGTCATGATTTCAAGAGTAGGTACGATAGGTCCTTGGGGAGAACATTGATCAGTAGACCCGGTCATTATTAGTTACGAGGCTGGGCTAGGAGCTGTGACTCGAACTATGTAAACACAACTAGGTGAAAACACACATTCGTCACACTTAAAAAAAAAAAAAGAGGAAAGAAGGGTATGTGTCTATTTGACAGCTCGAAAGTAACACATAGATACACGGAGCCAGGAGCTGAGACTCGACCCCTGCAACCACATTTAGGTAAACACACACACACACACACACACACAGTTACCCAATAGTAACAATATTTGAATTCCTGAAGGCTTTTCTAAGTATTCTTCACATTTTCTATATATCTGTATTCGTTTCATAGTTTGTCTTCTTCCCTCCTTTTTCTCTTGATTTATATATATATTTGTTTCAGTTTTGTCTAGTTTACTTATTATTATTATTATTTCATTCTGGCTGTGAGTTTCCGTGTCGCTATTATCAGTCGCTTCATGTGAATGTTTTTCTTTTAATTATTATTTCTCCAGTTTTTGTGTTTGATATTAACCGAAATATTCACTGCTATTGTTATCTGTTGATTGTTATATATTTCCCGTTTTCTGATGTATCGTTGTCTGCTCCCCATTTTCTTATGTTTTATTGTTCCTCGTTTTCTGTTGTCATTGTCTGTTCCCGTTTTCTTATGTCTTATTGCTTGTTTTTAGTTTTCTGTTGTCATTATCTGTTCCTCGTTTTCTTATGAATCATTGTTTCCACGTTCTTAAATTATTCCTTTTTTTTTTTTTTTTTTTATTAACACATAGGCCGTTTCCCACCATGGCAGGGTGGCCTGACAAAGAAAAACTTTCATCATCATTCACTCCATCACTGTCTTGACAGAGGTGTGCTTACACTACAGCTACAAATCTGCAACATTAACTCCCTATTTGTTCCCCGTTTTCTTACGTATTAGCTGTTTGCCGTTTTCCTGTCGTTGCCTAATTCCCATTTTATTTCAGTTTCTACAGTTTATTTTATTTATATATATCTATTTTTTTTCAGTTGTGCTTTTCGTCTGTTTGAGAGAAGCAAATTTACCTTCGCCCATTTTATTTTGTTTCGTTTTCTGTAATTCTACTTGTTTTAGCTTCGTTTTGTTATTAATTATGTTTCGTCTACTTACGTGTTCTCTTATGTTTCCCCGAATCTTATTTCCTTTAGTCTTGTTTGCTCTCATTCCTTTTTTCCCTTCTCATTCTGTTTCCCCTAATTCTCTGCACGTTCTCATTTTTTCTCTAATTCTCTTTCCTTTTATTCTATCTTCTGTTATTATGTTTCTTTTCCTTTCGTTTTCTTGGATCCTGTTTCCTCTCATTCCGTTTACTTTTTCATCGTGTTCCGTTTTCTCGAATTTTTATTTTGTTTTCTCTAAACTTTTTTCATCTGTTTCCGTTTTCAGAATGTTTGTAGTAATACTCCCACGGCAGTACTCCCACGGAAATACTACCACGGCAGTACTACCACAGTAATACTACCCGGCAGTACTCCCACGGTAATACTACCACGGCAGTACTCCCACGGTAATACTCCCACGGCAGTACTCCCACGGTAATACTACCACGGCAGTACTCCCACGGTAATACTACCACGGCAGTACTCCCACGGTAATACTACCCGGCAGTACTCCCACGGTAATACTACCACGGCAGTACTCCCACGGTAATACTCCCACGGCAGTACTCCCACGGTAATACTACCACGGCAGTACTCCCACAGTAATACTACCACGGCAGTACTCCCACGGTAATACTACCACGGCAGTACTCCCACGGTAATACTACCACGGCAGTACTCCCACGGTAATACTACCACGGCAGTACTCCCACGGTAATACTACCACGGCAGTACTACCACAGTAATACTACCCGGCAGTACTCCACGGTAATACTACCACGGCAGTACTCCACGGTAATACTCCACGGCAGTACTCCACGGTAATACTACCACGGCAGTACTCCACAGTAATACTACCACGGCAGTACTCCCACGGTAATACTACCACGGCAGTACTCCCACAGTAATACTACCACGGCAGTACTCCCACGGTATTACTACCACGGCAGTATTCCCACGGTAATACTCCCACGGCAGTACTCCCACGGTAATACTACCACGGCAGTATTCCCACGGTAATACTACCACGGCAGTACTCCCACGGTAATACTATCATGGCTGTACTACCACGGCAGTACTCCCACGGTAATACTACCACGGCAGTACTCCCACGGTAATACTACCACGGCAGTACTCCCACGGTAATACTACCACTGCAGTACTCCCACGGTAATACTATCATGGCAGTACTCCCACGGTAATACTACCACGGCAGTACTCCCACGGTAATACTACCACGGCAGTATTCCCACGGTAATACTACCACGGCAGTACTCCACGGTAATACTATCATGGCTGTACTACCACGGCGTACTCCACGGTAATACTACCACGGCAGTATTCCACGGTAATACTACCACGGCAGTACTCCACGGTAGTACTCCACGGTAATACTACCACGGCAGTACTCCCACGGTAATACTACCACTGCAGTACTCCACGGTAATACTATCATGGCAGTCTCCACGGTAATACTACCACGGCAGTACTCCACGGTAATACTACACGGCAGTACTCCACGGTAATACTACCACGGCAGTATTCCACGGTAATACTACCACGGCAGTACTCCACGGTAATACTACCACGGCAGTACTCCACGGTAATACTACCACGGCAGTACTCCCACGGTAATAGCTACCACGGCAGTACTCCACAGTAATACTCCACGGCGGTACTCCCACGGTAATACTACCACGGCAGTACTCCCACGGTAATACTACCACGGCAGTACTCCCACGGCAGTACTCCACGGTAATACTACCACGGCAGTACTCCCACGGTAATACTACCACGGCAGTACTCCCACGGTAATACTACCACGGCAGTACTCCCACGGTAATACTACCACGGCAGTACTCCACAGTAATACTCCACGGCAGTACTCCCACGGTAATACTACCACGGCAGTACTCCCACGGTAATACTACCACTGCAGTACTCCCACGGTAATACTATCATGGCAGTACTCCCACGGTAATACTATCATGGCAGTACTCCCACGGTAATACTACCACGGCAGTACTCCCACGGTAATACTACCACGGCAGTATTCCCACGGTAATACTACCACGGCAGTATTCCCACGGTAATACTACCACGGCAGTACTCCACGGCAGTACTCCACGGTAATACTACCACGGCAGTATTCCACGGTAATACTGCCACGACGACTCCACGGTAATACTCACGGCAGTACTCCACGGTAATACTACACGGCAGTATTCCACGGTAATACTACCACGGCAGTATTCCACGGTAATACTGCCCACATACTCCCACGGTAATACTACCACGGCAGTATTCCACGGTAATACTACCACGGCAGTATTCCACGGTAATACTGCACGACAGTCTCCACGGTAATACTACCACGGCAGTATTCCCACGGTAATACTACCACGGCAGTATTCCCACGGTAATACTACCACGGCAGTACTCCCACGGCAGTACTCCCACGGTAATACTACCACGGCAGTATTCCCACGGTAATACTACCACGGCAGTATTCCCACGGTAATACTGCCACGGCAGTACTCCCACGGTAATACTACCACGGCAGTATTCCCACGGTAATACTACCACGGCAGTATTCCCACGGTAATACTGCCACGGCAGTACTCCCACGGTAATACTTTACTATCTAAAATTACCTGACAGGATTTTTTTTACTATAATCCCCTGATTCCTTACTGCTTTCTCCCCCTAATCCCTAATGCCTCTCTTTATTCGAAACTCCTTCCATTGATTTCTAACCCTTTCTCTTGATTCTTAACTCGTCCCCCTGATTCCTATCTCCTCTCCTTGATTCCTGTCTCTTCCCCTTGATTCCTGTCTCCTCCCCTTGATTCCTGTCTCCTCCCCTTGATTCCTATTTTCTCCCCTGATTCCTATCTCCTCTCCTTGATTCCTGTGTCCCCTTGATTCATATCTCCTCCCCTGATTCATATCGCCTCTGATTCCTATCTCCTCTTATTCCTATTTCCTCCCCTTAATTCCTATATCCTCCCCTTGATTCGTATCTCAACTGATTCCTATCTCCTCCCCTTGATTCCTATCTTCTTCCTCTGATTCTTATCTCTTCCCCTGATTCCTATCTCCCATTGATTCCTATTTCCTCCCCTGATTCCTATTTCCTCCCCTTGATTCCCATTTCCTCTCCCATTCCTTCACCAGTTTTCCTTCTTGGGTCTCCAACCTTTCTCCCTCACTTCCCTCGTTTCTCCTCTACTCTTCCTAACACTCTTTGTTGCTCACTGACAAGCTTTCATTTTCTAAGCAACTCTCAACGTTAATTTATGAACGTTTGATGGTAAAGTTGCAAGTACCTTTTATAAAGTTAGGTCTTGTTATGTTAGGTTAAGTTAGATTGAGTTTGGTTTGCTTGAGTTGGGTTAGATTGAGTTTGGTTAGGTTGAGTTGGGTTAGATTGGGTTTGTTTACATTGAGTTGGGTTAGATGTGGCTGGGTTAAGGTAAGTTGGGTTAGATGTGGCTGGGTTAAGGTAAGTTGGGTTAGATGTGGCTGGGTTAAGGTAAGTTGGGTTAGATTAGGTTAGTTAGTTTTTTTAAGTTGAGTTGGGTTAACTCGAGTTAGATGACGTTAGACAAGTTTAGATTAGGTTGAGTTATGTTAAAAATATACTATAATTAACATATATTTAACTACAATAAACAAATTTAAAAAATGAGCCACAATACGTCTGGCAACACGGGTGGTGATCTCAATGATACGTCTGGCAACATGGTGGTGGTGGTGACCATGATACGTCTGGCAGCACGGTGGTTGTGGTCATGATACAGCTGGCAACATGGTGGTAGTGACCATGATACGTCTGGCAACACGGTAGTGGTGGTGGCCATGATACGTCTGACAATACAGTGGTAGTGGCCATGATACGTCTGGCAATACAGTGGTGGTGGCCATGATACGTCTGGCAACATGGTGGTAGTGACCATGATACGTCTGGCAATACAGTGGTGGTGGCCATGATACGTCTGGCAATACAGTGGTGGTGGCCATGATACGTCTGGCAATACAGTGGTGGTGGCCATGATACGTCTGGCAATACAGTGGTGGTGGCCATGATACGTCTGACAATACAGTGGTGGTGGCCATGATACGTCTGGCAATACAGTGGTGGTGGCCATGATACGTCTGGCAATACAGTGGTGGTGGCCATGATACGTCTGGCAATACAGTGGTGGTGGCCATGATACGTCTGACAATACAGTGGTGATGACCATGATACGTCTGGCAATACAGTGGTGGTGGCCATGATACGTCTGGCAATACAGTGGTGGTGGCCATGATACGTCTGGCAATACAGTGGTGGTGGCCATGATACGTCTGGCAATACAGTGGTGGTGGCCATGATACGTCTGACAATACAGTGGTGATGGCCATGATACGTCTGACAATACAGTGGTGGTGGCCATGATACGTCTGGCAATACAGTGGTGGTGGCCATGATACGTCTGACAACACAGTGGTGGTGGCCATGATACGTCTGGCAATACAGTGGTGGTGGCCATGATACGTCTGGCAATACAGTGGTGGTGGCCATGATACGTCTGGCAACACAGTGGTGGTGGCCATGATACGTCTGACAATACAGTGGTGGTGGCCATGATACGTCTGGCAATACAGTGGTGGTGGCCATGATACGTCTGGCAACACAGTGGTGGTGGCCATGATACGTCTGACAATACAGTGGTGGTGGCCATGATACGTCTGACAATACAGTGGTGGTGGCCATGATACGTCTGGCAATACAGTGGTGGTGGCCATGATACGTCTGGCAACACAGTGGTGGTGGCCATGATACGTCTGACAATACAGTGGTGGTGGCCATGATACGTCTGACAATACAGTGGTGGTGGCCATGATACGTCTGACAATACAGTGGTGATGGCCATGATACGTCTGACAATACAGTGGTGGTGGTTATGATACGTCTGACAATACAGTGGTGGTGGCCATGATACGTCTGGCAATACAGTGGTGGTGGCCATGATACGTCTGGCAATACAGTGGTGGTGGCCATGATACGTCTGGCAATACAGTGGTGGTGGCCATGATACGTCTGACAATACAGTGGTGATGGCCATGATACGTCTGACAATACAGTGGTGGTGGCCATGATACGTCTGGCAATACAGTGGTGGTGGCCATGATACGTCTGGCAACACAGTGGTGGTGGCCATGATACGTCTGGCAATACAGTGGTGGTGGCCATGATACGTCTGGCAATACAGTGGTGGTGGCCATGATACGTCTGGCAATACAGTGGTGGTGGCCATGATACGTCTGGCAACACGGTGGTGGTGGCTGAAGAAAAATAGGAAATGTTTAGATTTGAACACTTGTGTCAGTACGACACGTGGCACTTTTCTCACTCTACCGAAACGTCTCCTTAATTTCTTTATCACTGTGTGTGTGTTTTATTACTTCCACTCCTACTTTCCTCTTCCTACAATATGTTTTCCTTTTATCTCTCTTCCTTTTATTTATATTCTTTCCATTATTGTCTCCTTTATCTTTCTCCTGCTCTTCCTCCTCTTCATCACTTCCTCCTCTTCATCATTTTCTCCTCTTCTTCCTCACTTCCTCCTCTTCTTCCCCACTTCCTTCTCTTCTTCCTCCTCCCCTCTTCCTCTTCACTTCCTCTTCATGTTCACTTTCTCCTCTTCCTCCTCACCTCCTCTTCTTCCTCACTTCCTCCTCTTCTTCCCCACTTCCTTCTCTTCTTCCTCCTCCCCTCTTCCTCTTCACTTCCTCTTCATCTTCACTTTCTCCTCTTCCTCGTCACTTCCTCCTCTTCCTCTTCACTTCCTCCTCACCTCATCTTCCTCCTCACCTCTTCCTCCTCTTCCTCCACACACTCTCTTCCTCCTCACCTCCTCTTCCTCCACACTCTCTCTTCCTCCACACTCTCTCTTCCTCCACACTCTCTCTTCCTCCACACTCTCTCTTCCTCCACACTCTCTCTTCCTCCTCACCTCCCAGGCAGCTTCGTTCACCTTAAAAGTTTTTAGTATTCAATTTAGCGCACTTGCTCGATGCGCTGAGAAATTTATACCAGAATTTGTTGAAACTTTCGCTCGGTATTGAATGTCTTCCCCCCCTCCTCCTGCTTCCCCTTCCCCACCCCCTTCCTTCTCCTTTCATTCCTCCCTCCCCTCTCTTCCACCTCCCTCCCGCTTCATGTCTTCACCTCTCATCCTCCTGCCCCTCTCTGTCCCTCTTCATTCCTCTTACCCACTTTCTTCTCCTCATCCTCATCCCCCCCCTCCCCTTTCCCCTTCTCTCTTTGAATTTGTCCTTACCTATTTGTCTTTATGGGAGTCGAGTCACAGCTCCTGACTCAGCCTTGTAACCTTCAAACCACCCGGTGTTGTTCGCTGTTTATAGTTTTAAAATAACATACGTAGTTTTTGTTTACACAATTTCTTAATGAAAGTAATATTCAGATATTCATTGAAAGATTTTGAAAGTGACTCCATAATAAACCCTCTTATTAGATTTTTTTTTATTTTGACTTTCATTATCTATCTTTATGTTTCATTAATATATCTTTATGTTTCATTAATATATCTTTATGTTTCAATAATATATCTTTATGTTTCATTAATATATCTTTATGTTTCATTAATATATCTTTATGTTTCATTAATATATCTTTATGCTTCATTAATATATCTTTATGTTTCATTAATATATCTTTATGCTTCATTAATATAGTATGTTTATGCTTCTTTAATATGTCTTTATGCTTCATTAATATAGTATGTTTATGCTTTATTAATATAGTATGTTTATGCTTCTTTAATATGTCTTTATGCTTCATTAATATATCTTTATGCTTCATTAACATAGTATGTTTATGCTTCTTTAATATGTCTTTATGCTTCATTAATATAGTATATTTATGCTTCATTAATATAGTATATTTATGCTTCATTAATATAGTATATTTATGTTTCATTAATATAGTATATTTATGCTTCATTAATATAGTATATTTATGCTTCATTAATATAGTATGTTTATGCTTCATTAATATAGTATGTTTATGCTTCATTAATATAGTATGTTTATGCTTCATTAATATAGTATGTTTATGCTTCATTAATATAGTATGTTTATGCTTCATTAATATGTCTTTGGGAAGTTATTCCCAGGTCAGCTGTTTAATGTTAATTATATTCACAACGGTTACACTAACTTGTGAAATATAATAAATAGTCTGTTAATATTAGTGTTTGGAAGGGCTAAAACCGTAAGGGTCATACATCGCCGGAGGAATGGGAGGTAATCAGCTTTGATCTGAGGAAGGGGAAGGGTAGCTCTAATTCCTTCTTTCGAGAGCCCTTGGGCGTTAAGGTGCCCCCTTCAGAGGAAGGATAGATCGAAAACGTGTCCCGTAGCTTGGTTGGTAGCGCACTCGGCTCACATACTGAGTGTTCGTGTTCGATCCCTGGTAATGGTGGAAACATTGGGAGTGTTTCCTTAAGATTCCTGCTGTTCCTATTCACCTAGCAGTAGGTAGGTTCCTGGGTGTTAGCCGACTGGTGTGGGTCGCATCCTGGGGACAAGATTAACCTAAGTTGCCTGAAATACTCTACATAATGAGGGGCTTGTTATATAGTATGTCATTGATGTCAACTATGGTCTGTATAAGTTGTATCATGTACTTGTAGAAATAACGATTATTATTATTATCTTCTACGAGGCTTATCCTCGTAGCTTGTAGTTAGGTCGCCTTGCAACTCTGTTTCCCAGGTACCTTCCTGTCGTCCCTTAAATCCTGTGATTTTTTTTTTCAACTCAGCAGTTATGTCCACCTTGGCGCTTCTCTCTTCTGAGATAGGTTTAGTTTCTTGTGTCATCGTAGTTCAAACCTCTTAGCTGTGGGGTTCGTCTCCTTGTAAACCTTGGGATCTTCTTGAAGCTCTCAAGGTAATTTTTCAGGTGTGGACATGGAGTACTAAAGGATTATTTTAAAGTTCTTAAACGTAGATGTAAAATGTTCTATGATGCCAATGTTATCCGGTGTACGCATGCCTGTGTTTTATTTATGCTCACTCCAAGATCTTTATTCTTGTATGATTTTTTTTCCTTTCCTTTCTAGACTGTTGTTAGCTTCTCTCCCTTCCCGTCTCCCTGATTTACATGGCGTTACATATGTTTGTTTTGAACTTCGGTAGCCATTTGTTTAACCTTTTTAGCAGCTTGTCCGATTCTGGCACGTCGTTTAAGTATGAGGAGGTCTCAGTATTGATTGTTGTGGGACCCTGATTATCATTTCTGCCCGTCCTGATGCATCCTCACTCATCATCACTCTGTCTAATTACCCTTCCGTATTCCGCAGTCCACTGTTGTGCTTTCCTCTTATCCCTGCTTGCTCTTCTGGTGTGCTGCAGTATGGAATTCCTTCTTACAGTTCAGTAATATGCAGTTCACTAGCCTTGTCTGTCCTTCATGTTGTCTTCTTGTAGAACTTCAGTAGCTTCATAAGACATGACTTTTCCCCTCTAAACCCGGGTTGCTTGTCTCTTATGAATCCTTCGTTCTCCACCATTCCCCTTTTTGTTATCTTCTCTGGCTTAGACAGCATGCATGACAAAGATCCAGGTTTGCATATCAGCACTTTTTGTGTGTCCCTTTGCTTGAACATTAGTGTAAATTTTCCGTTTTCCACACTTTTAGGTAGTTGCCTGATTTCCAGTGATCTGTTAAAGATGTTTGCTAGAGGTGCACACACTTTGTTCCTTCTCTGTTGAGGATGTTTTCCCACCTCCATTGATCTACCACTTCTTATGTGTTGTCCTGGTTTCCACAGTAAACATCTTTTTAACTGGTCTGTTAAAGAAACTCCTCGCCAACCTCTGTGTCGTTCTCAGTATGTCCCCCTTCTTCTTTATAACTTACTTTTTTGTGTTCACGTGTTCATTTTTTATGATGTGCTGTGTAGTATTTTTTGATCCGATATAGCGTTGTTGCTGTCTTATTCAAATTGTCTCTCCGCTTCTCTTCTCACTTTTCAACAGTCTTATGATGGAGTTTATTAACGTTGTGTTTGATTCATGTTCGTAGCTTTTGTTTTTGTATTGAGTTAGTGATGGGTTGTAGATTACTGCTGCTACTACCTTTGGTGGTGACTTATAGACTGCTGCTACTTCTACCTTAGCTCTCAGGCTTATAATTGTGCCTTCTGTGTGTTAGACTGTTGAGTGTGCGTTCTCCGTAGCTCCTGGAAGTTGCTACGTGTTACTTACTACAACTGACATTTCCCACCTCCCTCTTGTTACTTGCTACGCTTTACCCATCATCATAATAACAACACATCAATTAGTGATTTGTGTGTCTGTGTTCATCTCTTTCTCAACATTTATTTCTAACATTTGTTTCATATTACTTCCGCTACCCAAATTTTAAGCTTACATCTAGACCTGTCATCACACTCCATGACCTGTCATCACACTCCATGACCTGTCATCACACTCCATGACCTGTCATCACTCCATGACCTGTCATCACACTCCATGACCTGTCATCACACTCCATGACCTGTCATCACACTCCATGACCTGTCATCACACTCCATGACCTGTTACCACACTCCATGACCTGTCATCACACTCCATGATCTGTCATCACACTCCATGACCTGTCATCACACTCACTCCATGACCTGTCATCACAATCCATGATCTGTCATCACACTCCATGACCTGTCATCACACTCCATGACCTGTCATCACACTCCATGACCTGTCATCACACTCCATGATCTGTCATCACACTCCATGACCTGTCATCACACTCACTCCATGACCTGTCATCACACTCCATGATCTGTCATCACACTCCATGACCTGTCATCACACTCACTCCATGACCTGTCATCACACTCCATGATCTGTCATCACACTCCATGACCTGTCATCACACTCACTCCATGACCTGTCATCACACTCCATGACCTGTCATCACACTCCATGACCTGTCATCACACTCCATGACCTGTCATCACACTCCATGACCTGTCATCACACTCCATGACCTGTCATCACACTCCATGACCTGTCATCACACTCCATGACCTGTCATCACACTCCATGACCTGTCATCACACTCCATGACCTGTTATCACATTCCATGACCTGTCATGACACTCACTCAATGACCTGTCTTCCCACATGCTAATCTGCACGTTTCAGAGGTCCATGAGCAAGCCACACGGTGGATCAGGGCTTGATCAATCAGGCTGTTACTGCCGGGCGCACGCAATTCAGTGTATGAACCACAGCCCAGATGGTCAGGTACTGACTTTAGGTATCTGTCCAGCCTCCTCTTGAAGACAGCCAGGGGTCCTATAAATTCATGTTCTCCTTCCATTTGCGTATCTGCTGAAGAGGACCTCAGCAGGGGGTCGAAATATACAGACCAATTTATCTTCTGAGTTTCTGTTTTCACGTGGGTTATTGTTCAGCATATTATTACTTGTAATTTTAAGAATTGATCTTCGTGATATGTTTTTTTTTAATTGACACAGTGCCAATTTCAATCTATCTGCAGGAATTCTGATTATTATAGTCATGGGGGAGTGCTAAACCCGTAGGGATCATGCGGCGCCTCGGCAATGGAAGATAATCGGGTTTGAGACAAGGAATGGGGAAGATAGCTCCAGAGCCCTGGATCAAGATCTCTTCACCGGTATCAAAGCTGACCTGCTTCCCCCCCCCCCATCTCTCCCTCCTTGAAGGGTACGAAACTCTGAAGATAATTCAGAGTGGAAAACTGGCATAGCTTTTAAACCCAAGATAATATGTTATCTTTTAAACCCAAGATAATATGTTATCTTTTAAACTCAAGATAATATATTATCTTTTAAACTCAAGATAATATGTTATCTTTTAAACCCAAGATAATATGTTATCTTTAAAACCCAAGATAATATGTTATCATTGAAGCCCAAGATAATATGTTATCTTTTCAGCCAACACAGTGTTATCTTTTAAATTCAAACCAGTGTTACATTGCGCATATATTTGGTTCAGGTGTTGAAGAGCAGATTGTCGACTTGACTGTTGCACTCACCTAATTGTTCTTGTGGCTGCTTATTTCTGGATCCGCCTTTCTTAACAACGAATAAACAGCAGCAAAAACATGAGCTGCAACTGTAGCGACAGAAGCAGCAACAGCAGAAGCAGCACATTAGCAACAACAGTAAGAGCAGCAATAAAACAACAGCAGCAGAAGCAGCACATCAGCAATAGTAGTAACAGCAGCAGCAGCAGCAACAACAATATTCACAAGCACATGAGCAGTAAATAAGGAGCATGATTCCCCTCACACTGGGTCATATCATAGCCTCCCAGGCACAGCAAATCCCACTCCACTTTACCAAGAAGGAGGACGACCAGAAGAAGGAGAATGAGAAAGATGATGGAGGGGAAGGGAGGGAGAGAAGGAAGGGAAAAAAAGATGGCGAAGAAGGCGCAAAAGAAAGTGTAGGAAACGTATGGTGAGAGAGGAAAAGGTAGAAGGAAGATGGAGAGAAGAGAGAGGGATACTCAGAAAGGGAAGAGATAAAGTAGGGAAGAAGCACTGGGGATGAGGGGAGTATAAAGGGAAGCCGGCCGAGTGTAGGGAATGGAAGAGAGAGAGAAAGAGGGGTAGGAGATATAGAGGGAAGGAGGAGGTTAAACACAAAATACCTGAATCATCATGATACACACAACACCTACACCAGCAGTGTGCACACACCTACACCAGCAATGTGTACACACCTACACCAGCAGCGTACACACAACACCTACACCAGCAGCGTGCACACACAACATCTACACCAGCAGCGTGCACACAACACCTGCACCAGCAGCGTGCAC
Source organism: Cherax destructor (assembly GCA_009830355.1). Lineage (NCBI taxonomy): Eukaryota > Metazoa > Arthropoda > Malacostraca > Decapoda > Parastacidae > Cherax > Cherax destructor. The sequence continues at coordinate 18,548 of WNWK01002279.1, forward strand.
ACAACACCTGCACCAGCAGGTGCACACACCACGCCAGCGCGTACACACAACACCTACACCAGCAGCGTCCACACACATCTACACCAGCAGCGTGCACACAACACCTGCACACGCGTGCACACAACACCTGCACCAGCAGCGTGCACACACAACATCTACACCAGCAGCGTGCACACACAACACCTGCACCAGCAGCGTGCACACACAACACCTGCACCAGCAGCGTGCACACACAACACCTGCACCAGCAGCGTGCACACAACACCTACACCAGCAGCGTGCACACAACACCTACACCAGCAGCGTGCACACACAACACCTGCACCAACTGCGTGCACACAACACCTGCACCAGCAGCGTGCACACACAACACCTGCACCAGCAGCGTGCACACACAACACCTGCACCAGCTGCGTGCACACAACACCTGCACCAGCTGCGTGCACACAACACCTACACCAGCAGCGTGCACACAACACCTGCACCACGCGTGCCCCACACCAACACCTGCACCAACTGCGTGCAACTGTGCACACAACACCTGCGTGACAGTCACCAGCCCAAGCGATGCACACACTGCACAAACACCTTCGCCAACAGAGTGCACAAAAGGGCTTTAGACTTGAATACAGACTTCCTCGTCAGTCATATTTATTACCAATTTCTGCGTAAATTCTCCAGAATCGCGCCTTGTAAATTTGGTGTGTAATGACAATATAAATTCCGCCTCTGTGCGCTTCCCGCAGCTTATCTAACCTGCATATAAATTGTCTATGCAAATTAGGCCAATAAAAGCATACAGGAGTAAGTTAAGCCTATGAAAACTCAAGGTGTGTATTGGACGTTGTGGGTCGTTTGTCGTGGGTCGTGGGTCGTGGGTCGTGGGTCCAGGTCATTGTCCCTGTTATGATAATTAACTAAATGACGATCCATTTATTGGATTATTAATATTACTTTATTATTATTATTATTATTATTATTATTATTACTACTACTACTACTACTACTACTTCTATTACTACCACTATTACTACTATTATTACTACTACTACTACTACTACTGCTACTACTATTACTACTACTACTATATTATTATTATATAAGAACATAAGAAAGAAGGAACACTGCAGCAGGCCTACTGGCCCATGCGAGGCAGGTCCAATTCTCCCACCGGCTTAAGCCAATGCCTTAACCTAGTCAGGTCAGTCACATTCACTTAAGGAAGGAGCACGGTATCTGACCTAGTAGCACAAGCTAGTCAGATCCAACTCACACCCACCCACACCCACTCATGTATTTATCTAACCTATTTTTAAAACTACACAACGTCTTAGCTTCTATGACGGTACTCGGGAGTTTGTTCCACTCATCCACAATTCTATTACCAAACCAGTACTTTCCTATATCCTTCCTCAATCTGAATTTTTCCAGCTTAAAACCATTGCTGTCTATGCTATATGATGATGATGATGATGATTATTATTATTATTATTATTATTATTATTATTATTATTGTTATTATTACTACTACTATATTATTTATATATTATTATTATAATTACTATATTATTATTAGTATTATTATAATTATTGATATTCAAAGTCAAGCACTAAACCGTGTGCGTGACAGCGGTTTCCTCCTTACTGTCTATTAGTCTAGTGCTGCCATCTGTTGACAGCCTCTCACCTCTGTTGGAAAGCTCTTGATCCAGGGCACTTGCGATACCCCTTCCTCGTGTGAAACCTGATTGCATTCATTTCTCACAGTGGGTATCTCCCCACGTATTTCAAAACAAATAATAATAATAATAATAAATGCGTTTTTGACTATTCTCTATGGCGAAAACTTGAATCAACTTGTGCCCAGACATAAGTATAAATGCATCTTTATCTGCACCTGTTCCTGTAACAGTGCCTGTTACTGTACCTGTTCCTGTAACATTGCCTGTTACTGTACCTGTTCCTGTAACATTGCCTGTTACTGTACCTGTTCCTGTAACATTGCCTGTTACTGTACCTGTTCCTGTAACATTGCCTGTTACTGTACCTGTTCCTGTAACATTGCCTGTTACTGTACCTGTTCCTGTAACATTGCCTGTTACTGTACCTGTTCCTGTAACATTGCCTGTTACTGTACCTGTTCCTGTAACATTGCCTGTTACTGTACCTGTTCCTGTAACATTGCCTGTTACTGTACCTGTTCCTGTAACATTGCCTGTTACTGTACCTGTTCCTGTAACATTGCCTGTTACTGTACCTGTTCCTGTAACAGTGCCTGTTACTGTACCTGTTCCTGTAACATTGCCTGTTACTGTACCTGTTCCTGTAACATTGCCTGTTACTGTACCTGTTCCTGTAATACTTGTACCAACCCCTGGACACTTGTGCTTGTACTTATGGAAATGAGAGTACACATGTACTCTCATTTCCATAAGTTTACCGCTTCTATATATATATATATATATATATGTCATGCCGATTAGGTAAAACTGGTCAATTAGCAAGAACTCATCTAAAATTAAGTCCTTTCTAAAATTTTCTCTTATACGTTTAAAGATATATTTTTTTCATTTATGCTAATGTAAGAATTTATAATTTTGTACCAAGAGAAACTTTGAAAACCTACCTAACCTTATTACAACAAGCGCAATTTAATTTAGCCTAACACAATGAAATATATTTTTTTCGTTATGTTCAGAATGATTTTTGCGAAATTATTGCATACACAAATTTTCACTTGTCTTATATGGCAAGATGAGCGTTGCTATTTAAGCCAAAATCGCAAGTTTTACCTAATCGGCACGACATATTTATATATATATATATATATATATATATATATATATATATATATATATATATATATATATATATATATATATATATATATATATATATATATATCCAAGCATGGATTCTTGCTATTTCAATCTCCTCCTCTATGTTCTGACCTCTGAAGCTGAGTGGACAAGAGCGCTGCCTGGGAATCTTGATCGTCTCAGTAGCAGTATCGAGTCCTGTTGACTTATATCTTTCTCTTTATATACCAGCTTGTTTCTGCGTGGTGCATTGATATAAAAATAGCTTGAGAGGTCAGAACATACAGGAGGAGATTGAAATAGCTTGAAGCTCACTGACGTGCCCGGGCTGGGAAAGAAACATGGCTTGTGAACCAGACTGCCCAGCTTATGTGGCATTCGTGGCTGAGTGAATAAGAGCGCTGCCTGGGAATATTGACTGTCTCAGTAGCGGTATCGAGTTCTACTGACTGTGATCTCTCTCTCTCTCTCTCTGTCTGTATATATATATATATATATATATATATACATGTGAGTGAATTAGATTATTTTTGCCTCTGACTTCAAATATTTGAATACGAATTTGAATTTAAACTTGAATAATGGTCCTCAGCCGTTAACGGTCTCCCGCGGTGCTTGGCCTCAAAAAGAGAGATTTATGACCGCATGTCAGTGTTCTTTCTTATTTGAAGAACACAGAAGGAGGTCTTCAGGGTGTGTGAATGTCGTGCTGAGGACAGTAGTTAATAAAAGACTCTCTGCTGAGTAAGGTTTTATTGAGAGTTATTCGCTGTGTTTAGACGACATACTGAATATTATAATGGCTGATAAGTAAGACACATGTGCAACAGTTAGGTATCTCTATTTCGAAACGTTTCGTCTAGACAGTAGGCTTCTTCAGTCGAGTACAGAAGAGTGAGTAGAGATGTAAAGACGATATCATCAGCACCCTTGAAGACGTAGTTTTGTGGTGGTCAGTCCCACAGTCCGGAGAAGTGTTTTACTCCATAGTCTGGAACATCTTGTCGGTATTGTATACCATTTATGTTCATTCGGCTGAAGCAGCTTGTGTTAGGCGGCGTCTAACTGACGAGATTGATCAATGCTGAGCGAAATGTTGTCCCATTCTCAGCTTGTTATTCAGTGTTTGTGTTCTTCCGTCCGTTCTCCCAGGAATGAAAAGAACCAGAAGTGTAGAATATGTTTTTTCATTGTAACAACGTTTTGCTCTGTTTAGAGCTTTATACAGCGAGACAGTTTCATTACAACATTCTCTGATGCGTCACAATAAAGACCATTGTGTTTGCAACTCAACGATAAGACAGAAGAGAGGTGGGCAAGACACCTCCTGTCTTCTAGGTTCCTCTCAATGTCCTCGCTCACTTGTGACTTGACAGTAATTCAGACGGAGTGCAACGTCGTCCAAACTACTTCCTTTCATTGAGGTACTTGATTTTTTTAATTGTTCCAGCCACGATATCGCATCTATTTTGCCCTTCCTCGGATCAAACACGATTCCATCCCATTCCCGAGCTGCTGCAACAATGAGGGAACGAGGAGGGAACCCGGTCCCTAAGTGTGAGAGCTGAGGACGATGCCAATCGAGCAACCGGAGTTCGATCTCATGGACGCGTATAAATGTTGGACATGTTTCCTTATACCTTCTGCCTCTGTTCACTTACCAGAAAGACGACGACCAAAAAAAAAAAAAAAAAAAAAAAAAGAACTTAAACAACAAGGACAACACTGATTAATATAATTTCATTATAGTTAAAACCATTGATTAATATACTTTTCCTTATAGTTAAAGACACTGATTAATATAATTTTCCTAATAGATAAAAACATTGATTAATATAATTTTCTTATAGTTAATTATAGGTATCTCCACAAGACAGTAAATATCAGTATCAGAAATCTTTCCTAGGATAGACCGAGGACACTGAATCTGCACTCTCTAGAAAGGTTTAGAATTAGGGGGGGATATGATAGAGATGTATAACTGGAAAATGGGAAAAAATAAAGGGAATGTAAATAACGTGCTAAAAGTATCTAACCAAGACAGGAAAATTTACATTTAGAAAGGATATAGGAAAACACTGGTTTGGTAAGAGAGTTGTGGATGAGTGGAACAAACTCCCGAGTACCGTCACTGAAGCTAAAACGTTGTGTAGTTTTAAAAATAGGTTAGACATATACATGAATGGGTGGAAAAATAAAAACATAAGTAGTATAATGTGATCCTTTATTGACAACGTTTCACTTTATTCACGTACCTTTCACCCAGGTAGATCCGTTTGTGACTTGATAAAGCCCATTGTGTAGGCGAAACGTTGTTAACAAAGGATCACATTATACTGCTTATGTGTTTATTTTTCCATTGTGTCGGTACTTTATACCATTTATTTCCACATGAACGGGTGTGGGTGGGTGTGAATTGGACCTTATTGGCTTGGACCAGTGGGTCTGATGCATTGCTTCTTCCTTCTTAAGTGGATGTGACTTAGACCTGACTGGCTTGGGCCAGTAGGTGACTTGGACTTGCCTAGCATGGGCCAGTAGGCCTCCTGCAGTGCTCCATCTTTTTTTATTTTATTTTATTAACACATCGGCCGATTCCCACCAAGGCAGGGTGGCCCGAAAAAGAAAAAACTTTCATCATCATTCACTCCATCACTGTCTTGCCAGAGGGGTGCTTTACACTACAGTTATAAAAGTGCAACATTAACACCCCTCCTTCAGAGTGCAGATACTGTACTTCCCATCTCCAGGACTCAAGTCCGGCCTGCCGGTTTCCCTGAATCCCTTCATAAATGCTACTTTGCTCACACTCCAACAGCACGTCAAGTATTAAAAACCATTTGTCTCCATTCACTCCTATCAAATACGCTCACGCATGCTTGCTGGAAATCCAAGCCCCTCGCACACAAAACCTCCTTTATCCCCTCCCTCCAACCTTTCCTAGGCCGACCCCTACCCCGCCTTCCCTCCACTACGGATTTATACACTCAAAAGTCATTCTATTTTGTTCATCCCTCTCTACATGTCCGAACCACCTCAACAACCCCTCCTCAGCTCTCTGGATAATAGTTTTGGTAATCCCGCACCTCCTCCTAATTTCCAAACTCCGAATTCTCTGCATTATATTCACACCACACATTGACCTCAGACATGACATCTCCACTGCCTCCAGCCTTCTCGTTGCAACATTCATCACCCATGCTTCACACCCATATAAGAGTGTTGGTATAACTATACTCTCATACATTCCCCTCTTTACTTCCATGGACAAAGTTCTTTGTCTCCACAGACTCCGAAGTGCACCACTCACCCTTTTCCCCTCATCAATTCTATGATTCACCTCATCCTTCATAGACCCATCTGCTGACATGTCCACTCCTAAATATCTGAATACATTCACCTCCTCCATACTCTCTTCCTCCAATCTGATATCCAATCTTTCATCACCTAATCTTTTTTTTATCCTCATCACCTTACTCTTTCCTATATTCACTTTCAATTTTCTTCTTTTACATACGCTACCAAATTCATCCACCAAGCTCTGCAACTTCTCTTTTGAATCTCCCAAAAGCACAGTGTCATCAGCAAAAAGCAACTGTGACAACTCCCACTTTGTATTTGATTCTTTATCTTTTAACCCCACACTTCTTGCCAAGACCCTCGCATTCACTTCTCTTACAACCCCATCTATAAATATATTGAACAACCATGGTGACATCACACATCCTTGCCTAAGGCCTACTTTTACTGGGAAATAATCTCCTCTCTCCTACACACTCTAACCTGAGCTTCACTAGCCTCATAAAAGCTTTTCACTGCTTTTAATAACCTACCTCCTATTCCATACACCTGCAACATCTGCCACATTTCCCCCTATCCACCCTATCATGCGCCTTTTCCAAATCCATAAATGCCACAAAAACCTCTCTACCCTTATCTAAATACTGTTCACCTATATGTTTCACTGTAAACACTTGGTCTACACACCCCCTACCTTTCCTAAAGCCCCCTTGTTCATCTGCTATCCTGCTCTCCGTCTTACTCTTAATTCTTTCAATAATAACTCTACCATACTCAACAGACTTATTCCCCTATAATTTTTGCACTCTCTTTTGTCCCCTTTGCCTTTATACAAAGGAACTATACACGCTCTCTGCCAATCCCTAGGTACCTTACCCTCTTCCATACATTTATTAAATAATAGCACCAACCACTCCAAAACTATATCCACGCCTGCTTTTAACATTTCTATCTTTATCCCATCAATCCCAGCTGCCTTACCCCCTTTCATTCTACCCACTGCCTCATGAACTTTCCCCACACTCACAACTGGCTCTTCCACACTCCTACAAGATGTTATTCCTCCTTGCCCTATACACGAAATCACAGCTTCCCTGTCTTCATCAACATTCAACAACTCCTCAAAATATTCTCTCCATCTTCCCGATACCTATAACTCTCCATTTAATAACTCTCCTCTCCTATTTTTAACTGTCAAATCCATTTGTTCCCTAGGCTTCCTCAACTAATTAATCTCACTCCAAAACTTTTTCTTATTTTCAACAAAATTTGTTGATAACATCTCACCCACTCTCTCATTTGCTCCCTTTTTACATTGCTTCACCACTCTCTTAACCTCTCTTTTTCTCTCCATATACTCTTTCCTCCTTGCATCACTTCTACTTTGTAATAACCTCTCATATGCTAACTTTTTCTCCCTTACTACTCTCTTTACATCATCATTCCACCAATCGCTCTTCTTCCCTCCCGCATCCACTTTCCTATAACCACAAACTTCTACTGAACACTCTAACACTACATTCTTCAATCTACCTCATACATCTTCGACCCCATTGCCTACACTCTCACTAGCCTACACTGCTCTCTCTCTCGTCTACTGTTCAAACACTGTGTTTCCCCCCCCCCTCTCTCTCCCAGTCGTCTGCCTCTTTCCCCCTCACACCTCCCTCACCTTCCACTTCTTTGCGCCACAATCTGTGGTGTGTGAGCGGCGATTTGGATGGTTCCTGTCACTCTGCTTTCCCCTAGGGAGCTTCAGAGGCTGCCCCTCGCGTAAGGTCTTTCTAGGAAGGTCCAGAGGGTCTTTTTTCCCTAAGGAGGTCTTGATGGGATACTCTTGTTGTTCCCGGCAGGGCAAATAGGGCCCCTTCCCTCACACTCATCTCTCTCTCTCTTCCTCTCTCATTTTCTTTCCTGTACCTCACACCTGTGCTTCACAGCTGTGCCTTACATCTGTACCTCATACCTGCACGTCATACGTGTATATTAACACTTCACACCCTGTCTCCTTCAACAATTGTTCAGTTACATATATGTATACGCATATATATTAAGCGTTACACACACACACACACACACACACACACACACACACACACACACACACACACACACACACACATATGTATTTATCCAACCTAAATTTGAAACTGCCCAATGTCTAAGCTTCAATAACCCTACTAGGCAGACTGTTCCACTCATCAACTACCCAATTTCCAAACCAGTACTTTCCTATATCTTTCTAAATCTAAACTTATCTAATTTGAATAAATTATTGCGGGTTTTCTCGTGGAGGGATATCCTCAAGACCTTATTTATATCCCCTTTGTTAATACCCATCTTCCACTTATACACTTCGATCATGTCTCCCCTCATTCTTCGTCTTACAAGTGACTGTAATTTAAGGGACTTCAATCTTTCTTCATACGGAAGATTTCTGAAGGTATGTATTAATTTTGTCATTCTTCGCTGAATGGTTTTAACGAATTTATATCCATTCTGTAACATCCTCAACAAGACTAGGATCCGTGAATTAACACCTCAGAGGTCTAGGAACTGGAGTTCAACCCAGCGAGGCCACAACAACCTTTGATCAGGCAGTGAATATAGAAGATATATCACAGGTGCCACTGTTGGCACTTACAGACACACATACACACACACAGCTTTATTAAGTATACCTGTACCTTGTTTGTAAATGCAAATATATAATCAGCCAATCACGTGGCAGCACCTCAGTGCCTAGAAGTATGTATGCAGACATGGTCAAGAAGTTCAGTTGTTCTTCAGACCAAACATCAGAATGAGGAAGAAATGTGATTTAAGTGACTTTGACCGTGGAATGATTGTTGGTGCCAGACGGGGTGGTTTCAATACCTCAAACTGCTAATGCCCTTGGATTTTCATGCACAAGTCTCTTAGAGTTTAAAGAGAATGGTGTAAAAACACAAAGTATCTGGTGAGTGGTAATTTTGTGGGAGACGACGTCTTGTTAATGAGAAAGATCAAAGGAGAGTGGCTAGACTGGTTCAAGCTGACAGGAAGACGAGAGTAACTCAGGTATGCAAATGAGCATCTCTGAATGCACAACACGTCGAACCTTGAGGTGGATGGGTTACTTCAGCAGAAAACGAGACCTGTTTACATTTCTGCCAGCTAAGAACAGGAAACGGAGGCTACAGTGTGCATCGGCTCATCAAAACTGGACAGTTAAAGATTGGAAAAGCGTCTCTTTATCTGATGAATCGCGATTTTTGCTGCAACATGTAGATGGTAGAGTCAGAATTTGGCATAAACAGCATTAATCTTTGGATCCATCCTACCTTGTGTCAGTGGTTCAGGCTGCTGCTGTTGGTAGTGTAATGTTTCCCTGGCACACGTTAGGCCCCATAATACCAATTGCGCATCGTTTAAATGTCACAGCCTACCTGAGTATTGTTGCTTACCATGTACATCCCTTCATGGCCACAGTCTGCCATCTTCCAGTGGCTACTTCCAGCGGGACAACGAACCATATCACAAAGCACATGTCATTTCGAGGTGGTTCCACGAGCATGACAATGAATTCAGTGTACTCCACAGGCACCAGATCTCAGTCCAATAGATCACCTTTGGGATGTGGTGGAACTGGAAATTCGCAGCATGAATGTGCAGCCGACAAATCTGCAGCAATTGCTGCGTGATGCTATCATGTGTTTAACATGGACCAGAATCTCTAAGGAATATTTTCAGCATCTTGTTGAATTCATACCATGAAGAATTCAGGCTATTCTGGGGACAAAGGGGGCTATACCCAGTACTAGAAGGGTGTACCTAATAAAGTGGCCACTGAGTATGTGTATGTATATATATATATATATATATATATATATATATATATATATATATATATATATATATATATATATATATATATATATATATATATATATATATATTGTTTATTTAAAACAATGGAAACAACCACTGGAAAATCTCATCTTTACGCAAATGTTTTTAAATATTTGTTTTTAAAATCCGCATCATAACTCGACAATCCACTCAGAGGCGCAGCTCACGATCCGTCAGCCAGAAAAACAATCCTGGGTGAATCCGTCTCTAATCCGCTAAGACGGCAGACACACCCGCCACGCGAACGCTTCTATAATCTGAAATCCTTCCTTCCTCCCCTCCCACAACCCCAACCTTCCTCACCCTTCCTTCACCCCCTCCTTCACCCCCTCCTCATTCCTCGTCAAAACTGTGAGGTTTCTTTTGTTTTGATGACATTATGGGCATGTCACTTCTTAACCTTTTTTGACTTTAGCTTTTCCTTGTGTATATAATAATTGTATTAATGATAATAGCAGAAACAATAATAATAATAATAATAATAATAATTAATAATAACAGTGTATGTGTCATTACAAGCAAAATTATGAATTTGTAAGTTTGAACTCGCACTTAACTAATTTTTTTTAAATTTGTACCATATATTTGTACTATTAAATTTGTACCATGTATGGGTACTTTTTTATTAGTATAATGTATAGGTATTCCCTCACTCTAGAATAATATATAATTGTTGTATATAAGCTACCTCTTAAAAATATATATGTCGATTATTAACCCAGGAGGAATAACAACCCAGCAGGAATAATAACCAAGCAGGAATAATAACCCAAGAGGAAAAATAACACAGGAGGAATAATAACCAAGGTGGAATAATAAAACAGGAGGAATAACAATCCAGCAGGAATAATAACCAAGCAGGAATAATAACCCAGGAGGAATAATAACACAGGAGGAATAATAACCAAGGTGGAATAATAAAACAGGAGGAATAACAATCCAGCAGGAATAATAACCCAGCAGGAATAATAACCCAGGATGAATAATAACACAGGAGGAATAATAACCAAGGTGGAATAATAAAACAGGAGGAATAATAACCCAGGATGAATAATAATTACTCAGGAAGAATAATAACCCAGAATAAATAATAACCCAAAAGGAATAATAACCCAGGAGGAATAATAACACATGGTGAATAATAACCCAGGTGGAATAATAACCTAGGAGGAATAAAAACCCAGGAGGAATAATAACCCAGAAGGAATAATAATCCAGGAGGAATAATAACCCAGGAAAAAATATTAATACAGGAGGAATAATAAAACAGGAGAAATAATAACTCAGAAAGAATAATAATAATGGAGGAATAATTCAGTAGGATTGATAACCCAGGAATAATAACAAAGGAGGGATAATAGCCAAAGAGGATTGATAACCCAAGAAGACTAATAACACAGGAATAATAAGCCAGGGGGATTAATAACCCAGGAAGATTAATAAGCCAGGTTCATTAATAACTCGGATAGTTTAATAAGCCAGGATAGCCCCCCTAAACATAGCAAGCAGTGTGGCTTATTTCCGTTGGTGTTCTGTGGTCCTCTTCCCAGGATGCCACTTGCAACCTAGTTACTGCTAGGTAACACAGGCTGCAAGTGTAAGGGAAATTGATCGATGCATCTCACCTTTTCCGGGAATCGAATCTGGATTCTTTCTGTTGCGAGCAAGCAACCAGTCACTTGACGTCAGTGATAAAGAAACTAATAAAATTTCACTCCCATTCACCCAGTCAGAGCTCGCATCTGTTTAACCAATCACAGGTCTTGTGTCTCTTGATTAACCAGTCAGGCTTCGCCTCCTCCCTCAGCCAATCAGCTGCCGTGCCTCGCGCTAAACCAATCAGGAGGTGAGTGTGTGTAAATCTGGGAGCGGTGAATGGAGATGTTATGAGGATATATAGAGTGGGAGTGTGAGGGTTATGCCATTGTTGCAGATAACATGTGTTTACACTGTGTGCTGACACATGGAGGGTGCTGCACACGGCGCGCTCGCGCACGCACGCAAGCACACACACGCACGCACGCGCACACACACACACACACACACACACACACACACACACACACACACACGCCCACGCACGCACACGCACACACACACCGGCTGGGCGGAAACATTTCGAAGTGTTTCCTTACACACACACAACAGGCCTAGTGTCTAATCGACATGTGCCTAGGACAAAATGGTAACTAACTAACACACACAGTCTAGGGGGCCAGAGACTACAAACCTCACCCAAGGAAAAAGATCTTGGGGTGAGTATAACACCAGGCACATCTCCTGAGGCGCACATCAACCAAATAACTGATGCAGCATATGGGCGCCTAGCTAACCTAAGAACAGCATTCCGACATCTTAATAAGGAATCGTTCAGAACCCTGTACACTGTGTACGTTAGGCCTATACTGGAGTATGCAGCACCAGTTTGGAACCCACACCTAGCCAAGCACAAAGAAACTAGAGAAAGTGCAAAGGTTTGCAACACGACTAGTCCCGGAGCTAAGGGGTATGTCCCACGAGGAGAGGTTAAGGGAAATCGACCTGACGACATTGGAGGACAGGAGAGATAGGGGGGACATGATAACGACATATAAAATACTGAGAGGAATTGACAAGGTGGACAGAGACAGAATGTTCCAGAGATGGGAAGTTAAAGACTCAAATGAATCACAGAGATGTTAGGAAGTATTTCTTCAGTCACAGAGTGGTCAGGAAGTGGAATAGCTTGGGAAGCGATGTAATGGAGGCAGGATCCATTCATAGCTTTAAGAAGAGATATGATAAAGCTCATGGAGCGGGAAGAGTGACCGAGTAGCGGCCAGTGAAGAGGCGGGGTCAGGAGCTGTGACTCGACCCCTGCAACCACAACTAGGTGAGTACACACACACACACACGTGTGTGTATGTGTGACCAAAATCACTACTCTCATGAAGTTACGGGTTTGCATCAATGTGTTTACATTGAGTAATGAACACTCACTGAAGATACTGCTGTACTCTGGACAGCGCCCACTCATTCCTTCACAGAATACTGTGAAAGAAATATATTACCACAACAATCAATCCTAAGAGAGCAGCAGTTCACCAGTAACAAAATTAATGGAGGGGAAAATCTGTCATCACGCTGTAGGGGAAACTCTGAATGTGTCAAATGTTTTGATTGGCTGCACGAAGTAATCTTGCTTTTACCTTCCTCCTGACCAAAAACAAAATAATTCTGAGTGATAGAAAAATATTGAAAATTTCTGTCTATGATTATATACCTTTTTATAATTATAAATTATTATTATTGTATTATTATTATTATTATTATTATTATTATTATTATTATTATTATTATTATTATTATTATTATTATTATTATTATTACTCAGGATTCCTAGGCGTCATACAGGCTATATGATAAAAGAGACTTCCGTTAAGATTCGATTTTAGGAAAAGGATAGCTTCAGTTCCTTGGATCAAGAAACCTTTAGCAACATCAAGGCATCCATCTTATGCACATACTGATAGTCTGTCATCTGAGCTGTGGTCATTCATGTATCTTCTTAACACAGTCATTAATAAAGTTGTCCACTGTATGTGTGACTGTGGTGGACCGGTAGGCCAGTGGAAGGTCTCGGTCAGGTGACCAGAAGCTCCAGCTGTGGGGTCATCGTATGACTAAGACACGTGTCGTTTCAAAGGCACGACAACATGCAAGGGAATAAAGTAGCAACCTCAGCAATATGGAGATATGCAGCAAGATATTGTAGTGATGTTGTTAAACAACAGATGTAGCAGTTACTGAAGATGCTACCGGAACAATTGATGTTCCTGCACATGGAGTCAATGGCACTTAGATGGCACTCGTTACCTTAACGACAACGTTTCACCCCTGAAGGAACAATGTTAATTTCCCTATTTGTAATGACTGGTATAGCTTTTAAAGTGTAATATTGGTATAATGTTGCACGTGGTATGAAAAGTGTAATAACCTCTATTTCATTTTTAATTCATATCAAATTACACGTAATATTCTATAACAGTTTTATTGTCGATTTATGGAGAGAACGAAGTGAAATTTATGCTGATTACATTGTTTTGTTTGTGTTCACCTCCATATCTTCGATCATTGTATTTCGACTGAAGAACCCTGCTGGGCAGTCGAAACGTTGCCCAGCCATCAGCTGCGGCACCTAGTGTGACACCTAGCGTGTCACTCTAGCGTGGCATTGAGACTCATGTGCAGCCATAGAATATTTTATTGAATGGCTTCTTCAGGACTGAAGAAGTCACTCCGGGCGAAACGTTTCCACGATAAAATATCTGAATACTGGACACGTGCCTTAGTTCACAGCAGTATTGATGTCTCGTCAGAGAGTCAAGTATTGTTGATGCTGGGGTACACGTGTGTTGCAGTGTAAAGTGATCTACCTGCACTCGATGGGTTTCACTCGTAGGAGGCCCCGAGTTGTCTTTTACTATAAACATAATATACAAACAAGACGGTTACAACTACGGGAGTACCTTCTCGGGGCCTCCTGCTGTAGCTTTATAATACCATGGATGCTAACTCTGGTAAGAGGCTCATGATATAAGCAATTAGAACTACCCTTCCCTTCCTTGCATCAAACCTAATTACATCTCATTTCCCCAGGCGCTGCCCGAGGAACATACTAATTTAAAACCATTGAGCAAGCGCTTCACTTGTCAGTAATACCACTTAAGCACAGTAATCTTTTTTCAAGTGATTCATTAATTGAATCTGCAAATTAAGATGGAGAAGTTTGGTTTTCGACGTGTGAATCGTGGACAGTGAAAACACAAACGTTGATTAACAAACGTCTGTGTCAACGTAACAAATCTGCTGGACAAACAACCTCTCGAAGCCAGGATAACTTTTCCTATTAATTATAGAGAGGAGCGAAGGCTATCCACAATTTTACACAAGTCGTCAGTGCGTAAGATGTAATTAAGAGTGAAATTGGACCTCTGGTATTTAAGAGGAGTCCTCCTTCAAGGCGTAATTAATGTTAATTACACAATAACTAGAGAATGTTAGGTTTTACATCCAACATGTAACAGTATTTCAACATTACACTTCTAAAAGCTAAACAAGTAGTACCAATAAAAGTATATTCATCTTCTCTCCTCATGCCCTCTGACCTCCCCATCTTCTCACCAGATGCCCTCTGACCTCCCCATCTTCTCACCAGATGCCCTCTGACCTCCCCATCTTCTCACCAGATGCCCTCTGACCTCCCCATCTTCTCACCAGATGCCCTCTGACCTCCCCATCTTCTCACCAGATGCCCTCTGACCTCCCCATCTTCTCACCAGATGCCCTCTGACCTTCCCATCTTCTCACCAGGTGCCCTCTGACCTCCCCATCTTCTCACCAGATGCCCTCTGACCTTCCCATCTTCTCTCCTCATGCCCTCTGACCTCCCCATCTTCTCACCAGATGCCCTCTGACCTCCCCATCATCTCACCAGATGCCCTCTGACCTCCCCATCTTCTCACCAGATGCCCTCTGACCTCCCCATCTTCTCACCAGATGCCCTCTGACCTCCCCATCTTCTCACCAGATGCCCTCTGACCTCCCCATCTTCTCACCAGATGCCCTCTGACCTCCCATCCACCCCTGCATCTCCCCGAAACCAAATAACCTTCCTCATTTCTTCCCATGATTCCTGTCCCATCCACTCCATTGCCCTTCATCATGTTCCCTTCCATCTTCCCACACTCTTGCCTTTTCTCCCATCCCCTTCTGCTTCCCCTCTCTACCCCCATTCCCCCTCCTCCACCCATTCCTCTTTCTTCTGCCGCCTCCCTTTCCCCACTGGTTCCTGTCTCCATTCTCCCGCTGCATAATTGGTTTACATTGGACAAAGAAACAAATAAAAATTAAATGGAAGCGAGTATAAATTTGGAGCAAGAGAAAGTTAAAATATATGTGTGTGTGTGTGTGTGTGTGTGTGTGTGTGTGTGTGTGTGTGTGTGTGTGTTGTACTCACCTAATTGTACTCACCTAATTGTGGTTGCAGGGGTCGAGACTCAGCTCCTGGCCCCGCCTCTTCGCTGTCCGCTACTGGGTCTCTGCTCTCCCTGCTCCATGAGCTTTATCATACCTCGTCTTAAAACTATGTATGGTTCCTGCCTCCACTATATCTTTCTCTAGACTATTCCACTTCCTGACTACTCTGTGGCTGAAGAAATGTTTCCTAACATCCCTTTGACTCATCTGAGTCTTCAGCTTCCAGTTGTGTCCCCTTGTTTCTGTGTTCCCTCTCTGAAACATCCTGTCACTGTCTACCTTGTCAATTCCCCGCAGTATTTTGTATGTCGTTATCATGTCTCCTCTGACCCTTCTTTCCTCCAGTGTTGTTAGTCCTATTTCCCTCAATCTTTCAATCTGAGTTGTGGAACTAACCTTGTCGCAAACCTTTGCACTTTCTCTAGTTTCTTTACGTGCTTGACCAGGTGTGGGTTCCAGACTGGTGCTGCATATTCTAGTATGGGCCTGACGTACACGGTATACAGTGTCTTGAACGATTCCTTGTTAAGGTAACGGAACGCTAATCTTAGGTTTGCCAGTCGCCCATATGCTGCCGCAGTTATCTGGTTGATGTGTGCCTCCGGAGACGTGCTTGGCGTTATACTCACTCCAAGGTCTTTCTCCTTTGCCGAGGTTTGTATCCTTTGTCCGCCTAGCTTGTACTTTGTCAGCGGTCTTCTTTGTCCTTCTCCGATCCTCATGACTTTGCATTTGGAGGGATTGAATTCGAGAAGCCAACTGCTAGACCAGATGTCGAGCTTGTCCAGGTCTGTTTGCATCCCTGCCTGGTCCTCTTCCGATGTGATTCTCCTCATTATTTTCACATCATCCGCGAATCGACACACTTCTGAGTCTATCCCGTCCGTCATGTCATTCACATATACCAGGAATAACACTGGTCCTAGGACTGACCCCTGCGGTACACCGCTCGTCACAGGCGCCCACTGTGATACCTCACCACGCACCATGACCCGTTGTTGCCTCCCTTTGAGGTATTCCCTGATCCATTCCAGTGCCCTTCCTGTTATACCTGCTTGTTCTTCCAACTTCTTTACTAATCTCATGTGAGGAACTGTGTCGAAGGCCTTCCTGCAGTCCAGGAAAATGCAATCAACCCACCCTTCTCTCTCCTGCCTTACCTCTGTTACTTTATCATAGAACTCTAGGAGGTTTGTTACACAGGATTTGCCTTCCCGGAATCCGTGCTGTCTGGTGTTTATTATCCTGTTCAGCTCAAGGTGTTCCACCATTCTTTTCCTGATGATTTTCTCCAGGACTTTGCACACTATACACGTAAGTGACACCGGTCTATAGTTTAGTGCCTCTTTTCTGTCTCCTTTTTTAAAAATGGGGACTACGTTGGCCTTCTTCCATACCTCAGGTATCTGCCCAGTTTCAAGGGATGTGTTGAATATTATGGTAAGTGGCACACTCAGTACCTCAGCTCCTTCCCGAAGAACCCACGGGGAGATATTGTCCGGACCCATCGCCTTTGAGGTATCGAGGTCACTGAGTAACTGCTTCACTTCCTCCTCAGTTGTGTGTGTGTGTGTGTGTGTGTGTGTGTGTGTGTGTGTGTGTGTGTGTGTGTGTTAGGTAGTGGGTGGAGTGTGGTCCGTGGAACTGTGTTAATGCATAATCTACTCTGGGGTACTTGAGGATATCCTCATTGTCAACCCTGAATTTGCCAGCACTCATTAGCAGTCCAGTGATGCCCCTGTTGTGTGCAAATACGTATTGTATATGTATCTGCGTATATGCATATGTATGTGTATATGTGCGTATGCATATATGCATATATATATATTTATGTGTGTGTATATTGTAGATATATGTATATGTATGTAAATGCATGTACATAAGTGTGTGTGTTAGTTACTGATTGTCAAAGGAACTTGTTGGTAGACACTAGGCCTGTTTTGTGTGTGTACTCGCCTATTTGTGGTTGCATGGATCGATTCATAGCTCCTGGCCCCGTCTTTTCGTTGTCGCAACTAGATCCACTCTCTCCCTTCACCATGAGTTTTATCGAACCTCTTCTTAAAGCTATGTATGGATCCTGCCTCCACTACATCACTCTCCAGGTTGTTCCTCTTCCTGGCAACTCTGTGACTAAATAAATACTTCCTAATGTCCCTGTGACTCATCTGAGTTTTCAACTTCCTGACCCCATGTTGTTGTGTCCCATCTCTGAAACATTCTGTCCCTATCCACCTTGTCAATTCCTCTCAGTATTTTATATGTCGTTATCATGTCCTCCCTATCCCTCTTGCCCTCTCAGTGTTGTTAGGTTGATTTCCCTTAAAAGCTCCGGGACTAGTCTTGTTTCAAACATTTGCACTTTCTCTAATTTCATGACGTGTTTGACAAGATGTGGGTTTCATACTGGTGCTGTGCATACTCCAATATGGGTCTGACGTACACGGTGTGTGTGTGTGTGTGTTAGTTAGTTACCTTTTGTCCTAGGCACATGTCGATTAGACACTAGGCCTGTTGTATATGCGTTCGTTCGTGCGTGCGTGCGTGTGTACTCACTTATTTGTGGTTGCAGGGGTCGAGACTCAGCTCCTGGTGTGTGTGTTACGCGTGCGTGTGTGTGTGTGTGTGTGTGTGTGTGTACTCACCTCTTCACTGGTGTGTACCCCGCCTCTTCACTGGTCGCTACTAGGTCACTTCCTGCTCTATGAGCTTTATCATACCTCTTCTTAAAGCTATGTATGGATCCTGCCCCAACTACATCACGTCCCAGACTATTCCAATTTCTGACAATCCTGTGACTGAAGAAATACTTCCCAACATCCCTATGATTCATTTCTGAGTCTTCAACCTGTGACCCCTTGTTGCTGTGTCCCTTCTCTGGAATATCCTGTCTCTGTGCACCTTGTTAATTCCTCTCAGTATATTATATGTCGTTATCATGTCCACCCTATCTTTCCTGTCCTCCAGTGTCGTCAGGTCGATTTCCCTTAATCTCTCCTCGTATGGCATACCCCTTAGCTGCGGGACTAGTCTTGTTGCAAACCTTTGAATTTTCTCTAATTTCCGTACGTGCTTGGCTAGGTGTGGGTTCCAAACTGGTGCTGCATACTCCAATATAGGCCTGACATACACAGTGTACAGGGTCCTGAACGATTCCTTATTAAGATGTCGGAATGCTGTTCTTAGGTTTGCTAGGCGCCCGTATGCTGCAGCAGTTATTTGGTTAATGTGCGCTTTAGGAGATGTGCCTGATATTATACTCACCCCATGATCCTTTTCCTTGTGTGAGGTTTGTAGTGTGTGGCCCCCTAGACCAGGGCTACTCAATTGGCGGGGTGGGGTCCGAACCCGGACCTTCTGAGTGTTGTAGTTGGACCCGCATGCTTCAGGAGAAAGCTTAGTTAAATAACAGGTGTTACCACTTTCAGGATCAGGTGGTACACAAGAGCGGGATTAATACATTATTCTATCAAAATGGAATGCACTGATTGGAATACAGTATTCTACCATAGCTAAATAACTAAATAGTGATATTTTCTTCCATTTAATGGTAATTTATATTGGTAATTATCACTTGTGCAATGAAGTTGACTTTTTTGGTATTTTGGAAAAAGAGTTTGGCCGCATAAGGGCTGGGAAGTCTGGCGTTTGTGCAAGGTATGATTTCGGGGTTTCTAATTTTCTTTTTAGCAAGTTTGATTTTAATTTGGTGTGCCCACCTCTTTTATGCATAAGTACGTTGGTGGGGTATTTGTATTGAATCGTTGTGATCAAATTCTTCACATCAATATTTAATCAAATTGGTTAAAAAAATTCTCATTCTGGTTGTTGCTAATTTATGTGGAGTGGATATAAAACATTTTATTTTAATAAATACAGATAAATTTCAGTAATAAATACATTTCATAATACAGAAGCCAACTGCTTCACCAAGCTTGTGTTTATTAAAGTAAATTGATTGATATTTTCATATTTATTATGCTATTATTTTACAGTCTAAATATGACTTCTAGTTTTTGGGTTTTTTAATGATCCAGATATTTATTTCCATATCAAATGATTTGTTTTACTAAACTAGTCATATATGTATCCGGACCTTTGCATACATTGGCACTTGTCCAAGTGGACCTTTGCTCATAGTAGTTGAGTAGCCCCTGTGCTAGTCTGTACTCAGTGCTCTTGTATGTATATAAATGTATATTCATGTGAAATGAATCTGTAAATTTCATATAGAATAAAGTAGCAGCACACTATATATATATATATATATATATATATATATATATATATATATATATATATATATATATATATATATATATATATATATATATATATATATATATATATATACTATATATATATGTATGTATGTATATTGCCAATCCTTCTCCTTTCTTCCCTACTCTGTCTCTTATCCACACTGAGTAATTTCCGTCAGATACAACCTCATTGAAAATATGCTTTTTCAGTTGGTTTTGGTTTCAGTTAGACAAATTATATTTCAGGTTTAATCTTTATCAAATTACTTCGTCTCTATTTATGTATAAAATCTTCAGAAATGTTATTTTCACTATTGCCCTTTTGCAGCTTGGGTTACAAATATGTGGTGTGCCTGGCTATCATATGAGTGTATTGTCCAGGGCTATCGTATGAGTGTATTGTCCAGGGCTATCGTATGAGTATTGTCCCGGGATATGGTATGAGTGTATTGTCCCGGGATATGGTATGAGTGTATTGTCCCGGGATATGGTATGAGTGTATTGTCCCGGGATATGGTATGAGTGTATTGTCCCGGGCTATGGTATGAGTATTGTCCCTGGCTATGGTATGAGTGTATTGTCTCGGGATATGGTATGAGTGTATTGTCCCGTGATATGGTATGAGTCTTGTCCCTGGCTATGGTATGAGTATTGTCCCGGGATATGGTATGAGTGTATTGTCCCTGGCTATGGTATGAATGTATTGTCTCGGGATATGGTATGAGTGTATTGTCCCTGGCTATGGTATGAATGTATTGTCTCGGGATATGGTATGAGTGTATTGTCCCTGGCTATGGTATGAATGTATTGTCTCGGGATATGGTATGAGTGTATTGTCCCTGGCTATGGTATGAGTATTGTCCCTGGCTATGGTATGAGTGTATTGTCTCGGGATATGGTATGAGTGTATTGTCCCGGGCTATGGTATGAGTATTGTCCCTGGCTATGGTATGAATGTATTGTCCCGGGATATGGTATGAGTATTGTCCCGGGCTATGGTATGAGTATTGTCCCTGGCTATGGTATGAATGTATTGTCTCGGGATATGGTATGAGTGTATTGTCCCGGGCTATGGTATGAGTGTATTATCCCGGGCTATGGTATGAGTGTATTGTCTCGGGATATGGTATGAGTGTATTGTCCCGGGCTATGGTATGAGTGTATTGTCCCGGGCTGTGGTATGAGTGTATTGTCCCGGGCTGTGGTATGAGTGTATTGTCCCGGGCTATGGTATGAGTGTATTGTCTCGGGATATGGTATGAGTGTATTGTCCCGGGCTATGGTATGAGTGTATTGTCCCGGGCTGTGGTATGAGTGTATTGTCCCGGGCTGTGGTATGAGGGTATTGTCCCGGGCTATGGTATGAGTGTATTGTCCCGGGCTATGGTATGAGTGTATTGTCCCGGGCTGTGGTATGAGGGTATTGTTCCAGGCTATTGTATGAGTGTGTTGTCGTATGAGTGTGTTGTCGTATGAGTGTGTTGTCGTATGAGTGTGTTGTCGTATGAGTGTGTTGTGCCTGGAAATATTGCAATCTAAAGGATCATAAAACAAAGGTTAAACTGTTGTATTTATTTGGAAAATTCATCACTGAGGTAAATGAAGGCAAAGTCGTAACAATTTCAATTGCCTTTCAGCAAGAGACTTTAATAATGAGGTTAATTATACATGGGTGAGAGTAAGTTCATGGCAAAATGCCAAACCCATTTTTTTTGGAAGGGGGAGGGGGTATTTGCATAAATTGTTAGAAGATTAATGGGATTTTTTACGGTACATTTTCAAATTTTACAGGTTTGGTAAAACAAAACAAAAAAGAGTACACAATTTGGTATAAAGCTTTGCGATATTTTTATGTGTCAATTCACAAAGGTCATTAGGGGTGTAAGTCACTTACACCAGCATTCACTACACGAGGGTCATTAAGGCTGTAAAGTCACCTGTACACCTCCAGTCAACGCTACCTGGAGGGTGTTCCGGGGATCAACGCCCCCCACGGCCCAGTCCTTGACGAGGCCTCCCGGTGGGTCAGGGCCTGATCAACTAGGCTGTCACTGCTGGCTGCACGTAGTCCAGCGTACGAAGCACAGCCCGGCTGATCGGGTACCGACTTTAGGTATCTGTCCAGCTCCCTCTTGAAGGCAGCCAGAGGTCTATTGGTAATTTCCCTTATGCATGGTGGGAGGTTGTTGAACAGTCTTGGGCCCCGAACACTTATTGTGTTTTCTCTTAGTGTAATAATGGTGCCCCTACTTTTCATTGGGAGTATGTTGCACCGTCTGCCCAGTCTTTTGCTTTTGTAGGGAGTGATTTCTGTGTGTAGATTATGATGCATCTGTCTCACCTGCGCTCCAGTGAGAACAGGTCAAGTGCTTCCAAGCGTTCACAGTAATTAAGGTGTTTAACGGAACTTATATGTACAGTAAAGGTTCTCTGTACATTTTCTAGATCTGCGATTTCACCTGCCTTGAATGGAGCTGTTAATGTACAGCAGTGTTCCAGCCTAGAGAGAACAAGTGATTTAAAAAGGATCATCATTGGCTTGGCATCCCTTGTTTTGAAGGTTCTTATTATCCATCTTATCATTTTCCTCGCAGATGTGATAGTGACACTGTTGTGATCCTTGAAGGTGAGATCCTCTGACATTAACACTCCCAAGTTTGTAGTATATACTTATTTCTAGTTATTATTTCCTCCAGTTTTCCATAACGGAGTACTCGAAATTTGTCCTCATTGAATATCATATTGTTTTCCGTTGCCCATTGGAAAACTTGGTTTATATCTGCTTGGAGATTTACCGTGTCCTTAATGGACGACGGTCTCATGCAGATTCTAGTATCGTCTGCAAAGGATGACACAGTACTATGGTTTACATCTCTGTTTATGTCTGATATGAGGATGAAGAATAGGATGGGGACGAGTACTGTACCTTGTAGAACAGAGCTTTTCACTGTGGCAGCCTCCGACGTAACTCTGTTTACTACTACTCGATTGGTTAGAATGTTGAAGATCCATCTACTACTTTAATCCTTAAATAGTTCATACAGCTCTCTCAGTGTATATACCCCTTTAAATCAGTTTATATACAACATAACTCCATAAAGTAAATTTTAATGTCATTTCAGTAGCGTTCTACTTCATTAAGATCAAAATACATTACATCTAGTGTAATTGTATAGCATTTTCCAATAATTTTGCCTAATATTTAGTTCAGGATTTATTATAATAAGGTAAAAAATATAATACTTAACAAATATTTTTGAACAAAATGTTCTGTTGAACAAAATGTTCAACAGAATGTTGGTAATATATTTTTGTACCATCTATCAAAAAACAGTTTTACACACACACACACACACACATGCAGTATATGTAGTAATTTTTTATATATACTGCAGCCTAGCAGCCACGAGGGTAGCTTTAATATTTTCTGTCTCATTGTAAATAATTTTTAAATAAGGAAGCTATTTTGTAGTTATTTTTCGGACCATTACTATCTATCCACATGATTCCTAAGTGTGAGCACAAGTTGTGCTCTCGAATAAATACACACACAGGCCAAGTGTGTATCGATTTGCCTTTGACAAATGGTAACACTCACTCTCTCTTCTCTCTCTCTCTCTCTCTCTCTTCTTATATATATATATATATATATATATATATATATATATATATATATATATATATATATATATATATATATATAAGTATTTAATTTCATGCTAAAGGTTTTCGTTTCCCCCTCTCTCTCTCTCTCTCTCTCTCTCTCTCTCTCTCTCTCTCTCTCTCTCTCTCTCTCTCTCTCGCTCATTTACCCATCCCTACCTTACCTTCCAGCCGTCGCTTCCTGCTCTTCCTCCTTTGCCCATCTTGCGTTCCTGCCTGGGTGTCTTGCCTGCCACCTTCCTTCCATCCTTGGTCTCTCCCAGACCAGACATTAGACCACACAGCCCCACAAATACTCAGCCAGACCAACAACATAATTTCCATATATATTAAATCTCTCCTGGGAGTAAATGTCTCAATTTCCGTTGCCATTTCACGTACTGTTACCCGTGCTAGCAACCACTTTCCAGCACTAGCAGCCGCCACTTTCCAGTACTAGCAGCAGCCACTTTCCAGCACTATCAGCCACTTACCAGGATTAGCAGAAGTCACTTTCCAGCACTAGCAGCCACTTTCCAGGATTAGCAGCAGCCACTTTCCAGCACTAGCAGCCACTTTCTAACACTAGCAGCAGCCACTTTCCATCTCTAGAAGTCATTTTTAACACTAACAGCTACTTTCCAGCATAGCAGCCACTGTTTCTAGTATTAGCCACCAGTATCTAGCACTAGTTACACGCCCCGATGGCATGGTGGCTAGCGCTCTTGCTTCACGCACGGAGGGCCCGGGTTCAATTCCCGGCGGGGCCGAAACATTTCGAAGTGTTTCGTTACACACACACATATATATACAACAGGCCTAGTGTCTAATCGACATGTGCCTAGGACAAAATGGTAACTAACTAGCAGCTACTGTCTACCACTAGCAGCCATTTTCTAACACTAGCAGCCACTTTCTAACTAACAGACACTTTCCCACACTAACAGCCACTTTCTAACACTATCAACCACTTTCCAGCACTAGCAGCCACTGATTCCATTATTAGCAGCCAGTATCTAGCACTAGCAGCTACTTTCTAATACTAGAAGCCACTTTCCAACACTAAGAGCCACTTTTCAGCACAAGCAGCCACTTTCAAGCACTAACAGCCACTTTCTAACACTAGCAGACATTTTCCAACACTAGCAGCTACTTTCTAACACTGGCAGCCACTTCCCAGCACTAGCAAGTACTTTCCAGCATTAGCAGCCACTTTCCAACACTAGCAGTCACTTTCTAACACTAGCAGACACTGTCCAACACTAACAACTACTTTCTTACACTAGCAGCCACTTCCCAGCACTAGCAACTATTTTCCTGAACTAGCAGCCACTTTCTAACACTATCAAACACTTTCCAGCACTAACAGCCATTTTCCAGCACTAACACCTACTTTCTGACACTAGCAGACACTTTCCAGCACTAACAACATCTTTCCAGCAGTATCAGTCACTTTCCAATAATAGCAGTCACTTTTCAACACTAGCAGTCACTTTCCAGCACTAGGAGCCACTTTCTAATACTAGCAGACACTTTCCAGCACTAACAGCCACTTTCCTCCAGTAGCAGCCACTTTCTAATACTAGCAGTCACTTTTCAGCACTAGCAGCCACTTTCTAACACTAGCAGCCACTTTCCAGCACTAGCAGCCACTTTCCAGCACTATCAGCCACTGTTTCTAGTATTAGCAGCCAGTATCTAGCACTAGCAGCAACTGTTTCTTGCTTTAGAAGCCACTGTTTCTAGCATTAATAGCTACTTTTTCTAGCACTAATAGCTTCTGTTTCTAGCATTAGCAGCTACTGTTTTTTAGGACTAACAACTATTGTTTCTAGCATTAGCAGCTACTGTTTGTACTACTAGCAGGTTCTATTTCTTGTACTAGGAGCTACTATTTCATGTACTAACAGCTACTGCTTCTAGTACTAGCAGTTACTGTTTCTAGCATTTGCAGCTGCTGTGCTGCTGTTTCTAGGACTAGTGGCTACTATTTTTAGCATTAGCAGCTACTTTTTCTAGTACTAGCAGCTGTTTCCGCTACAGACATTGAAGGTTCCAGTACTAGCATCTGTTGTTTCTACTACTACTACTAGCAAAATTGTGTCTAATCTTAGTAGATACTATTTTAATTTCTACCTAATTTTTTTAGAATTGCAACAACTGTTTTTACTGCTAGGAGCCACTTTCTAGCAATAGCACATTTTGTTTTATCTGCTGGCATCTACGTTGTCTATTAAGAACATAAGAAAGAAGGAACACTGCAGCAGGCCTACTGGCCCATGCGAGGCAGGTCCAAGTCTCCCACCGGCTTAAGCCAATGCCCCGACCCAGCCAGGTCAGCTTACATCCACTTAAGGAAGGAGCACGGCATCTGACCTAGTAGCACAAACTAGTCAGATCCAACTCACACCCACCCGCACCCACTCATATATTTATCTAGCCTATTTTTAAAACTACACAACGTTTTAGCCTCTATAACTGTACTCGGGAGTTTGTTCCACTCATCGACAACTCTATTACCAAACCAATGCTTTCCTATATCCTTCCTGAATCTGAATTTATCCAACTTAAAGCCATTTCTGCGAGTCCTGTCAATACTAGATATTTTTAGCACGCTATTTACATCACCTTTATTTATTCCTGTTTTCCATTTATACACCTCAATCATATCCCCCCTAATTCTACGTCTTTCTAGAGAGTGCAGATTCAGGGCCCTAAGTCTATCCTCGTAGTAGGTTAGTGTAGTTAGTGTTTCCACTACTAGGAAAACTGTACCAGTACTAGCAACTACTCCTCCTATTAACAGGAAGACTAGATTTAGTGCTAACAGATATTGTTTCCACACACAACACTAACACAAACACTACTACCACACAACACTGTAACACAAACACTACTACCACACAACACTGTAACACAAACACTACTACCACACAACACCATAACACAAACACTACTACCACACAACACTATAACGCAAACACTACTACCACACAACACTGTAACACAAACACTACTACCACACAACACTGTAACACAAACACTACTACCACACAACACTGTAACACAAACACTACTACCACACAACACTAACACAAACACTACTCCACACAACCTGTACAAACACTACTACCACACAACACTGTAACACAAACACTACTACCACACAACACTGTAACACAAACACTACTACCACACAACACTGTAACACAAACACTACTACCACACAACACTGTAACACAAACACTACTACCACACACTGTAACACAACACTGCTACCACACAACTGACACAAACACTACTCCACCACACAACACTTGTACAACACTACTACCACACTACTACACAACACTACTACCACACACTGTAACACAAACACTACTACCACACAACACTGTAACACAAACACTACTACCACACAACACTGTAACACAAACACTACTACCACACAACACTGTAACACAAACACTACTACCACACAACACTGTAACACAAACACTACTACCACACAACATTGTAACACAAACACTACTACCACACAACACTGTAACACAAACACTACTACCACACAACACTGTAACACAAACACTACTACCACACAACACTGTAACACAAACACTACTACCACACAACACTGTAACACAAACACTACTACCACACAACACTGTAACACAAACACTACTACCACACAACACCACTATACACAAACGACCAACCTACTACCACTACAACACTGTAACACAAACACTACTACCACACAACACTGTAACACAAACACTACTACCACACAAACACTGTAACACAAACACTACTACCACACAACACTATAACACAAACACTACTACCAATAACACTATAACACAAACACTACTACCACACAACACTAACACAAGCACTACCACCACACAACACTACTACACACAACACTACCACACACAACACTACCACACACAACACTACCACACACACCATAACACACAACACTACCACACAGAAAACCATAACGCAATACTAAAACACACAACATAACACACAACACTACCACACATAAACCATAACACAACACTGCCACACACACACCATAACACACAACACTGCCACACAAGACACTACTGCACACAACATCATAACACAACACTAAAACACACCATAACACACAACACTATTATACACACCATAACACACAGCACCATAGCACACAAAACTACCACACACAAGCACCATAACACAGCACTACCACACACACCATAACATACAACACATACACTACTTGTTCCTCTTGCCCTCCCTTCAGAAGTAATCACATGGTAATTAGGGAACGAGCTCATTAGCGAGGAGATATTAATTACTGCCCAGAAAGAAGGACAAGCATTTAAATGATCGTTTGCGGCCAACTGGGAGTCATTAGGTGCGTGGCTTGTCGGTCAGGTCAGGTCTGGTCTAGTCTGGCTACCTCTGGTTTGGTCCGGTCTGGTCTGGTCTGAACTGATCAGGTCTAGGAGGTCAGGTGAGGTTAGGTCAGGTGACTTTAGGACCAGCCATGCTGCACTGTCCCTGTCATGACCTATCATGTTCTTGTATTCTCCCTCTCTTGTCCCTATCATATCTCTATCGATCCGCGTATTGGACGTAAATTAAAGAACATTGATGATGATGACGACGATGATGATAATAATAATAATAATAATAATAATAATAATAATAATAATAATAATTATTTTTTTTATTAACACATCGGCCGTCTCCCACCAAGGCAGAGTGACCCGAAAAAGAAGAAACACTTTTATCTTCATTCACTCCATCACTGTCTTGCTAAAGGTGCGCCTACACTACAGTCAATAAACTGCAACATATCAACACCCCTCCTTCAGAGTGCAGGCACTGTACTTCCCATCTCTAGAACTCAAGTCCGGCTAACCGGTTTCCCTGAATCCCTTAACAAATATTACTTTGCTCACATTCCAACAGCACGTCAAGTCCTAAAAATTATTAGTCTCCACTCGCTCCTATCTAACACGCTCACGCACGCTTGCTGGAAGTCCAAGCCCCTCGCACACAAACCTTCTCTACCCCCTCCCTCCAACCTTTCCTAGGACGACCCCTACCCCGCCTTCCTTCCACTATAGATTTATATGCCCTCCAAGTCATTCTATTTTGTTCCAACCTCTCTAAACGTCCAAACCACCTCAACAAACCTTCCTCTGCCCCCTGGATAATACTTTGAGTATCCCTGCACTTCCCCTATTCTCCAAGCTATGGATTCTTTGCATTATATTCACACCACACATTTCCCTCAGACACGACATCACTGCCTCCAACCTTGTCCTTGTTACAACATTCACCACCCATGCTTCTCACCCATATAAAAGTGTTGGTACGACTATACTCTCGTACATTCCCTTCTTTTCCTCCATGGATAACGTTTTTTGTCTCCACAGATACCTCAATGTTCCACTCACCTTTTTTCCTTCATCAGTTCTATGGTTAACCTTGTCCTTCATAAACCCATCTGCTGGCAAATCTACTCCCAGATTCACTTCTTCCATACTCCCTCCCTCCAATGTGATATCCAATTTTTCCTTACCTAACTCGTTTGATACCCTTTTCACCTTACTTATATCTATGTTCACTTTCAACTTTCTTCATATATATATATATATATACATATGTCGTGCCGAATAGGTAAAATTGATCAATTAGCAAGAACTTATTTAAAATTAAGTCCTTTCTAAAATTTTATCTTATACATTTAAAGATATATTTTTTCATTTATGTTAATGTAAAAATTAGTAATTTTGTACCAAAAGAACCTTAGAAAACTTACCTAACCTTATTATAACAAGCACATTTTAATTCAACCTAATCCAACTATTTAAGCCAAAATAGCAAGTTTTACCTATTCGGCACGAGATATATATATATATATATATATATATATATATATATATATATATATATATATATATATATATATATATAATAGTGTGTGTGTGTATATAGACATAGACATGTGAAGAGGATGGACAAAAATAGGTTGACGGAGAGGAGTGTATAAATTTGTGGAAGATAGAATTAGTGGGGATCGTCCCAGGAATGGTTGGAGGTTAGGGGTGCAAGAGGCTTTGAGTTTTAGGGGCTTGAACATCTAGTAGGCTTTTGTGATCATATTATATATAGGAATGAATGGAGACAAGTGTTTTTTAATGGGCGTGCTGTTGGATTGTGAGCAGGGTAACTTTAATGAAGGGAATCAGGGAAACTAGTTAGCTGGACTTGAGTCCTGCTAACTAGGTGGAAAGGGCAGTGCTCCCACTTTCTCCTTGAAGGATGGGTAGAGTTGTTGCAGTCAGAGGGATAATCCGATTGTGATAGCACACGTTTGGAGAGACGGCGAATGAGTGAATGTTGGCGAATGTGTTTTCTTCTTTGGGTCACCCTGCTTTGCCGGGTGACGACTGTTGTGTTATATGCAAATATTTGACACACATGCGTGAGTCATAGTGTCAAGCTCTGCTCTTAAAGGTGTCAAGTGATAGTTCCTAGCTGCTCTCTTCTTGTCTATAAAATCAATATAAACAATACGAGTTTGGGTCGCTGGTTGATCCCTTACGCCAGCGTCCAGTGTCTCAGCGCTTGCAAATGGCATAGTTTTATATTGAACCCCTCAAGAGGAAGCACCGCTGCAGATCAATTCCCTCAAGAGCCCTAACAGCTATACCTTAAGCCTTCCAAGACATCCAGGAGCTGAAAATCAACACTTTCGCCAACAAAATTTATCAAGCTTCAGAACTAAATTTGTCAAACCTCAATGCAAACGAATTTGTTTTTATTATTTTTCAGTTTTCATTTTGCTATATTAAAATCGCAATTCTTTACAATCCTATAATTTTTTTTTTTTTTTTTTGGTGGGGGGATATTCTGGCACCGAGGGCTGACACAACTTGAGGATGAAAATATTGGCAAAATACCACATAAACAATAACAACCCGGATCTTGCATTAAACAAGATACAGCAGCATCGAAAGTGTGAAACCGATCTGAAGGGGCATTCCCATTTTATCTCAAGGAAAATAGCGAGAAAAAATGTTGACAAAACCACTATAAGTATTCGCTTTTGGGGACGATACTTAACAACCAGATTTTATACGATCATTTTGGTCGACATGTTATAGATTTTTGTTCTGCTCAAAATGAAAGCCATTTGTAACACTTGGAAGTACCACCACCAGCAATCACTTTCATTTAGTGTCACTGACGTAGGAAGTACCACCACCAGCAATCACTTTCATTTAGTGTCACTGACGTAGGAAGTACCACCACCAGCAATCACTTTCATTTAGTGTCACTGACGTAGGAAGTACCACCACCAGCAATCACTTTCATTTAGTGTCACTGACGTAGGAAGTACCACCACCAGCAATCACTTTCATTTAGTGTCACTGACGTAGGAAGTACCACCACCAGCAATCACTTTCATTTAGTGTCACTGACCTTGAAACAGTTTTTATTTGCCTTATTTACCGATAGTTTGAATAAAACTGATTGATTACGCTGTTTTTATTGATTACTTACACGTGGAGGGGATGGAGAGAGAGAAAAAAAGAGAAAGAGAAGAGAGAGAGAGAGAGAGAGAGAGACGTTTCTTAATGAATAGGAGAAAAGTTGGTTTTGTGTGGGGGCAGTATAGAAAACGGAGCGTGGCATATTAATCCTTGGGAAAGAGTCCGAAAATACCAAGTGAACGAAGGCAGTGAAATTGCTTTTCTCTCTCAGCATGACAGAGAGAAAATTGTGTCACTGTGAGAGGTCGGTCATTGCTGCTGCTGCTGCTGCTGCTGCTGTTGTTGTTGCTGCTGCTGCTGCTGCCGCTACTGCTGCTGCTGCCGCTACTACTGCTGCTGCTGCTGTTGTTGTTGTTGCTGCTGCTGCTGCTGTTGTTGCTTGCTCGCTGCTGTCGCGCTAGCTGCTGCTTGCTGCTGCTGTCTGTTGCTGCTGCTGCTGCTGCTGCTGTGCTGCTGCTCCGCTACTCTGCTGCTGCTGTTGTCTGCTTGCTGTCTGCTGCTAGTGCCTGCTCGCTCGCTGCTGTTGTTGCTGCTGCTGCTGCTGCTGTGTTTGCTGCTGCTAGTGCTGCTGCTTTCGCCGCTGTTCGTGTTCTTGCTGCCGCTGTTAGTGTTGCTGCTGCTGGTGTTGTTCTGCTGGTATCACTGTGTTTAATATTGGTGGTGTTGCTGTCGCAATCAGTGTCGTTTTTACCACAAAAACAACCCATTACGCTCCAAGCTATATTTCTCTCTCCAATTACAAATGCGTCCAAAACATAAAATAAAATTTTATATATATATATATATATATATATATATATATATATATATATATATATATATATATATATATATATATATATATATATATATATATATGTCGTGTCGAATAGGTAAAATCTGCTATTTTGGCTTAAATAGCAACGCTCTTCTTGCCGAATAAGGCAATCGAAACTTTGTGTATGCAATAATTTCGCAAAAATCATTCTGATCCTAACGAAAAAAAATATTTCATTGTATTTGTTTATTATTAAATTACTGTAAACTTATCTAAAATATATTTAGTTGGATCAGGCTAAATTAAATTGAGCTTGTTATAATAAGGTTAGGTAAGGTTTCTAAGGTTCTTTTGGTACAAAATCATAAATTTTTACATTAACATAAATGAAAAAAAAAATATCTTGAAACGTATAAGAGAAATTTTTAGAAAGAACTTAATTTTAAATGAGTTCTTGCTAATTGACCAATTTTACCTATTCGGCATATATATATATATATATATATATATATATATATATATATATATATATATATATATATATATATATGTGTGTGTGTGTGTGTGTGTGTGTGTGTGTGTGTGTGTGTTAGTTACCATTTTGTCCTAGGCACATGTCGATTAGACACTAGGCCTGTTGTATGTATGTGTGTGTGTGTGTGTGTAACGAAACACTTCGAAATGTTTCGGCCCCGCCGGGAATTGAACCCGGGCCCTCCGTGCGTGAAGCAAGAGCGCTAGCCACCATGCCATCGGGGCGTGTGTGTGTGTGTGTGTGTGTTTGTGTGCCGAATAGGTAAAACTAGTCAATTAGCAAGAACTCATTTAAAATTAAGTCCTTTGTAATATTTTCTCTTATTAGTTTAAAGATATATTTTTTTCATTTATATTTATGTAAAAATTAATAATTTTTGTACCAAAAGAACCTTAGAAAACTTACCTAACCTTATTATAAGAAGCGCAATTTAATTTAACCTAATCCAACTAAATATATTTAGGTAAGTTTATTTATTATTTATTAACACATCGGCCGTTTCCCACTAAGGAAGGGTGGCCCGAGAAAGAAAAACTTTGTGAAGCCCTATGATTTGAGCTATAGTTTCAGGTGTTAAAGACTTCCTTTTACCCATAATCAAACATGTATAGCCCCAAAACCAAAGGGAACACCGGACAAAAGATGGGGCGGATGAGAGACAAAAGTGCAACACATTTTCTCATGGCAGCCACGTGAGCACTGAGGAGTCAATGTGGAGTGTGGCGACAGGCAGTGACGTCATGCTACCTGGCATAATGCACTGACGAAAAAAGACCTCCCTGTATGGTAGGCCTTTGATTTTCCGAACGGCATTATGCCGGGGCGTTCACCCAGCATAATGCCGTGACTAGCATATATATATATATATATATATATATATATATATATATATATATATATATATATATATATATATATATATATATATATATATACACACACACACACACACACACACACACACACACACATTGACTAAATAATGTGCGTTAGTTACCACTTAGAAAAGGCCCTTCTTGTATATGTGTGGGGAGAAGGGGAGAGGTTAATTTCGCCAAGCACTAGGCAACTCTTGTTGAAAGCTGGAAGCCACTCTTAACGTTGGAGTGGGAGGTAGCGAGAGGGAAGGAGAGGGGGAGTGGGATAGAGGGGAACGAGAGAGTGAGGGAAAGGGGGAGTACTTGACCTCTGCTTAAGTAGTACTCAGGCAGTGTAGCCACCTCTGCCTAAGTAGTACTTGAGCAGTATTCCCACTTCCACATATTTGTCAACCCTTGCAAATTTATAAGTAGGATCTGGCATTGAATGTTCTTACGAATTATGCAAGGTGGGCGAAAATAAGATTAATAGGAAAGTATTTAAATACCACTACAGTTGTATTCACTATGCTGTATGATAATGATGATGATGATGACAATAATAATAATAATAATAATAATAATAATAATAATAATAATAATAAGAGTTTAAATGTTAGATTAGATCGAGGGAGTGAGTATAGAGGAAGTAAATTGAGATATTCGCGAGGGGACTTACCGGCAGATGGTTCTATAAGAGATGAGGTGAAAAAAGGTGGGTGGTGGATTGAAACATCAATGGGGACAGAGAATTTTATCCAAGGAAGCAAAACG
This sequence comes from Cherax destructor, assembly GCA_009830355.1. NCBI lineage: Eukaryota > Metazoa > Arthropoda > Malacostraca > Decapoda > Parastacidae > Cherax > Cherax destructor. The sequence continues at coordinate 52,965 of WNWK01002279.1, forward strand.
GGGAATGTACCAAAGTATAGTGGTACTGATACTGTTGTATGGATGTGAAGCATTGATTTTGAAGGTTGCAGCGAGGAGGAGGAGGCTGGAGGCAGTGGAAATGTCGTGATTGAGGGCAATGTGCCATGTGAATATTATGTAGAGAATTCAGAGTTTGGAGATTAGGGAAGGAATGAGTTACCAAAAGTATTATTCAGAGGGATGACGGGGGGTTGTTGAAGTGGTTTGAACACTTAGAGAGGCTGGAGAATATAGGATGACCAGGAGAGCGAATAAATCTGGGGTGGAGGGAAGGAGGGGTAGGAGTAGAGGCGAATGGTTTTAATGATTTGATGTGCTGTTGGAGTGTGAGCAAGGTAACGTTTATGAATGGATTCAGGGAAACCAGTTAGCTGGCCTTGAGTCCTGGAGGTGGGAAGTACAGTGCCTGCACTTTGAAGGATGATGGAGGATGTTACAGTTTGGAGGGTTATCCGAAATGTAATGTCTGTTCCCTTATTGCATGACAGTGACTAACCGAGTGATAGTGAAAGGGTTTTCTTCCTTGTTTGGTCACCCTACCTTGGTGGGACACGGCTGGAGTGTTAAATAATAATAACAATAATAATAGCTAGATATATTTCAGTCACTGCGCGACCAGACGAAGGTATCCCCGAATTCCATAACCCGTCTCCAATGCCTCATTGCACACAAGTGTTGAAGAACTGAAGAGAATTAGAAGAGGCATTCACAGGTTCTCATAAGGAAATTAATATCCAAATTTCCTCAACAGAAATGGTAAATTAGGACATTACACAACCGAAATCTAATTCAGACCTTAGAAAAGACCAAATACACAAACATATTAAACTTGAAACCACTCAGAAGTTGCATTATTTAAGTTAGCTTGGAAAAGTTGAAGCTGATCACATGCCAAAATTATCGCATGAAAAACAGTATTTCAAATTTTCCTGTTTCTACAAAAGCACATTGGGACCTACACACACACAGGCCTAAATCAGTCCAAACTTTTTTCCAGCAGAGTGGTCACCTTTTAAGAAAGTAAAGTAAGGAAACAGGTAAGTTGTATAATAATATACAATGGTGTTGAAGGCACAGAGATGTATGTTATAGACGCATATAAGATCATACGAGATATTCACCACTTATCTCATACAAAGCAGAGTTTGATTTATAAAACTGGCACATGACAACTTACACATCCTAATTTAAAAAAAAAAAAAACTCATCAACGCTTTCCAGTTATTGCACAGAATCCAACAAAATTAGTGCCTATACAGCCTTAATACATAAAACATTCCATACATTTCATACGATGCATCAGCCATTGAAGATTGATGGCGTTCACAGTTATATTAAAATAAAGCGCTAAACCCATATGGGTCATATATAGGCCTGTAGAATGGGAGGCATTAAAATTCTATACAAACAAGGGGAAAATGAGTCCAGTTTCTTGAATCAAGAGCCATTCACCAGCGTCAAGGCAAAATAATGAAATAAGGTAAAATAATACTGTGCCATTTCTAGATTAAATATACGTAATAACCTTCACAGCGGAGTATCTCCACCTGTCACACACAAACAAAATTTGGGAATGACCTGTGTAGCATTGTGTATAGGATAACCTCGCATGCATGTAGCATTGTGTATATGATAACCTCGCATGCATGTAGCATTGTGTATATGATAACCTCGCATGCATGTAGCATTGTGTATATGATAACCTCGCATGCATGTAGCATTGTGTATATGATAACCTCGCATGCATGTAGCATTGTGTATAGGATAACCACGCATGCATGTAGCATTGTGTATAGGATAACCTCGCATGCATGTAGCATTGTGTATATGATAACCTCGCATGCATGTAGCATTGTGTATAGGATAACCTCGCATGCATGTAGCATTGTGTATATGATAACCTCGCATGCATGTAGCATTGTGTATATGATAACCTCGCATGCATGTAGCATTGTGTATAGGATAACCTCGCATGCATGTAGCATTGTGTATATGATAACCTCGCATGCATGTAGCATTGTGTATAGGATAACCTCGCATGCATGTAGCATTGTGTATAGGATAACCTCGCATGCATGTAGCATTGTGTATATGATAACCTCGCATGCATGTAGCATTGTGTATAGGATAACCACGCATGCATGTAGCATTGTGTATATGATAACCTCGCATGCATGTAGCATTGTGTATAGGATAACCTCGCATGCATGTAGCATTGTGTATAGGATAACCACGCATGCATGTACCATTGTGTATAGGATAACCTCGTATGCATGTAGCATTGTGTATATGATAACCTCGCATGCATGTAGCATTGTGTATAGGATAACCTCGCATGCATGTAGCATTGTGTATAGGATAACCACGCATGCATGTAGCATTGTGTATATGATAACCTCGCATGCATGTAGCATTGTGTATATGATAACCTCGCATGCATGTAGCATTGTGTATATGATAACCTCGCATGCATGTAGCATTGTGTATAGGATAACCACGCATGCATGTAGCATTGTGTATAGGATAACCACGCATGCATGTAGCATTGTGTATATGATAACCTCGCATGCATGTAGCATTGTGTATAGGATAACCACGCATGCATGTAGCATTGTGTATATGATAACCCGCATGCATGTAGCATTGTGTATAGGATAACCACGCATGCATGTAGCATTTTGTATATGATAACCCGCATGCATGTAGCATTGTGTATAGATAACCACGCATGCATGTAGCATTGTGTATAGGATAACCACGATGCATGTAGCATTGTGTATAGATAACCACGCATGCATGTAGCATTGTGTATAGGATAACCACGCATGCATGTAGCATTGTGTATAGGATAACCTCGCATGCATGTAGCATTGTGTATAGGATAACCACGCATGCATGTAGCATTGTGTATAGGATAACCACGCATGCATGTAGCATTGTGTATATGATAACCACGCATGCATGTAGCATTGTGTATAGGATAACCTCGCATGCATGTAGCATTGTGTATATGATAACCTCGCATGCATGTAGCATTGTGTATAGGATAACCACGCATGCATGTAGCATTGTGTATAGGATAACCACGCATGCATGTAGCATTGTGTATAGGATAACCTCGCATGCATGTAGCATTGTGTATAGGATAACCTCGCATGCATATAGCATTGTGTATAGGATAACCACGCATGCATGTAGCATTGTGTATAGGATAACCACGCATGCAAATAGTCCCATGAATCTTGTCCAAGATATAATACACCAGGATTAAAAATCTGAAACCGCTCTAATAGGGCGTTCTTGAGTAATGAACAAAAATTTGTGAGAATGCAAACAAAATGTTGCTGAAAATGTTCCGAAAAACAGGAAAGTCTCCCCTCGTTAAACTTTAAAACCACTGAGTTTTATATTTTCCACTTTACTTTTCTCAGGTAAAGTTCTCTACAATCCTGTAAGAAAAAAAACCATTTGATTTTGATTTAAAAAATGATAAAATTGGCAAATTGGCATCCACACATCCCAGAATTATTCTAAAAATACTCCCTATTAAAATACATCAGCATTTAGGGTTTCAAGCTGATCAGAAGAGGCATTCTCTAGTTATTGGCATCGCTCACCATGCCCAGCCCTTCTAGGGCAGGGTAGGTGCCAAGGCTGGAGCTTGCTACCATCTGCGGCTCGCAAGCCTGCCCTTCCCGTCAGCCTCCTTGGGGCGGGGAAGGTGGCAGACCAGAGGGGCCTAGCAACTAGCTACCTACCTGCCTCGTGCTTGTGGGCGAATATGGCTAGGCCTGGGACCAGTTGGTCCCACCGCTGAGGGTACCCTCCCATGGGAGACTTCGGTCTCTGCTACTCCCACGCCAGGGAGCCGGAGCCGGGTCGCCATCTGGTAAAGACCCGGGCCGGGAGAATTCCCGGTGAATCAACACCTCCTCCTCCAGCCCTTCTAGGGCAGGGTAGGTGCCAAGGCTGGAGCTTGCTCCCATCTGCAGCTCGTAGGCCTGCCCTTCCCGTTAGGGAAGGTGGCAGACCAGAGAGGCCTAGCATCTATACCTCCATGCCTCGTGCTGGTGGCGAATGTGGCTAGGCCTGGGACCAGTTGGTCCCACCGATGAGGGGTATCCCCTCCCATGGGAGACATAGGTCTCTGACACTCCCACGCCAGGGAGCCGGAGCCGGGTCGCCATCTGGTAAAGACCCGGGCCGGAAGAATTCCCGGTGAATCAATACCTCCTCCTCCTCTCTAGTTATTACATGGGGAACAATTTGCTTAATGAACTTAGTAAATTGAAATTTACACAGCTTAGAATGAGATACAAGCCGTGTTTTAATAAAACCCACCAATGGTAAAAGTTTGAAGACTGTCAGAAAAAGTATTCTGAAGTAATTGATCATAGTCCAACGATTCTAAGTTTTTAACTTTCAGTAAAATTTCAGATTTACATCACCTGGACTAAACTTATGAGGTATCATCCTTCTTATAGAATGCATCTTCAGTAATATTTTGAAGCCAGTCACAAGAAGCATTCCTTAGTTATTGAATAAAAAATGAGTACCACTCCCTTACTACTATTATTGTTCTATAAATTTGGCAAATTGAGACTTATGACACCCAATGACAGTGTGAGCTATCACCAGTGGTGAAAATTTGAAGCCAAGCAGATGTGTCATTCTCCAGTTATGCCATGGATCACAACGATTACAGTGTGTTTGTTTATTATTCTACTACATCAACAAAATTGCCTCCTCACAAGCGGAACTTATTTGCTAGTAAACTGACTCTCAGATGCATCAGCTAATAAATATCGAAGTCGTTCAGAAGAGGTAAACTGATATTTACGTAACGTTATTTAACGGGGATAAAAAATTCACACTATTTTACACACAAAATGGTCAAATCTGTAGCATCTACAGATCAGAATTTCACTATCCGCCTCGTGGAATTTTTTGGCACCTTTTTTGAACGTTCGAAACTACATCACTTAAGATTTTTTAAGTTATCTTAGCTATTCCAGAAGAATGGGAATTGGTTTAATAAGTTTAGTCACAGGGCACGTGAACATGTCATTCGGTCCAAGAATTTGGTCCTCGTTGTCGTACACAAAGTCTTCTCGAGTTATGAGTGAAATAAAATTGAAAAGTTGAAGAATAAAAATCAGGCAACATCTTGAAAGTATCCCTTCGGGGATACCTAATAATAATAATAATAATAATAATAATAATAATAAAGTATTTATTATTATTATTACCGAATTATTATTATTATTATTAAAAATAATAATTCTGGTAATATTAAAATTTTCCTCAATAGAGCTTCACACAAGACCAAGTGGGAAAAATAAATGGTTATTGTTGTGTGAAGTTTTAACAGCATGTTTGCAGCAGCCAGAATAAATTGCTTCCACAAAATAGGTGGGTTACATCCGGGGCACAAAATATGACCTTATTGTGGAACTAATTGTGTTCTTGACCCCCCCCCCTCCTTTCCATCCCTTCCTCCCAATAGTCAAGTGACTTGTGCTGTAGTGTTTGTGCTGTTCTTGCTGTGCTAATTGTTTTTTTTGTTGGGTCTATATATTTTTTGCGTTGTCTTTGCTGTGTTGTTTTAGCTGTACCTATGGTGTTTCTGTGTTGGTGTTTGCTGTATACTCTGTTCATCATATAACTTTTTTAAAATTGCCTTTGGTTGCAGTACTTATTAATTCCTCGTCTAATACATTCCACTGGTCAACCGCTCTTTGATAAGAAAAAATTCTACTATCCTTTTCACAGGAACGATTATATTAAGAGAGGGAATTGCAACAATATTTTAGAGAAATTAACTGGAACAGAGTTTACTGTTGAGCTACACGGGATATATATAAAGTATCTGTAAAAAGAATTCTGCAGTGTATATGAAAATGGAATTAAACACTTTATTCCAAAAATAAGACTGGAATAATAAAACACGGTTTAATGGAAGGTGTTGCAGACTTGTGACAAAAAAAAGGACTTAGAATCAATAGAGGGAGCGGGCCACTCAAGTTACTTGTGAGAGATTCAAGGAAGTTAGAAATGTACATACAAATGCAAGGAGAGATAAATTTTGAAAAGGAAATAGACAAGAGCAAGGTAGAACCAACCATTTTCTTTTGTACCAGGATAAGGTGAGTGACGTCCGTCCTCCTAGGCGTCGTGTACACTACTCAAGAAAACAAAAAAAAACATGCATGTGTTACGCTTTAGCTTGGTACCTATGAACTTGACGAGGGAGACTTGAGTGTAGTGCCGAATAAGCCAGACCGACGAGTTATGTCTAAAAGTAACAGTGTTTTCTACAGAATAAATGGAGTGTGTTTTTTTTTTGTTCATAAATCTAAAATCAATCTGAACATTGCGATAAAAATATATCTTTGATTTTAAAGTAATATTAAGTAAATAATATTTTTACATCATTGTCAATGATAAAACTATATAAATTTGTATTTTTTTTTTTGGGGGAGAGGAAAGTCCATCTTATAAGGGAATTCGGCCTGTTCGGCTAGTTCTGCTTTTTAGGCACGACATTATATATATAAGCTCAGCAAGGATAAAGACATAACCCTCTCAATAGGATAAAAAATCCTTATCCTCTGGGGAAAAAGTTCAATACTTTTCTTCTGAGACCTGGATTCGAAGCTTATCAGGGCCACTAGAGATTCAGGGATTGGTCACCTTTCTCTTGCAGTGTTTCAGTGTGGAGATCCAGAGGGGTAACGATTGCTGCAGTTTTGGCTTTCCCTGTATTGAAAATCAACATATAACTCTCACTTTCCAGAGGAAACTCTTGACGACGTTTCGGTCCGTCCAGGATTATTATTATCAAGTTGTAGTGTGATTAATCGTCCAGGACGAACCGAAACGTCGTTTGTGTTTCGTCTCTCCTAAGTGAGGGTTATTTGTGAAAGGTTCCACCCACGGTATTGTGACTTTAATAATAATAATAATAATAATAATAATAATACATCATCATCATCATCATCATCATCATCATAATAATAATAATAATAATCATAATAATAGTAATAATAATAATCATAATCATAATAATAATCATAATAATAATAATAATAATAATAATGAAGAAGAAGAAGAAGAAGAAGAAGAAGAAAGAAGAAAAAAAAGAAAAGAAAAAGAAAAAGAAAAAGAAAAAGAAAAGAAAAAAAAAAGAAAAAAAAAAAAAAAAAGAAGAAGAAGAAGAAAGGTTCTCACAAATAAACAGTTATCTTCCAGTCTGAATAAACTCTTTCAGAGTTTACTATTGAGCTAAAGGAGGTCACAGTAACAATTTTTCATTCTATAAAGCGCCTTAAGTGAGCGGAGTGTCCATAAGTGCCAAGCCTGTCCAGAGAGTCCCAATTGTGGCAGTGTTAGTGCTAGAGTTATATATTAATATATATTATTGTATGTTATTATTTGAGGTCAAGGTCAAGCAATATTCTTGTGTGGCTCGACATTTAGTACTCAAATCACTAGTCGTTTGGCACATTAACAACTACTAATAAAATATTGTGGCTACTTGTCGCTCACCAGGAGCGAAATGTAGAATTCTAAGTAGGGCGATACTTCCAGTAAATTTTTGTTGTGCTTATTTGTGTCTTTGTTTACGTGTGTGTCAGTGTTCACCTCGTTCTTATTTGAAAACGTCAGATATTGACTTTTGCATAACCTTTCTTAGTGGTAGAAACCAGTGCACCACAGAGTTTCCCCAACCATGTGCAGTGGTGGTTTCAAGACTCCCTCACGCCACTGAATTATTGCGTTCCTTTATTACTCATTTTCAGAAAGCGTTTGTGTGTGTGTGTGTACCTTTATTTGTTGTAATAATTTGTAAGTGTTCTAAGAGGCTCCTTATAATTTCTTAATCGCTTCACGTATTTTAGGAAGATTTTATGAATTTCAAGAATTGCAGTAAATTCAGAAATTCATGTAACTTCAAATAAATTCTGGACGTAACATTATTTTGATAAATGTTGCATACACCGTGCAGGGGATAGAGCTTAGAGTGCACAGAGAGAAGTAAAGGGATGGGATATATATATATATATATATACGTATATATAAACCCGGACCTTCACCGTTTTTGGCTAAAATAGAAGCGCTCGTCTTGCCGAATAAGGCATACAAATTTGTGTATGCAATAATTTCGCAAAAATCATTCTGAACCTAATGAAAAAAAAATATTTGATTGTGTTTGTTTATTATTAAATTATTGTAAGCTTATCTAAAATATATTTAGTTGGATTAGGCTAAATTAAATTGCGCTTGTTATAATAAGGTTAAATAAGTTTCCTTAGGTTCTTTTGGTACAAAATCATTAATTTTTATATTAACATAAATGGAAAAAAAATATCTTTAAATTTATAAGAGAAAATTTTAGAAAGGAATTGATTTTAAATGAGTTCTTGCTAATTGACCAGTTTGTACCTATTCGGCACGACATATATATATATATATATATATATATATATATATATATATATATATATATATATATATATAATAAATAGCTAAAGTCTGAAAATAAAAGAGGTGACAAATGTGAAAGAATAGTTACCATGGCAACCCCGCCACACGTCCTTATTATACGTGACAAATCAGCCGCGCACTGCATTATAAAAGTGTTTATTTTTTATGTGTATACCAGCTACCCAGCCTTGGTAAATAGGAAACCTAAGTAATTATAACCATTGGTAATATAGTGAATTATCTTCATTCCTTCGTTACGATATTTTGCTAGAAAGTGTATGTTTTGGTTGGTAGATTTAGCTGATAGATGTAGTTTGTAGATTTAGTTAATGGATTTAAGTGGTAGATTAAGTTGATATATTTAATTAATAGATCAACTGAATCTAATGTGATAGATTTAGTTGATAAGACTTTGCCTAACACTGCTTCAACTCACTGGCTGGCGAAACGTTTCCAGAATAATGATACACTTTGCAACATGTCTCAGCATACCAGCACAATGGAAAAAAGAGACACAAATGCACTATCATGCGATCTTTTATTGAGAACGTTTCGCCCACACCGTGGGCTTCATCAAGTCACGAGAGCGTCGTAGCGCGAAGACAGGTGAAGTGTGTTGAAGCTGACTAGCTGTTGTTAGTCTACACAAGGTGTTAGTCTACCCTAGGTATTAGACCATCCGAGGTGTTAGTCTACCCGAGGTGTTAGCTTTAACACACTTCACTTAAGTCTTCACGCAACTACGCTCTCTGTATGTAAGCTCATCGTCTCTCCCCAACTAGATGTGTTGAAGCCCACTGTGTGGGCGACTCGTTGTCAAAAAAGGATGGCATTATGCTGCATTTGTGTCTCACTTTCTATCGTGTTGGCATATACAATTTCTCTCCAAGATACCATCCCCTTGTTATACTCCTCACCACCCATTAACCCTCTCTCACTCCCACCATTCTCAGCCACACCTGGCAGCCTCCCACCACCCCACTCACTCCCACCATTCTCAGCCACACCTGGCAGCCTCCCACCACCCCACTCACTCCCACCATTCTCAGCCACACCTGGCAGCCTCCCACCACCTCACTCACTCCCACCATTCTCAGCCACACCTGGCAGCCTCCCACCACCCCACTCACTCCCACCATTCTCAGCCACACCTGGCAGCCTCCCACCACCCCACTCACTCCCATCATTCTCAGCCACACCTGGCAGCCTCCCACCACCCCACTCACTCCCACCATTCTCAGCCACACCTGGCAGCCTCCCACCACCCCACTCACTCCCATCATTCTCAACCACACCTGGCAGCCTCCCACCACCCCACTCACTCCCACCATTCTCAGCCACACCTAGCAGCCTCCCACCACCCACTTATCTTAGTGGTGATCGTCTCTCTCGCTACAGAAACAACGAAACCAATTGAACAAGTATTGGAAAACTTCCTTACCTAATTTATTACACCACTCATTTCCTCTATATAGAAAGTAAACATGGGACTCTTGTGCAGCAATTCTATCCCTCCCTCCCTCCTCTTCTTTACTATTTCATCCCTCCATTCTCCCTTCTTCCTCCCTCTCTTTTTCACCCTCTCCCTACCAAACAACCCCACACAATGAAACATAGCAAGAAACAAATCACACAGGCTAATTAAAACTACCTTCCATCACTTGCAGCAACAACAGTAAAAACAACAGCAACAGATGCAACAACAGCAGCAGTGACAACAGCAGCAGTGACAACAGCAGCAGTGACAACAGCAGCAGTGACAACAGCTGACCTCAAAACCCAGCAAAAAACATGAGTTAGTTGGAAAGAAAACAAAAATAGCACTGTTCACAGATATGATTCTTATAGGAATGTGTCAGTGATACATACAAGTACCCCAACACTCCTCCACCTGCAACACTGTCAGTGACTCAGACCCAACACTCTCCACCTGCAACACTGTCAGTGACACATACAAGTACCCCAACATCCTCCACCTGCAACACTGTCAGTGACACATACAAGTACCCCAACACTCCTCCACCTGCAACACTGTCAGTGACACATACAAGTACCCCAACACTCCTCCACCTGCAACACTGTCAGTGACACATACAAGTACCCCAACACTCCTCCACCTGCAACACTGTCAGTGACACATACAAGTACCCCAACACTCCTCCACCTGCAACACTGTCAGTGCCACGTACAAGTACTCCACTCCACCTGCAGTATTGCGTCAGTGATACATACACTACCCCGCCCCCTCCTTCCACGTTCAGCATTGCATCAATGATTTAAACATCATCTCGTCCTCCCCTTTCACCTGCAGTATTGCGTCAGTGATACATATATACGGCAGTAGCAACAGTAGAGGTAACATTGCTTGCAGTAGTAGTAGCAGTCGTAGCTGCTGCTGCATCTCACTTCTACTCTAGTGTATAAGGTGTGACCGCATGCCTCTGGTTTAAGCTTGAGGGACTGATCACCTCCCACCGAGAGACTGATCACCTCCCACCGAGAGACTGATCACCTCCCACCGAGAACCTGATCACCTCCCACCGAGAGACTGATCACCTCCCACCGAGAACCTGATCACCTCCCACCGAGAGACTGATCACCTCCCACCGAGAACCTGATCACCTCCCACCGAGAGACTGATCACCTCCCACCAGAGACACCCGCTGATCACCTCCCACCGAGAGACCTGATCACCTCCCACCGAGAACCTGATCACCTCCCACCGGAGACCTGATCACCTCCCACCGAGAACCTGATCACCTCCCACCGAGAACCTGATCACCTCCCACCGAGAACCTGATCACCTCCCACCGAGACCTGATCACCTCCCACCGAGAACCTGATCACCTCCCACCGAGACCCTGATCACCTCCCACCGAGAGCCTGATCACCTCCCACCGAGAACCTGATCACCTCCCACCGAGACCTGATCACCTCCCACCGAGAACCTGATCACCTCCCACCGAGAACCTGATCACCTCCCACCGAGAACCTGATCACCTCCCACCGAGAGCCTGATCACCTCCACCGAGAGACTGATCACCTCCACACTGAGAGACTGATCACCTCCCACCGAGAGACTGATCACCTCCCACCGAGAACCTGATCACCTCCCACCGAGAGCCTGATCACCTCCCACCGAGAGACTGATCACCTCCCACCGAGAGCCTGATCACCTCCCACCGAGAGACTGATCACCTCCCACCGAGAGACTGATCACCTCCCACCGAGAGACTGATCACCTCCCACCGAGACTGATCACCTCCACCGAGAGACTGATCACCTCCCACCGAGACCTGATCACCTCCCACCGAGAACCTGATCACCTCCCACCGAGAGACTGATCACCTCCCACCGAGAACCTGATCACCTCCCACCGAGAGACTGATCACCTCCCACCGAGAACCTGATCACCTCCCACCGAGAACCTGATCACCTCCCACCGAGAACCTGATCACCTCCCACCGAGAGCCTGATCACCTCCCACCGAGAACCTGATCACCTCCCACCGAGATATCACCTCCCACCGAGGACTGATCACCTCCCACCGAGAACCTGATCACCTCCCACCGAGAGCCTGATCACCTCCCACCGAGAACCTGATCACCTCCCACCGAGAACCTGATCACCTCCCACCGAGAGACTGATCACCTCCCACCGAGAACCTGATCACCTCCCACCGAGAACCTGATCACCTCCCACCGAGAGACTGATCACCTCCCACCGAGAACCTGATCACCTCCCACCGAGAGACTGATCACCTCCCACCGAGAACCTGATCACCTCCCACCGAGAGACTGATCACCTCCCACCGAGAGACTGATCACCTCCCACCGAGAGACTGATCACCTCCCACCGAGAGACTGATCACCTCCCACCGAGGAACCCTGAGCGACACTCCCACCGAGAGACTGATCACCTCCCACCGAGAGACTGATCACCTCCCACCGAGAGCTGATCACCTCCCACCGAGAGACCTGATCACCTCCCACCGAGAGACTGATCACCTCCCACCGAGGACTGATCACCTCCCACCGAGAACTGATCACTCCCACCGAGAACCTGATCACCTCCCACCGAGAACCTGATCACCTCCCACCGAGAGCCTGATCACCTCCCACCGAGACCTGATCACCTCCACCGAGAACCTGATCACCTCCCACCGAGAGCCTGATCACCTCCCACCGAGAACCTGATCACCTCCCACCGAGAACCTGATCACCTCCCACCGAGAACCTGATCACCTCCCACCGAGACCTGATCACCTCCACCGAGACCTGATCACCTCCCACCGAGAACCTGATCACCTCCCACCGAGAGACTGATCACCTCCCACCGAGAACCTGATCACCTCCCACCGAGAACCTGATCACCTCCCACCGAGACTGATCACCTCCCACCGAGAACCTGATCACCTCCCACCGAGAGCTGATCACCTCCACCGAGAACCTGATCACCTCCCACCGAGAACCTGATCCTCCACGGCTGTCCCTCCACCGAGACTGATCACCTCCCACCGAGAGCTGATCACCTCCCACCGAGAACCCGATCACCTCCCACCGAGAGACTGATCACCTCCCACCGAGGACTGATCACCTCCCACCGAGAGCCTGATCACCTCCCACCGAGAGCCTGATCACCTCCCACCGAGAGACTGATCACCTCCCACCGAGAACCTGATCACCTCCACCGAGAGCCTGATCACCTCCCACCGAGAGCCTGATCACCTCCACCGAGAGCCTGATCACCTCCCACCGAGAGACCTGATCACCTCCCACCGAGAACCTGATCACCTCCCACCGAGAGACTGATCACCTCCCACCGAGAGCCTGATCACCTCCCACCGAGAGCCTGATCACCTCCCACCGAGAGACTGATCACCTCCCACCGAGAGCCTGATCACCTCCCACCGAGAACCTGATCACCTCCCACCGAGAGACTGATCACCTCCCACCGAGAGACTGATCACCTCCCACCGAGAGACTGATCACCTCCCACCGAGACTGATCACCTCCCACCGAGAGACTGATCACCTCCCACCGAGAACCTGATCACCTCCCACCGAGAGCCTGATCACCTCCCACCGAGAGACTGATCACCTCCCACCGAGAGCCTGATCACCTCCACCGAGAGCCTGATCACCTCCCACCGAGAGCTGATCCTCCGAGCATCACTCCCACCGAGAGACTGATCACCTCCCACCGAGAGATCCTCACGAGCTGTCACCTCCCACCGAGAGACTGATCACCTCCCACCGAGAGCCTGATCACCTCCCACCGAGAGACTGATCACCTCCCACCGAGAGACTGATCACCTCCCACCGAGGGTGAGGGACTGATCACCTCAAAACTACTACTACTATTGATTTCAGTTGATAAGTAAGACACATGTGCAACAGTTAGGTATCTTTATTCCGAAACGTTTCGTCTACACAGTAGGCTTCTTCAGTCGAGTACAGAGGAGGCAGCAAATGCAATAGAGGTGTAAAGACGATGTAATCAGTAAATCACCCGTGAAGACGTAGTTTCGAGGTGGTCAGTCCCTCACCTGGAGAAGAGTTTTGTGCCATAGTCTGGAGCAATGTGAAGCTTAATCAACAATATGAAGATTTATATACTTGTCTTCATCTGTGTTTGAGGAAGCCTGCTGTGCAGGCGATAAGTTTGGACAGTAAATGTACCCAAGTATTACAAGCGTCTTATTCATCACCCTCTCAATGTATATACTCCTCTTAGTGTGTATACAGTGAGAGATATACACCAGTGCATATGCACAGTCATACACCTCTCAGTATACATACATTGAGAGATATATACCATCAGTACATATACACTGAGAATCATACCTCTCAATATACATAGTGAGAGATATACACCATTTATTGTAAATGCACTTAAGTCATACACCTCTCAGTATACATACAATGAGAGACATACAACATTTGGTGTATATACAGTCATACCCTTCTCGGTGTATATACAGGAGACATACACCATTCACTGCATATACACTGAGTCATACTCCTCTGGGTGTATATACAGTGAGAGACATACACCATTGGGTGTGTATATGCATGTCCCAGAGCAGGTTTATATTCAGTTATTTATTAGGGTCAATAGAGTGGTGTTTTGCGGAGTGTGTCATATGAATGGTAATTTATACCTCACATTAAGAGGATTGGACCAGCTTTTTTATTTTGATTTTTCCATCATAAAAGGATATTAATGTCATAAATTGTAATATTTATTTGATAGTTAAAGAGGGAGAGAGAGAGAGCGAACGAGAGAGAGAGAGAGAGAGAGAGAGAGAGAGAACGAGAGAGAGAAAAAGAGAAGAGAGAGAGAGAATGTTGGAACATTAGTTGTAAGTAATGCACTACAGGAAACAGCGAACCTCCCATTTAAACTTTCTACATGTCTAAATATATTTTAAGTGTGTGTGTGTGTGTGTGTGTGTGTGTGTGTGTGTGTGTGTGTTGTCTGTCTGTCTGTCTGTGTCTGTACTCACCTAATTATGTGTCTGTGTCTGTCAGTCTGTCTGTCTTTGTGTGTGTGTTAATGGTGATAGGGCAGGAGAGTTGTTGGACGGCATTGAAGGGGAATTTGACTGGATTAGTGATGGTAGGGAAGGGGTGGTGAATCTGATAATGGTTGAGGAAGAGGTGGGAATTAGTGGTGGATGGGGAGGAGAGTGTTGTTACTGGAGGTTGAGATGGTTGGGGTTAGTGTGGGGTTAGTTACTGTGAGGGTAGGTGTCAGGGAAAGGTGAAGGTGAAAGTAGGAGGGGGAGGGGAGGAGAGGGAACTGAGGGAGGGAAGCTGAGGAGAAAGGGAGGAGGAGGGAAGACTCTATCATAAATTTCTTGAAATCTGTTTTGCACTCAGCAATATCTTCCTCTAAAATGGCTCCACTTTTAACGATATTAAGAAACTCCTGACCTTTTTACTCTCCTGTGTGTGTGTCTGTGTGTACGTACTCACCTATTTGTACTCACCTACTTGAGGTTTCAGGGGTCTAGCCATAGCTCCTGGCCCCGCCTCTTCACTGGTCGCTACTAGGTCCTCTCTTCCTCCCTGCTAAATGAGCTTTATCATACCTCGTCTTGAAATTATGTATGGTTCCTGCCTTCATTACGTTACTTGCCAGACTGTTCCACTTCCTGACAACTCTGTGGCTGAAAAAAATACTTTCTAACATCCCTCTGACTCATCCGAGCCTTCAACTTCCAATTGTGACCTCTTGTTTCTGTATCCCATCTCTGGAACATCCTGTCTCTGTCCACCTTGCCAATTCCTCGCAGTATTTTGTATGTCGTTATCATGTGTCCCCTAACCCTCCTGTCCTCCAGTGTCGTCAGACCGATTTCCCTTAACCTTTCTTCGTAGGACATTCCCCTTAGCTCTGGAACTAGTCTTGTTGCAAATCTTTGCACTTTTTCTGTATGTGTGTGTGTGTGCGTGTGTGTGTGTGTGTGTGTGTGTGTGTGTGTGTGTGTGTGTGTTTATTCACCTACTTGCACTCTGTGTTTGTAAAATGTAAATAACAATATCGAGCTGAAACAATTGGCAAACCACCCACACTTTGGAGAGAAAACATCTGACAACGTTTCGATCTGTCCTGGACCATTATCAAGTCGCGAATGAGAAGAGGGAGAGAGAGAAAAAAAGAAAGATTTAAAAAAAGGAGGGTGAAGAAATTAGAAGACAGATCAGGTGACGAAAATACCAGATAACGCATCAGGAGATGTTGTGGTAGTAGTATTAGTAGAAGTAGTATTAGTAGAAGTAGTAGTGGTAGAAGTAGTAGTAGTAGAAGTAGTAGTAGTGGTAATAGTATTATTAGTAATAATACATGAAAATAGACGAATACTGCAGCAGGCTTTGTAGCCCTAGTTAGTCCATAATGAGAAGGCTAGAAGACACGAGGTGTTGAGAGGACAAATCAAGAGAAGCTAGAAAATCAAGGTCTATTTAGATCTTGAATATCAGAACATTTGACAGTGTAATAAGAAAGGCAGACATTGAGGGAAACAAAAAAAAAACGAGACTAAGATTCATCTTAGGAATTTTGTTTTTAAGAACTGATTCAACAAAACTGTGAAGGCTGGAATAGGGATCGGTAATTTTGACACATCAATTTATATTATTATTATTATTATTATTATTATTATTATTATTATTATTATTATTATTATTATTATTATTACACTGGTCAACATTTTTTTGAAAAGTTGCATGCTTCTTAAATGAGATTAGTTAATTCTTATGTATTTTCATGTCCTGAATCCAAATATCACCTTGAAAAATGCTTATTGGCTATAGGTTTAAAGATACGAGACATGTAATATTTTATTATAAGGTACAATACGTGTCAGTATGTTTTAAACTCTAATCCGTACCTACTCTCTGCCTTTTTACTTGACGCTTATAGTGGGCTGAAGAATCATTTCTTGTCAATGTCCAGCAATAGTCTGCAAGCATTCTTGTGTCCTATTTGCCCTGGTACCATTTTTTCCATGGTTGAAATATCTTGGTGAAACCTTTCACCATGTTCCTCACTAACTGCTCCACAATTCGCTGGAAAGAAAGTCTAAATGTGAGTCCAAAAAGTGGATTTTAAGTGACATGTTACATCCCATGTTCTTGTAAGCCTTGATGAGGTTTTCCACCAATTCTTCATAGTTGCCTTCCCTTCTGTTTCCCAGAAATACCTTCGCCACTAACTTGAATGCTTCCCAAGCAGCTTTCTCCTTCCCATGAAGGTCTGATTCAAAGTCACCATCTTTAAGAAGCCCTCGAATCTGAGGACCATTGAAGACTCCCTCTCTTAGCGTCGCTCAGTGAGGGGAACTTTGATGTTAAATACTTGAATCCCTGACCGGATTTGTCCATAGCTTTTACAAAGTTTTTCATGAGTCCCAGTTTTATGTGTAGTGGTGGTAGCAAAATTTTGTTTTTTGGTTCAGTGAGAGGTGAATGTTGACCATTTTTCATCCCAGACTCCAATGATTGACGAGGTGGCCAGTCTCTCCCGATGTAGTGGGAACCTCTTACACGCCTCACATGTATATCAATAGCTTGCTCAGTGAATATTTATTATAAGTTTAAAAAGTGTTTGGCTAAGAAAATCACCAACCTTTCACCTCAAAATATAAACTTGCACAACACAACCACCTTCTATGACTGCTGGAACAATAATGAAGGTCAGTGAGACTGTGAGTGTGGTAAGAAACTCTGCCGCAAGCCTGTTGCAACCTGTTGTGACACGTAGCTCTATATTGAAAAGTAGAGCTAACAAACAATTTTAACCATGATATTCATTATCAGTGACCTAAAATTAGTTGGAAATTGCTATTCAGGTCTCGGAAGCATTTTGGTTGTTGACCAGTGTTATTATTATTATTATTATTATCAGAACTAAACGATAAACTCAGCAGTCATACAGCGCTGCAGGGTAGGGTGTGTGAACTGTGTAATATGCTTGATCTGAAACTAGCGAGGGTGGACACTATAACGGAGGTAGAGTTTATAAGGAAGGTGAGCAGTGCAAATCAATTTATATTTTTTGTGTGTGTGGATTTGCCATGATCTTAAGCATGGCAGAAAAAAAAAACGCTATTCTGTAACCGGGATGCTGGGACGGTGATTCCCGGAAGTGACTACAGGTAATCTATGGGTAAGGCTGACACTTCTCTTGTGTTCTTTAAGTATACGAGAAAGGAAGTGGAAAACTAATCAGCTTCATGGCAGCTGATTCACATTTCTCCTCCACTGATACTCTCCTTGTCCACTCCTTCTCTGCTCTTCCTGCATTATCCAATATAATGGTGAAACCGGCCGCTTCCTTTCTGACAGACTGAAAGAACACAAATGCTCGTCTTGATGACACTAACATTGACCTTTTCTGTCATGTTATGACTGATCCTGAGTATCATTGATGAGTCAACCGCTGGGGTACCTATGCTGAGTATCATTGATGAGTCAACCGCTGGGGTACCTATGCTGAGTATCATTGATGAGTCAACCGCTGGGGTACCTATGCTGAGTATCAGTGAGTAATCAACAGCTGGCTAACCACTTCTAGTTGAAAACCCAAGGAATATATTATCGTGTCTTTAGTAGACAATTGTTGAATTTGAGTTAAGATTCAAGTGGTCATCACATCCAGGCAACAGTCTTGGCTTCACCTGTTCTGACTCAACAGTCTTGTCTTCACCTGTTCTGACTCAACAGTCTTGTCTTCACCTGTTCTGACTCAACAGTCTTGGCTTCACCTGTTCTGACTCAGCAGTCTTGGCTTCACCTGTTCTGACTCAAGAGTCTTGGCTTCACCTGTTCTGACTCAAGAGTCTTGGCTTCACCTGTTCTGACTCAGCAGTCTTGTCTTCACCTGTTCTGACTCAAGAGTCTTGGCTTCACCTGTTCTGACTCAGCAGTCTTGTCTTCACCTGTTCTGACTCAAGAGTCTTGGCTTCACCTGTTCTGACTCAAGAGTCTTGGCTTCACCTGTTCTGACTCAGCAGTCTTGGCTTCACCTGTTCTGACTCAAGAGTCTTGGCTTCACCTGTTCTGACTCAGCAGTCTTGGCTTCACCTGTTCTGACTCAAGAGTCTTGGCTTCACCTGTTCTGACTCAGCAGTCTTGGCTTCACCTGTTCTGACTCAAGAGTCTTGGCTTCACCTGTTCTGACTCAAGAGTCTTGGCTTCACCTGTTCTGACTCAGCAGTCTTGGCTTCACCTGTTCTGACTCAGCAGTCTTGGCTTCACCTGTTCTGACTCAGCAGTCTTGGCTTCACCTGTTCTGACTCAGCAGTCTTGGCTTCACCTGTTCTGACTCAGCAGTCTTGGCTTCACCTGTTCTGACTCAAGAGTCTTGGCTTCACCTGTTCTGACTCAAGAGTCTTGGCTTCACATGTTCTGACTCAAGAGTCTTGCCTTCACCTGTTCTGACTCAGCAGTCTTGGCTTCACCTGTTCTGACTCAAGAGTCTTGGCTTCACTGTTCTGACTCAGCAGTCTTGGCTTCACTGTTCTGACTCAGCAGTCTTGGCTTCACTGTTCTGACTCAGCAGTCTTGTCTTCACCTGTTCTGACTCAAGAGTCTTGGCTTCACCTGTTCTGACTCAGCAGTCTTGTCTTCACCTGTTCTGACTCAAGAGTCTTGGCTTCACCTGTTCTGACTCAAGAGTCTTGGCTTCACCTGTTCTGACTCAGCAGTCTTGGCTTCACCTGTTCTGACTCAAGAGTCTTGGCTTCACCTGTTCTGACTCAGCAGTCTTTGCTTCACCTGTTCTGACTCAAGAGTCTTGGCTTCACCTGTTCTGACTCAAGAGTCTTGGCTTCACATGTTCTGACTCAAGAGTCTTGCCTTCACCTGTTCTGACTCAGCAGTCTTGGCTTCACCTATTCTGACTCAGCAGTCTTGGCTTCACCTGTTCTGACTCAGCAGTCTTGGCTTCACCTGTTCTGACTCAGCAGTCTTGGCTTCACCTGTTCTGACTCAGCAGTCTTGGCTTCACCTGTTCTGACTCAGCAGTCTTGGCTTCACCTGTTCTGACTCAGCAGTCTTGGCTTCACCTGTTCTGACTCAAGAGTCTTGCCTTCACCTGTTCTGACTCAAGAGTCTTGGCTTCACCTGTTCTGACTCAAGAGTCTTGGCTTCACCTGTTCTGACTCAAGAGTCTTGGCTTCACCTGTTCTGACTCAAGAGTCTTTCCTGTTAAAAGGGAATTTTACATAGTCAAATTTTCACAGTGTTTTTTTATTTACCACTGGTCATTTCAGGAAGAGGGCGATTTAGGGAGGAAAGAGGAGTAAAGAAGGAAGAAAAGGAAAGAAAGAAGGAAGAAAAGGAAAGAAAGAAGGAAGGGAAAAGAGAAGGAAGGAAGGTGATCATCTGGCGGGCCTCCTCCGGGAACTGTGAGGGATGAGGCAGAAACTTATCTGCTATAAATAATATCTGGAGGAGGAGAAGAAGGAAGTAGGAGAAAAGAGGAAGAGGAGGAAGTAGAAGGAAGAGGAAGTTGTGTTTATGAGATATTTTCCATGCATTACTCATAAAACACTTTATATTCCTCATTCTAGAAAGTAGATGGCTAGTGCTTAGAAAATGTCCTTAGAGTGTAAATGTTCTCTGAGTGTATATGAGCAATAAATGATCTCTGTCTAGTTCATCTATGTCACCTACAATGAAGGGAGAATGTAGAGGACACAACACGAGAGAGTACTAGGGTGGAAGACCTCTCGAAGCCGCTCACAGGTAGGTCACTGCTGGAACACACAGTGTGGGACGTGTGATCCCTCTCTGGTATAAGAATGAATGAAGACTTGGAAGAAAAGTCACAGTGCCGAAATGTTGTCTGAAGTTTCCTCTTAATGATGTGGGTTAGTTTTGAAATATTAGTTTAGTTTGTTAGGTTTAACAGCAGGAGTAGCAGCATCAACAGTAGGTATCGTCATCGCCTTTGTCAGGACTCGTGTCTCAAGCTGTGATGGAATTTTGAAAGGACAATATAGTTTCGTTCCTTCAGTATAATTCTTAAAAATAGTAGGATATCATTGCAATGCAGGTGTTCCTACACTGTATATAATAGAGCAGCAGAACACTGTGGGTATTTCCACAGTGTAACTCACATATATTAGGGTAGCCGCATACTGCCAGTATACTAGTTTTTTTTTTTACTGCTTAAAAGCTATCCATTTTTCATATCCCTCTTTTTCTTTTCTTTCCTTACCCCTTATCCGTTTTTACTTTCACCCTCCCCTTCCTCATTCGCCTCACCCATTCTCCACTCCGTTTTCCCAAAACATTCCTTCCTTCCCTTCTCTCCCTTTCTTTTCCTTTTCCTCCCTCCCGACCCTCCTACCCTAACCCCCTCGCACACTCAAATATCCGGCTCCGGGAGTAGAAGTTTTGAGACTCGTCCGGTTATAACTTGCGGCCGCAGAAGTGAGAGACTGTCACGATAAGTTACTAGGACGCCATGTACCCGCTTGTCATAATGTGTTTTCACTCTGCCACTGCCTGCTACAGCTCGCGTTTTTGCTTAACACTCCGTTTGTTTTCACTATAGTAGTGTACCTTGACCATTTTCTACATGGAAGAGTACGTTGGTCGTTTTCGTTATTGTGTGAAACTTTAAATGTTTTCTTTATTGTGGGAAACTTTAAATGTTTTCTTTATTGTGTGAAACTTTAAATGTTTTCTTTATTGTACGGTTTGCTGGATGTTTTTTTTTATAAGTAATTCGTTTTTATTGTTCTGTAAGTCAACCTTTTTTTTTTTTGCACATTAGGTACATTGACCGTTTTCTATATTTTACGGTAGTTTGGCCCTTTTTTTTATTGCACGGTATACAGGTCGCTTATTAACTTCTTGATTCGCCGGTACTCTCCCGGTCCGGGTCTTTTCCAGATGGTGACCCGGCCTTGGCTCCCTGTCTTGGGAGTGTCTGAGACCTGTCTCCCATGGGAGACATTCTGGGACCAAGTGTCCCCAGTCCTAGCCCCATTCCCCGCCCTCACGGGGCTCGTAGGGAGAAGCTAGGTCTCTGGTCTGCCATCTTCCCCGCCTCAGGGGGGGCTCGTGGGAATGGCAGTCTTGTGAGCTGCAGGTAGAAGCAAGCTCTGGCTCTGGCACCTACAGACCGTTTTCTTTATTGTGTCAAGTTAGCCGTTTTCATTATTGTATGGTAAGTTAACAGTTTTGTTTATCGTATACTTCATTAAATGTTTTCAGTTCCACCAACCAGGAAGAGTGGACACATTGGTTGTGTTTCATTATACCTGCTGCCCCTGTTCACCTTGCAGTAAGTAGGTTCCAGTTTTGGGTCGCATCCCGGGGACTCTTGGTATGCTTTAGATAAGGTTGGCCTTTGATATAAGCCGAGGTACATAACAGGTCTTAACTTATAAATTCACCTGTGTAAAAAAATGCTGTAATAGAATGTTCTTTTTGTCAGAGCAAGTTTAGAAATCACATAAATTTCCATTGGAGATGTTATGTGTATATATATATATGTGTGTGTGTGTGTGTGTGAGTACTCACCTCTTTGTGGTGGCAGGGGTCGAGACTCAGCTCCAGGCCCCGCCTCTTCACTGATCGCTACTAGGTCCTCTCTCTCCCTGCTCCGTGAGCTTTATCATACCTCGTCTTAAAGCTATGTATGGTTCCTGCCTCCACTACCTCACTTGCCAGACTATTCCACTTCCTGACAACTCTGTGACTGAAGAAATACTTCCTAACATCCCTTTGACTCATCTGAGTCTTCAACTTCCAATTGTGACCCCTTGTCTTTGTATCCAATCTCTGGAACATCCTGTCTCTGTCCACCTTATCTATTCCTCGCAGTATTTTGTATATCGTTGTCATGTCTCCCCTAACCCTCCTGTCCTCCAGTGTCGTCAGGCCGATTTCCCTTAACCTTTCTTCGTAGGACAATCCCCTTAGCTCTGGAACTAGCCTTGTTGCAAACCTTTGCACTTTCTCTAATTTCTTGACGTGCTTGACCCAAACTGGTGCTGCATACTCCAGTATGGGCCTGACGTACACCGTGTACAGAGTCTTGAACGATTCCTTACTGAGGTATCGGAACGCTATTCTTAGGTTTGCCAGGCGCCCATATGCTGTGCTTCCGGAGACGTGCTCGGTATAATACTCACCCCAAGATCTTTCTCCTTAAGTGAGGTTTACAGTCTTTGGCCACCTAGCATATACTCTGTCTGCGGTCTACTTTGCCCTTCCTCGATCTTCATGACTTTGCATTTGGCGGGGTTAAATTCGAGTAGCCAGTTGCTGGACCACGTGTCCAACCTGTGTGTGTGTGTGTCTGTGTGGAAATAGAATACTTTCTTCTGCATCTTTTATTAAAGAATATTTCTTAATTTAGGTGGCCAGTTCAGTGAAAATTCTTTTGCAATTAACCTTTTTTTGTCTAGATTTTTTCCTTATAAACTTAACACTGTTTAAAATAACGTACTTGGAGAGGGTTTCGGGGGTCAACGCTCCCGCGGCTCGGTCTAATACCAGGTCTCATGGTGGATCAGGGTCTGATCAACCAGGCTGTTACTGCTGGCCGCACGCAAATTGACGTACGAACCACAGCCTGGTTGGTCAGGTACTGACTTTAGGTGCCTGTCCAGTGCCTTCTTGAAGACATCCAGGGGTCTATTGGTAATCCCCCTTATGTATGCTGGGAGGCAGCTGAACAGTCTTGGGCCCCGGACACTTATTGTATTGTCTCTCAGTGTACTCGTGGCGCCCCTGCTTTTCATTGGGGAAATGTTGCATCTCCTGCCGAGTCTTTTGCTTTCATAGGGAGTGATTTTCGTGTGCAAGTTTGGTGCTAATCCCTCTAGGATTTTCCAAGTGTATATTATCATGTATCTCTCTCGCCTGCGTTCCAGGGAATACATATCTTTACATTTTTATCAGTTTTTATTTTTATCTTTTATCTCGTTATTTCCATTTTAATGTCTAAAGTTCTTGTGATAAGTATGACTTAGGCGCGGCAAGACCGGGCTTTGTCAGGGGAGGTGAGAGTGAGTGAGGGTAGCTAGTGGTTCTGTGATTACAGTGGTTGAGAGCCCCAGCAGCAGGCTAGGTTAGGTAAAGTTTATCAGGAAACAGGACGAGTGTTTTGCTGATGCGAGTCTTAGTCATATGCTAGTAAGTAAGTTTATTCAGGTACAGGTACACATAAATACAGTTAAATAAATTATTATACATAGCAGCATATGTGTACATTACCTGGGATAACCCAAAAAGTCAGACAAAGTGACTTATTTCCATTGGGGTCCTTGTAATATCTTATTATTTAAACCTTAAAAGTTGAAACAGCTAAGTAACCCAACTGTGTGAAAAACAATTACAATAAAAGAAGATGCAGTAGGAATAAAGTAAACTGAGTTATTTACAATAACATTAAAGAGAGGATCAGATCTCAGTAATAGGTAAATGGATGTTACAGTAATAGGTACATGCATGTTAGCTATACAAGAAATCACTTTCCTCCCTTTATGTAGCTTCATTACTACGTACCTTTTAGCTCTCTTTCTGAACTGGCTTACGCTGTGACAGGCTTTGACATTAGCAGGCAATCCGTTTCACTCTTTTATTGTTTTATGATAAAAGGTGTTTGAAGGCTGAACACTTACTGTGGGTACTACAAAGTTGTGTTCCCTTCCCCCAGTACTATGCTTGTTTTGATTCCCAGCCTTGACAAACTTGGCAACAAGTCATTGGACTCTGCTTGTGAGCAATTTTATAAACGTGAATTAACTTCAGTTGTTTTACTGTCTTCAACATTCAGCATATCCAGTTGTAATTCATTCCGGCCTACTTGCTCTATTGGACCCAGGTCCAGGATGAATCTCACCATTTTGTTCTTGGTGACTTTTAGTCTATCTTTCAGTTTTTGTTGTTGTTGTTAAGGCAGAGTACCATGAAGAGCAAGAGTAATCTGTATGTCATTGTATAGGAGCTAGACACAGGGTCCTACGAACCTCAGTAGGTAGACACTGTGCTTGTCTGTAGAGGAACGTTAGTATGGAATTCGCTTTCTTAACTACACTGTTCTCTATCAATTCTCCTGACATGCTTGGAGCAATGGGGATTATCGGATATTACACTGAAGATACTGAAGTGATGGATTCCACATTACACTGGACATTAAAATTATTTACCTTTTTCAGTGTATTTTTCGTGCCAAACAGTATGGCTTCAGTAGCTGCGAGCTGGAGCAGCTGGCGCTTTTGGTCATCTGACCGAGGCCTTCCGCTGGTTTACCGGTCCACCCCTTCAAAAATTATGCTTATGATGTACCATAGCCTTATTGTGCTCCTCACTCAAGTGACTCAGAGTTGACATCTGAAATTTTCAGATAGAGCTCGACTTTGCCAAAAGCTCTAATTTTGTAATAAAGAACTAAAGTGCTACGGCTAATAGCTACAAATGGTACAAAATACTATTACATAATTCATTGGCCTCGCTCACAGTGTACTAGTGATTATTCTAAATCTGCTAAATTCCAATCAACTCTCCCTCAGTGTATATAGCTGTTACTATTTGTGATTGTTCCTTCAGTGTGCATGAAACACAGCAAGTTGAAGGGAATCACACACACACACACACACACACACACACACACACACACACACACACACACACACACACACACACACACACATTACTAGTGCCGTGTACGTTGAGTCTTTGCAGCTCACGTCCATTACTTTGCAGTATCGCACATTGCATCAACACTGCAGGCACACAGTTCAACAAGGTCTAAATAAAATAATTACCTCTTTTTCTCTCATAATAACACCTAGTGTAATAGTTATACCCGGTAGCTTACTTACAGAAATGTCATTACTTTCATCTATAATTAAGCTTAATTTACTGTTTCCAATATCGGCTTTCAAGTTAGCATTAAAATATGGCACACTAGAAACACTGGCACTGCACCTTGACCTCCTGAACTTAAGGTTATTTCCTAAACTATCAGCAAAATGATCTTTGCAGAGTTCACTTAAATGGTCAACTACTCGTAAGGAATAATGGTCAGGTGTGGACAAACACATTCCATACTTCCCTCTGTTTTTCGTACATCATTACTCAGTTTTTGAAATTGAAGAACAAGAAGGCACAATACCGTGACTGGAACAATACACAAATAACCCTCACATAGGAGAGATAAACTTACCACGACGTTTCGGTCCGACTTGGACCATTTACAAAGTCATACTTGTGTAAATGGTCCATGTAGGACCGAAACGTCGTCGTAAGCTCCTCTCTCTCTCTCCTGTGTGAGGTTATTTGTGTAAATTGAAGCCTTGCTTGTTTTGTGCACTGAATGATTCTTCAAATTGCTTGTGGTTTACCGTAGTTTTGTGCCTTCCAGTGTCGCCTAATTTTACACCATTGAACATTTGAAATACTAAAACATTTTGTCGTCTCCCACTCAGTAATAATAATCTTTATTTCTACAAGTACAAGGTATACAGACCTAGCTGACATCAATGATATACTACTATACAAAAAGCTCCTTGTTATGCAGAACATTTCGGGCAAATTAGGTTAATTTTGTCCACAGGATGCGACCCACAACAGTCGACTAACACTCAGGTACCTATTTTACTGATAGGTGAACATGGACGGCAGGTGTCTTAAGGAAACACGTCCTAATGTTTCCACCCGTACCGGGGATCAAACCACGGACGTCAGTGTGTGAGCTGAGTTCGGTTAGAATCGAGCTACGGGACACACTTACATTAACCAGTTTTGAATCTCGATTCACTGAGACACTGGGTTCTGAAATGCTCATAATGATAACAATCATAATGATAACAGTGATAATGATAAGTCATAATTATAACAATCATAATGATAACAGTGATAATGATAAGTCATAATTATAACAATCATAATGATAAGTCATAATGATAACAGTCATAATGATAACAATCATAATGATAACAGTCATAATAATAACAATCATAATGATAACAGTCATAATGATAACAATCATAATGATAAGTCATAATGATAACAATCATAATGATAATCATAATAACAGTCATAATGATAACAATCATAATTATAACAGTCAAAATGATAAGTGATAATGATAACAGTCATAATTATAACAATCATAATGATAACAGTCATAATGATAACAATCATAATGATAACAGTCATAATGATAAGTCATAATGATAATCATAATGATAAGTCATAATGATAATCATAATGATAACAGTCATAATGATAACATTCATAATGATAACAATCATAATGATAAGTCATAATGATAACAATCATAATGATAACAATCATAATTATAACAGTCATAATGATAACAATCATAATGATAAGTCATAATGATGACAATCATAATGATAACGATCATAATGATAACAGTCATAATGATAACAGTCATAATGATAACAGTCATAATGATAACAGTCATAATGATAACAGTCATAATTATAACAATCATAATGATAACAATCATAATAATAACAGTCATAATGATAACAATTATAATGATAATCATAATGATCACAATCATATTGATAACAATCATAATGATAACAATCATAATGATAAGTCATAATGATAACAGTCATAATCATAACAATCATAATGATAACAATCAATGATCAGTCATAATGATAATAATCATAATGATAACAGTGATAATGTTAACAGTCATAATTATAACAATCATAATGATAACAGTCATAATGATAATGATAAGTTATTATTATAACAATCATAATAATAATAGTCATAATGATAACAGTCATAATGATAAGTCATAATTATAACAATCATAATGATAACAATCATAATTATAACAATCATAATGATAACAGTCATAATGATAACAATCATAATGATAACAGTCATAATGATAACAATCATAATGATAACAGTCATAATGATAGCAATCATAATGATAACAGTCATAATGATAACAATCATAATGATAATAGTCATAATGATAATCATAATAAGTCATAATGATAACAATCATAATGATAAGTCATAATGATAACAATCATAATGATAAGTCATAATGATAACAATCATAATGATAATCATAATGATAACAATCATAATAATAACAATCATAATGATAACAATCATAATGATAGCAGTCATAATGATAACAGTCATACTGATAACAATCATAATGATAACAGTCGTAATGATAACAATAATAATGATAACATTCATAATGATAACAGTCATAATGATAACAATCAATGATAAGTCATAATGTTAACAATCATAATGATAACAGTCATAATGATAACAATCATAATGATAACAATCATAATGATAATCATAATGATAACAGTGATAATGATAACAATCATAATAACAGTCATAATGATAATCATAAAACAGTCATAATGATAACAATCATAATGATAACAATCATAATGATAAGTCATAATGATAACAATCATAATGATAACAGTCATAATGATAACATTCATAATGATAACAATCATAATGATAACAGTCATAATGATAACAATCAATGATAAGTCATAATGTTAACAATCATAATGATAACAGTCATAATGATAAGTCATAATGATAACAATCATAATGATAACAATAAATGATAAGTCATAATGTTAACAATCATAATGATAACAGTCATAATGATAAGTCATAATGATAACAATCATAATGATAACAATCATAATGATAATCATAATAACAGTCATAATGATAACAATGATAATGATAACAATCAATTTTAAGTCATAATGTTAACAATCATAATGATAACAGTCATAATGATAACAATCATAATGATGATAATCATAATGATAACAATCATAATAACAGTCATAATGATAACAATCATAATGATAACAATCATAATGATAACAATCATAATGATAACAATCATAATGATAACAATCATAATGATAACAATCATAATGATAACAATCATAATGATAAGTCATAATGATAACAGTCATAATGATAACAATCATAATGATAACAGTCATAATGATAACAATCATAATAACAGTCATAATGATAACAGTCATAATGATAACAATCATAATGATAACATTCATAATAATAACAATCATAATGATAATCATAATAACAGTCATAATGATAACAATCATAATGATAACAATCATAATAATAACTATCGAGGTAAAGTGGGCGAGAACAATAGTGTGTGAGGGTGACGGACGCAACACAAGCTAAACTAGACACAACAATTTTTTATTGCTTTCCGTTTTTTTTTTTTTTTTTAGTTTTGTTATTTGCATATATACTTGGCCTGGTTTCAAAACCGTTATGTTGCTAAATTTGGAGGTAAATTTAGTAAAAAGCGCTAAAATAACGCCAGTGCAATTTATAAAACACAGGCGCTGAAGATGAGCAGGAAGCGCTGAATCTAGCTGCTAAAACGCTAAGTTGGCAACTCTGGATGTGGGAATGAATAAATTGTAGTTGGGACGCATGAATTCTCTCTCGCCCGGGCGTCCACGGGGAGGAGCGTCTCAAGTGAACATGATCTCACTCATACATTCTGAACACATACAGGATTTTGATCGGTTCTTTTTTTTTTTTTCATCTGAGCCGGCACTGTCAGGTGGCACCAGAGTCAGGTAAATTATGTGAAAAGTGTACAAATACGGACATTATTTGAAAGATATCACATGTATTCACAATAGTTTTTCTCTTACTTTTCTCTTTCATGTTACTCGTAGCCTTAAATTATCATGTCTTGAAACAAACTCAAATCCAGATGCTGGAATGATTTTATGTCTGCAGATGATATTTACCTGACGAACCTGACACAGAGCCGACGCGAATCTTCCTCCTGGAAACTTTTCTTAATGGTTCTGAAAAGTCTGACTTGTCTATCTGGGGATATAACGTGCATTTGATAGACTTATAGATGATGATTACGACACATGGGGAACAGTTGGTCATCTTTATCGTTGAAGCGTTCCAGACCATAGAGCTGAACTCTTCTCCAGGCTGAGGGACTCACCACCTTGTTCCAGACCATAGAGCTGAACTCTTCTCCAGGCTGAGGGACTCACCACCTTGTTCCAGACCATAGAGCTGAACTCTTCTCCAGGCTGAGGGACTCACCACCTTGTTCCAGACCATAGAGCTGAACTCTTCTCCAGGCTGAGGGACTCACCACCTTTTCAGACCTAGAGCTGAACTCTTCTCCAGGCTGAGGACTCCCCTTTACCATCATCTTGGTTTTCCAGACCATAGAGCTGAACTCTTCTCCAGGCTGAGGGACTCACCACCTCAGATACTTTCTCTCCAAGGTTGATGGACTGATTACATCATCTTGGTTTTACCACTGCCTATGTATTTGAAGAAGCCTACTGTGTAGGCGAAACGTTTCAACACTAAACATACCCAACTGTTGCACCTGTGTCTTAATCATTAACTTGTCGGTATTTTATACCATTTTCAATAAGACTTATATATAAATTACCTCCGTGGTATTTCTAACTTGTGTTATATGATTTGCTAGTATTTTTCTTAGATATTTCCTAAATAAGATATATTCTTTTATTAGATTAGATACAATTGCATTGTGAAGCTTCGCTATATAACATTTTACTAAAATAAGACTAAGAGCCAACTTTTTTACCTGTCACACCCATCATGCAGAATAGTTTTCCTGTCATATTCCATAACACGGAATAGTTTCCGTACATACACAGAGTAATGAAATCTGTCAGTTTGAGCTGAGGGATTTCAGTAGGGCGATGAGCATATCGTCAAGCATTTTACTGTGACTTTAGTAGTTACAACAGTTTTTCAACCCATTGTGGAATGCTTGACGATATGTGACCATGTGGTAAACTGCTATGTTCTATCCTCTTTTTTTTTTTTATCTACTAAAGAGGATCTCAGAGTGAAATCGAAATATACACCTCACATTTCGTGTTTTTCCATGGGTTTACTGAAACATGACGACATTTAACACTGGGGAAACTGACACTGACAAGGACCTTGCTTCAGACAGGAGAATGTCTTGCAGATTTACCCCATGCTCATTTATCAAGCATTTCACATTGAGTTCATAAACTACTGTAACTATTAAAGTCAGAGTACATCTGAGGTGGTGCCTGGGGGACAGTGTAAGAAAGTGTTTAGTGTTGGTTGTACGCGAGATACTTCTTCCCAGATTTAGGCTAAGATGAGGTACTAGAATGTACTGTCTTAGGACGTACTATAGAACTCCGTCCTTTTTCACAAACCCGGAGAACATTGAAGTTGAGAATGGAGTCAGTGAGCGTTGATTCCATAGTGTTCCCTTCGTAGCTTCATCCTATGATTATTTCCCGATTCTAGTTGTAGCAACTTTAATTTTTATGAGATAAAATATTGCTGAACTTTCTTGGCCGTATATCTGACGTTTCTTTTGTGGTCTGTGATGATTGTTTACACATCTCTCCTGTCTGGCCTATTCAATTTTGTTTACAATCGGTTCAGGATATACCCAGAACACGCCTTTACAATACCGAGTTCTTATGGAGTTGTGGTAGAGAAAGGTGATATTGATTATGTTTTGGAGTTTCTGTATGTTATTATTAAAGTTTATGCTGAGTTAGTTATACTAGTCTGGATATGTAGATTTTATATGAAACATCTTTTATCAGCTGTGTTAAGACTTAGACGTTCCTATTATTTGTGTGAGGTCTTGATGATGTCTGTTTTCTTTATTGGATGATTTGAGAGGGACTACAGATTCTGTGAACTCTTAAGAATACAGTGTTTCTTATATTTGTGTAGCGCAGATTGAAGGAATGTTTGTAGCTGACAGTGTGTGTGTTCTTACCTATTTGTAATTGCAGGGGTCGATTCACACACATAGAGTGTGTGCGTACTTACCTAATTGTGGTTACAGGGGTTGATTCATAGCTCCTGGCCCCGGCCTCTTCACTGGTCGTTACTAGGTCCACTCTCTCCCTGCTCCATACCTTACCATACCTCTTCTTGAAGCTATGTATGGATCCTGCCTCCACTACATCACTCTCCAGATTGTTCCACTTCCTGACAACTCTGTGGCTGAAGAAATACTTCTTAACATCCCAGTGGCTCATCTGAGTGAGTGTGTGTGTGTGTCATAACACAATCTGTCCTCTACATTGAACGTGAGTTTTTGCACGCATTACATCTCGTGATTTTCTGCCAGATTTAATTCTCTACACATTTAAAATTTGTGTAATCTAGGTTACGCTTGGGTAGCTTAGGTAAAGTTAGATTAATCTATGTTAACTTATATTACACTATGTTAACTTAAATTACACTAAGGATTGTCTAACAATCCTGGGAAGACTCAACTAGCTCCTGCTATAGTTGCTTTACTCCCACAATAAATATATTTTAGTTACTACGCGATCCGAGGCAAGCATCCCAGTCTTGAATAGTAACTGCCTGATACATGTACGACAGACATTCACCTTCTTGTCTTTTGCTAATGTGTTATTATATTTTCATTGGTTTGGGCATTGTTATGTCATGTTCCAGACGATAATCCTGATGGTGATCGATTTGTTACCGAAACGTCGACACGTACTTCAGTAAATGTCCTAAGATTTCTATTTTTTCCCATTTGTTTTCTCTCTCTCTTTCTCTCTCTCTCTCTCTCTCTCTCTCTCTCTCTCTCTCTCTCTCTCTCTCTCTCTCTCTCTCTCTCTCTCTCTCTCTCTCTCTCTCTCTTATTATGTACGACTCAAATTTTAATCTGTGAAGATTTTCAAGCCCAAATTTTCACTTCTTAGAAACATATAACTCTGGATCAACTCGATTTCTCACTCTTATCCCACTGGACCTCAGGTGATGTCACTTCCACTAACGTGATTGACCGCCTGAGACACTTGTACGTCCCTTAAGAGGACGCCTGAGGAATAGGTCAGTCATAAGTGGAATATCTGCAGTGTGCTCTTCATTTCTTTAAGAGTATATACACCGAGAGTGCGTGTTTACACAACAAGGTGTGTATATGATACATACCGATAGATGTGTATCAGTGTGTATATAGGCCGAGAGTTTACGTTAATCCCTATTTTAGGTATTAAAGTCTCCTTGTCTGGTGGTGTACAGGCGATAGACTTTAAACATAAATCAGCCTTAAAAACGCAAGCTTGTAAAGCAATCTGTCTCTTACTTCACAGTAGTTACTACGTCCTGTAGTTCTTCGTAGATCACCTTTTAACCTGATTGCTGTATGAACTGTCAAGGGTTAAACTTTATTTTTAGTCATCCCAGCTCTTCTCTCTGATGGAGGAGATAACGTGGTGGAGTTGCGTCTTCACCAGCCTCTGGTGGAGAAGATGGTGTGGTGGGGATGCATCTTCACCAGCATTTTGTGGAAGGAGATAGTGTGGTGGAGATGCATCTTCACCAGCATCTGATGAAGGAGGTAGTTTGGTGGAGATGCATCTTTACCAGCATCTTGTGGAGGAGATAGTGTGGTGGAGATGCATCTTCACCAGCATCTGGTGAAGGAGATAGTGTGGTGGAGATGCATCTTCACCAGCATCTGAGTGAGGAGATAGTGTGGTGGAGATGCATCTTCACCAGCATCTGGTGAAGGAGATAGTTTGGTGGAGAAGCATCTTCACCAGCATCTTGTGGAGGAGATAGTGTGGTGGAGATGCATCTTCACCAGCATCTTGTGGAGGAGATAGTGTGGTGGAGATGCATCTTCACCAGCATCTTGTGGAGGAGATAGTGTGGTGGAGATGCACCTTCACCAGCATCTTGTGGAGGAGATAGTGTGGTGGAGATGCATCTTCACCGGCATATGAGGGATTAGTAAAGAGAGAGGTATGCCGAGCAGGGTTTTTCTTTTGTGCTGCCGATTTTCGCACACTATTGAGCTTTACCAAGACATTATAGAGGGTTAACTTTGTTTACCAAGCACATTCGACACCCAGTATAGTTTTTCCCATCATAATCCACAACACAGGACTTGGTCTCGTACATACGGCGTTAATATTTTGTCAACCTGAGATGGAAGTTTTTAGTAGGACGACGAGGAAATTCTCAAGCATTTCACTGGGGGTTCAGTAGCCACCGCAAGTTCTGAACCCATGCTGGATTACTTGACACTACTTGGCTAACTGCTTCTGTAATCTGCTATCAGATGTTTCAAAGGAAATTCCTTGTTAGTCACACTGGCTCTGAATTTCTTCACGTTATCTACAGATGGAATGATAACTCACAATGATACCTACTTTCATCAACAGTTGAGAACAGTAGTACCAGAGTTGCAGTCGCTTAAGAGCATACAGTGTAGTGTACTGTAATACATGAGAACATTTCTCTAGTGTAGTGTACTTTAATATATAAGCACATTTCTCGAGTGTTTTGACACTGTGAACAAGGTGCTTCTCGTATTTCTGACAAAATGCTCAATTAATTCCACCGCCTGTGTTACAGACCACTTGTAAATCAGTCCCAGTTTCTCAACAGTGAACGACATCCGAATACTCAAGATTCTTTTCTACTGGATATCAATGCGTATTTCTGACAGTATTAAAGAAAAGACAATGGAGCAGAGCAGGCTTTTTTCTGAGTGTTTTACTGTGTAGATCTTTACTAGTTCATTACTTAATTAACCTCTACATAGAACAAACGTTGTCATTAACGCTTGTTCTAGCCTTTTAATGTGATTTACAAATGGAATCATACTGTAATATTATCAAGGTAGATATCAATTATTCTTCTTTTTCTCACTGTCATGAATGGCCATTGAGGTTTCTGAAAGTTATACTCCTCTTCTCCAGTCGAGTAACTGCAGACGTTGTTAGACTGATTTGTTGTTGTTGATTTGCCGGAACTCTCCCGGCCCGGGTCTTTTATAGATGGTGACCCGGCCTTGGCTCACTGTCTTGGGAGTGTCTGAGACCTATGTCTCCATTGGGAGGAAGTACAAGTATCTCCTCATCTTCGGGACCACTGTCCCCAGGCCTAGCCACGTTCCCCGCCCTCATGGGGCTCGTAGGGAGAAGCTAGGCCCCTTGTCTGCCAGTTTCCACGATCCAAGGGGACCGTGGGAATAGCAGTCTTGTGAGCTGCAGATGGTAGCAAGCTCTGGCTCTGGCACCTACCCCGCCCTAGAAGGGCTGGGCATGGTTAGGCTGAGAAGAGTCACTGGTGATGTGCTCAGTACTACCCCCACGTCCACGTTCTCTCGCTTCATGGCCTGCGATTGCTAGAGTGGAATTTCAGTAGCTACTTCTCTGAGTAGCACTTCAGCTTGTCCAGCTTATATTTCAGCTTTCCCTGCAATCGCCGGGTTTTACTCTCATTAATTTCACATTATTTGCTTAGGAATATAGCTCTTTCTTATTGTTATTAAAGTACATGTACCAGGAACAGTACTGGTCCCAGTACTGTATTAAAGTACATGTACCAGGAACAGTACTGGTCCCAGTACTGTATTAAAGTACATGTACCAGGAACAGTACTGGTCCCAGTACTGTATTAAAGTACATGTACCAGGAACAGTACTGGTCCCAGCACTGTATTAAAGTACATGTACAGGAACAGTACTGGTACCAGTACTGTATTAAAGTACATGTACCAGGAACAGTACTGGTACCAGTACTGTATTAAAGTACATGTACCAGGAACAGTACTGGTCCAGTACTGTATTAAAGTACATGTACCAGGAACAGTACTGGTACCAGTACTGTATTAAAGTACATGTACCAGGAACAGTACTGGTCCCAGCACTGTATTAAAGTACATGTACCAGGAACAGTACTGGTCCCAGTACTGTATTAAAGTACATGTACCAGGAACAGTACTGGTCCCAGCACTGTATTAAAGTACATGTACCAGGAACAGTACTGGTCCCAGTACTGTATTAAAGTACATGTACCAGGAACAGTACTGGTCCCAGCACTGTATTAAAGTACATGTACCAGGAACAGTACTGGTACCAGTACTGTATTAAAGTACATGTACCAGGAACAGTACTGGTACCAGTACTGTATTAAAGTACATGTACCAGGAACAGTACTGGTCCAGTACTGTATTAAAGTACATGTACCAGGAACAGTACTGGTACCAGTACTGTATTAAAGTACATGTACCAGGAACAGTACTGGTCCCAGCACTGTATTAAAGTACATGTACCAGGAACAGTACTGGTACCAGTACTGTTCCTGGTACATGTACATGTACATCTCTTTTTTCCTGTCATCCCGATTATTTATGAAGCAAAGATTCAGCTGGTCTCTTTGTCTGCACTGGAGACGTATTTCACGTGTTGGTGCCAATATTATATATATATTCTGCCTTGCTTCTTGCAACATTGCATTGCTCCTGATGACGCACAGAAAGTGCGAAAGATCTTGAGCTAAAGATGTCCGTCCCCATGTGGCTTGTTCTGCATTGTTAAGATCACTTGTTTGCGATTGTTTTGCGCACACACACACACACACACACACACACACACACACACACACACACACACACACACACACACACACACACACACACACACACACACACAAGCGAAAAGTTGTGTATGCAATCATTTCGCAAAAATAATTCTGAACCTAACGAAAAATATATATTTCTTTGTGTTTGTTTATTATTAAATTATTGTAAACTTATCTAAAATATATTTAGTTGAATTAGGCTAAATTAAATTGAGCTTGTTATAATAAGGTTGAGTAAGTTTTCTAAGGTTCTTTTGGTACAAGACACGTTGCGAGGACACTCGTGGCGAGTGTCATGTTGCGAGTGCCCTATATATATATATATATATATATATATATATATATATATATATATATATATATATATATATATATATATATGTGAGAATCGGCCGATGTGTAATAAATAAAAAAAAAAATATATATATATATATATATATATATATATATATATATATATGTATATATATATATATATATATATATATATATATATATATATATATATATATATATATATATATATATACATATATATATTTTTTTTTTTATTAACACATCGGCCGATTCTCACCAAGGCAGGATGACAAAACAAAGAAAAACTTTCATCATCATTCACTCCATCACTCTCTTCCCAGAGACGTGCTTACACTACAGTTATAAAACTGCAACATTAACAGGACTGAAGTCCAGCCTGCCAGTTTCCCTGAATCCCTTCATAAATGTTACTTTGCTCACACTCCAACAGCACGTCAAGTATTAAAAACCATTTGTCTCCATTCACTCCTATCAAATACGCTCATGCATGCTTCCCGGAAGTCCCAGCTCCTCGCACACAAAACCTCCTTTACTCCCTCCAATCTTCCCTAGGCCGACCCTTACCCCACCTTCCCTCCACTACGGATTTATACACTCTCAAAGTCATTCTATTTTGTTCATCCCTCTCTACATGTCCGAACCACCTCAACAACCCCTCCTAAGCCCCCTGGATAATAGTTTTGGTAATCCCGCACCTCCTCCTAATTTTCAAATTAATAATTCTCTGCATTATATTCACACCACACATTGCCCTCAGACATGACATCTCCACTGCCTCCAGCCTTCTCCTCGTTGCAACATTCACCACCCATGCTTCACATCCATATAAGAGCTTTGGTATAACTATACTCTCATACATTCCCCTCTTTGCTTCCATGGACAAAGTTCTTTGTCTCCACAGACTCTTAAGTGCACCAGTCACCCTTTTCCCCTCATCAATTCTATGATTTACCTCATCCTTCATAGACCCATCTGCTGACACGTCCACTTCTAAATATCTGAAAATGTTCAACTCCTCCTTACTCTCTCCCTCCAATCTGATATCCAATCTTTCGTCACCTAATCTTTTTGTTATCCTCAACACCTTACTCTTTCCTATATTCACTTTTAATTTTCTTCCTTTACATACCCTACCAATCTCATCCACCAACCTCTGCAACTTCTCTTCAGAATCTCCCAAAAGCACAGTGTCATCAGCAAAGAGTAACTGTGACAACTCCCACTTTGTGTTAGATTCTTTATCTTTTAACCCCACACCTCTTGCCAAGATCTGC
Source organism: Cherax destructor (assembly GCA_009830355.1). NCBI lineage: Eukaryota > Metazoa > Arthropoda > Malacostraca > Decapoda > Parastacidae > Cherax > Cherax destructor. The sequence continues at coordinate 91,043 of WNWK01002279.1, forward strand.
GCATTCAATTCTCTTACAACCCCATCTATAAATATATTGAACAACCATGGTGACATCACACATCCTTGTCTAAGGCCTACTTTTACTGGGAAATAATCTCCCTCTCTCCTACAAAGTTTAACCTGAGCCTCACTATCCTCGTAAACACTCTTCACTGCTTTCAATAACCTACCTCCTATTCCATACACCTGCAACTTCTGTCACATTGCCCCCCTATCCACCCTGTCATACGCCTTTTCGAAATCCATAAATGACACAAAAACCTCTTTACTCTTATCTAAATACTGTTCACCTATATGTTTCACTGTAAACACTTGGTCTACACACCCCCTACCTTTCCTAAAACCTCCTTATACCTTATTCATCTGCTATCCTACTCTCCGTCTTACTCTTAATTCTTTCAATAATAACTCTACCATACACTTTACCAGGTAGACTCAACAGACTTATTCCCCTATAATTTTTGCAGTCTCTTTTGTCCCCTTTGCCTTTATACAAACTAACTATGCACGCTCTCTGCCAGTCCCTAGGTACCTTACCCTCTTCCATACATTTATTAAATAATAGCACCAACCACTCCAAAACTATATCCCCACCCGATTTTAACATTTTTATTTTTATCCCATCAATCCCAGCTGCCTTACCCCGAATTCACAGCTTCCCTATCTTCAACAACATTTAACAATTCCTCAAAATATTCCCTCCATCTTCCCGATACCTCTAACTCTCCATTTAATAACTCTCCTCTCCTATTTTTAACTGTCAAATCCATTCGTTCCCTAGGCTTCCTCAACTTATTAATCTCATTCCAAAAAAATTTCTTATTTTCAACAAAATTTGTTGATAACATCTCACTCTCTCATTTGCTCTCTTTTTAAATTACTTCACCACTTTCTTAACCTCTCTTTTTCTCTCCATATACTCTTCCCTCCTTGCATCACTTCTACTTTGTAAAAACCTCTCATATGCTAACTTTTTCTCTCTTACTACTCTCTTTACATCATCATTCCACCATTCACTCTTGTTCCCTCCCGCACCCACTTTCCTGTAACCACAAACTTCTGCTGAACACTCTTAACACTTTTTAAACCTACCCCATACATCTTCGACCTCGTTGCCTACACTCTCACTAGCCCATCTATGCTCCAATAGTTGTTTATATCTTACCCTAACTGCCTCCTCTTTTAGTTTACAAATCTTCACCTCTCTCTTACTCTGCTGGTTCGATCCCCCGGCTAGACGCAGATTGTATTGATTAAATATCACTTGTTCGTGGTTACAATAATATATATATATATATATATATATATATATATATATATATATATATATATATATATATATAAATATATATATATATATATATATATATAAATATATATATATATATATATATATATATATATATATATATATATACAGTGGAAATATAAACAAGTAATATGATATAACAAAATATATATACGTGTTAAATTCAAGAAAATGTTACACACCTGAATTTTTTCACCTTACAAAATCGTCCAACTGAGGGCACTGGTGAGAGCCATGAGCGCCTAAGAGTGCGTGCTGGTCGTAGTTTAAAAATGTTGGGGTGAACTTGAAGTAGTTGTATCTGGGGTGAGGACAGAGCAGCCCAGCATGGTAATTAAGCTTCGTTGCTGAAGCCAGCACTGCCTGAGAATTTTAACATTATAGTGATAAAGGTGTTAATAACTACTCTGGGTAATTTAAGATTTAGCATGGATGTTAATGCTGTTAAAAATGTATGATAAGCATTTGTGTGAGGGACTTGGATTGTATGGACACACATCGTATGATGTGTGATTTACTGAGTGGTCCATACGGGCTTAGTGCATGCTTTTTAATATGATAATGCTGATAATAATAATAATAATAATATTTTACACACTTCCTGACAACAAAGAAATGATCGTCTCTTTATCACATTCACCGGGACGCACTAAACCCTTATGAGTCATACAGCGTCTGTGGAATGTAAAGTATTCAGTCTTGATCCAAGGAAGTAGAGGATATCTCCAATTGCAGAGGCCTTCCTCGGTATCAAAGCGTGACTGTGAAGGGACGGTCGAGCTAAGAATGTTAATTATAGAATCTTGGTTGGAACTAACCTCAGTCTGAAGTGTTCTCAAACCTCTCCTCTCTTATTAAGTTTACCCGGCCTCCACGTGGTTGTCTCATAAAGCACGTGTCACCACGTGGTTGTCTCATAAAGCACGTATCACCACGTGGTTGTCTCATAAAGCACGTATCACCACGTGGTTCTCATAAAGCACGTATCACCACGTGGTTGTCTCATAAAGCACGTATCACCACGTGGTTGTCTCATAAAGCATGTATCACCACGTGGTTGTCTCATAAGGCACGTATCACCACGTGGTTGTCTCATAAAGCACGTATCACCACGTGGTTGTCTCAAAGCACGTATGACCACGTGGTTGTCTCATAAAGCACGTATCACCACGTGGTTGTCTCATAAAGCACATATCACCACTTGGTTGTCTCATAAAGCATGTATCACGACGTGGTTGTCTCATAAAGCACGTATCACGACGTGGTTGTCTCATAAAGCACATATCACAACGTGGTTGTCTCATAAAGCACGTATTACCACGTGGTTGTCTCATAAAGCACGTATCACCACGTGGTTGTCTCATAAAGCACATATCACCACGTGGTAGTCTCATAAAGCACGTATCACCACGTGGTTGTCTCATAAAGCACGTATCACCACGTGGTTGTCTCATAAAGCACGTATTACCACGTGGTTGTCTCATAAAGCACGTATCACCACGTGGTTGTCTCATAAAGCACGTATCACCACGTGGTTGTCTCGTCTCATAAAGCACGTATCACCAAGTGGTTGTCTCATAAAGCACGTATCACCACGTGGTTGTCTCATAAAGCATGTATCACCACGTGGTTGTCTCATAAAGCACGTATCACCACGTGGTTGTCTCAAAGCATGTATCACCACGTGGTTGTCTCATAAAGCATGTATCACCACGTGGTTGTCTCATAAAGCATGTATCACCACGTGGTTGTCTCATAAAGCACGTATCACCACGTGGTTGTCTCATAAAGCACGTATTACCACGTGGTTGTCTCATAAAGCACGTATCACCACGTGGTTGTCTCATAAAGCACGTATCACCAGGTGGTTGTCTCGTCTCATAAAGCACGTATCACCAAGTGGTTGTCTCATAAAGCACGTATCACCACGTGGTTGTCTCATAAAGCATGTATCACCACGTGGTTGTCTCATAAAGCACGTATCACGATGTGGTTGTCTCATAAAGCACGTATCACCACGTGGTTGTCTCATAAAGCACGTATCACCACGTGGTTGTCTCATAAAGCACGTATCACCACGTGGTTGTCTCATAAAGCATGTATCACCACGTGGTTGTCTCATAAAGCACGTATCACCACGTGGTTGTCTCATAAAGCACGTCTCACCACGTGGTTGTCTCATAAAGCACGTATCACCACGCGGTTGTCTCATAAAGCATGTATCACCACGTGGTTGTCTCATAAAGCACGTATCAACACGTGGTTGTCTCATAAAGCACGTATCACCACGTGGTTGTCTCATAAAGCACGTATCACCACGTGGTTCTCATAAAGCACGTATCACCACGTGGTTGTCTCATAAAGCACGTATCACCACGTGGTTGTATCAAAGCACGTATCACCACGTGGTTGTCTCATAAAGCATGTATCACCACGTGGTTGTCTCATAAAGCATGTATCACCACGTGGTTGTCTCATAAAGCACGTATCACCACGTGGTTGTCTCATAAAGCACGTCTCACCACGTGGTTGTCTCATAAAGCATGTATCACCACGTGGTTGTCTCATAAAGCACGTATCACCACGTGGTTGTCTCATAAAGCACGTATCACCACGTGGTTGTCTCATAAAGCATGTATCACCACGTGGTTGTCTCATAAAGCATGTATCACCAAGTGGTTGTCTCATAAAGCACGTATCACCACGTGGTTGTCTCTTAAAGCACATATCACCACGTGGTTGTCTCATAAAGCACGTATCACCACGTGGTTGTCTCAAAGCATGTATCACCACGTGGTTGTCTCATAAAGCATGTATCACCACGTGGTTGTCTCATAAAGCATGTATCACCACGTGGTTGTCTCATAAAGCATGTATCACCACGTGGTTGTCTCATAAAGCACGTATCACCACGTGGTTGTCTCATAAAGCACGTATCACCACGTGGTTGTCTCATAAAGCATGTATCACCACGTGGTTGTCTCATAAAGCACGTATCACCACGTGGTTATCTCATAAGGCACGTATACCACGTAGTTCTCATAAGGCACGTTTCACCACGTAGTTGTAAAATAATGCGTGCAGCTACTTGGTTGACTTAGAGGAGTTAAGTACATTTATTACTAATTAACATTTATCTTCGTTATTTTCATTAAAACTCGAAAGATCCACCCATAATATTGTGTAAAAATAATGATGAATCAGTAAGGCTGGATCTAATATTCACCTTAAATTAATCAGGAGTTGAGAAAATAAAGTCATTAGGTGGAAACGACTATAGAGTCTTGAGTTGTAATTAGGAGCAAACATTTATTATGATGACTTTGCTCTGTGTAGAGGTTTTTCAAGTCAGTGATTGACTTGTCAAAGAGCGTTACGTCGTCACAATAAGTGCTTGCTGTGCACCTGTGTCTTATCGTCAGTGCTGTTGTCAGTACGCTGCTGCATTATTACCTAGTCTAAATAAACCATGAGAGAAACGCAGGAAGAGGAGGGGGGTAGAATAAAATCAGACTTCAAGAGAGGACAAAGGAAGGATGAGAGAGCTCCTGCTGAATGCAGTACAGGTGGAAACGGAAATTGAAGAAGAGATGATGGATGGGAGGAGCAAGTGACTATTTTGAGCGGGGACAACATGCAGACAGGTGGATGTAGACACGTAATACACACCAAGACTTGTATTTGTATGGTTTTACTGAGATATTCACTTGAGAAGTGATCCCAGACGCCTGTGACCACAGGCAAGGGCATAGACATTCAATTAGGTTGAACAGTACCCCAAGACTAATTTTTAAAAGTTTTCCACAGCACTGAGCTTTATCAAGTTGATGATGACTCGAACGTTATATGACCCTTGTGGGTTTAGCGCTTAGTTTTGATTATTGTAATAATAATAATCACTGCTGAGCGGATGTTTGGCTAAAACAATAGCTTGTTGGGCATTGCGTGGAAAAATTCATTACTTTTTGCCTACAGTTTCAGAGAGGCAAAGTCAAGAAGTCAAAGAATACAGAAAACCTGCTGAATGAGGTGGAAGTGAAAGTAATGAGGAAAATAACCAGAGAGAAATTGGAAAGGCTAAATGATGACTTAAACAGAAGCAGCAAACGACATCAAAAAAAGTGGCTACTCAACTTCAGTTTCGACAAGTTGATATTAACAAGAATAGTCAAAGGTGTGAGAAGTTTGAACGCGAACTAAATCCAGGCAGACCAGAAAACAGAGAAGGATAAACATGGGCGTGTCAATGTCAAAATTGTATCAAAATTACAGTTTCAGTGGCATATGTAAAATTAACTTAACCACTGCCTTCAGGACCATGATCATTGATTCTTTTAAGTTACACTTCACTTATGTTACATTCAACTTAGAGTTGGCACCAAAACTAAGAGGAGTTGACTACTAAAAAGGAGTCAAGGAACTGAACGTAGGAGTTCTCAATAAGAGGATAACCTGGGCAGACATGATCACGACATTGAAAATACTCAGGGAACCAGACCCCTCTAGGAAGGTTCCTTGATGCTGGTAAGGGGCTATTCATCTAGGGAGTTGGATCTGTGCTCCAGGTCTTTGAATTGAGCCTGAATGCTTTCCATCCCCCCCCCCACACCCACAGGTTCTGTATAATCCCTACGGGTTTAGCGCTCCCCGTGATAATGATATACTTCGGGAACCAGAAAGAGTGGGATAGGGAAGTCAGATAATTGTTCCTATAGACGCAAAATAACCAACAAGCAAACACTATAGGCAGTTCAAGATCTTATATGATCGAGCCCTGGAGACCAGGAATCAATTAAGCTGGACTCTACCAGATTAAGAGGGTCCAGGAGCTAGGAATCAACCCCTGCAAACGCAACTAAGTGAGTACACACACGTGCTCTTTGCTTGCAAATAATTTTACAATCATCCTTTGACAGTCACAAACATTTTTATTGGCAAATTACAGAGCTTTTCCTTTTTTTTGCGAGTGAAGCGAATTGGGAAATTAACAAACACACAAGCAATCAGGTGAACAAACAACCATTAAAGACCTAAATTCATCACAGTCATAAAAAAATGTGAGAGGGATTAAAAAAACGTGTTCTGATAGTCATTACCTGAGTTCTGTGTTGGTGAGCTGTCAGTGACGTGTTGGTGAGCTGTTTGTGACGTTGGTGAGCTGTTTGTGACGTGCTGGTGAGCTGTCACTGACGTGTTGGTGAGCTGTTTGTGACGTTGGTGAGCTGTTTGTGACGTTGATGAGCTGTTTGTGACGTGCTGGTGAGCTGTCAGTGACGTGTTGGTGAGCTGTTTGTGACGTTGGTGAGCTGTTTGTGACGTTGATCAGCTGTTTGTGACGTGCTGGTGAGCTGTCAGTGACGTGTTGGTGAGCTGTTTGTGACGTGTTGGTGATCTGCCAGTGACGTGTTGGTGAGCTGTCACTGACGTGTTGGTGAGCTGTTTGTGACGTGTTGGTGAGCTGTTTGTGACGTGTTGGTGAGCTGTTTGTGACGTGTTGGTGAGCTGTCAGTGATGTGTTGGTGAGCTGTTTGTGACGTGTTGGTGAGCTGTCAGTGACGTGTTGGTGAGCTGTCAGTGACGTATTGGCGATATATCAGTGACGTGTTGGTGATCTGTCTGTGACGTTGGTGAGCTGTCAGTGATCTATCAGTGACGTGTTGGTGAGCTGTCTGTAACGTGTTGGTGAGCTGTCCGTGACGTGTTGGTGAGCTGCCCGTGACGTGTTGGTGATCTGTTTGTGACGTGTTGGTGATCTGTTTGTGACGTGTTGGTGAGCTGTCGGTGACGTGTTGGTGATCTCTCTGTGGAGTCTTGGTGATCCGGCTGTGGAGTGTTGGTGATTCATCTGTGAAGTCTTGGTGATTCGTCTGTGGAGTGTAGGTGATCTCTTTGTGGAGTGTTGATCTCAAGGTGACGTGTTGGTGATCTCAAGGTGAAGTGTTGGTGATATATCTGTAGTGTTGGGAATCTGTTTGTGACATGTTTGCGACGTGTTGGTGATCTCTTGGTAACGTGTTTGTGAAGTGTGGCGTTTTTGTAAAATGTGGTGTGTTTGTGACGTGTTTGTGAAGTGTTGTGTTTGTGAAGTGAGGTGTTTGTGAAGTGTGGTGTTTGTGAAGTGGGATGTTTGTGATGTTTGTGAAGTGTGATGCTTGTGAAGTGTGGTATTTGTGAAGTGTGATGTTTGTGAAGTGTGGTATATGTGAAGTGTGATGTTTGTGAAGTGTGGTATTTGTGAAGTGTGATGTTTGTGAAGTGTGATGTTTGTGAAGTGTGATGTTTGTGAAGTGTGATGTTTGTGAAGTGTGATGTTTGTGAAGTGTGGTATTTGTGAAGTGTGATGTTTGTGAATTGTGGTGTTTGTGAAGTGTGGAGTTTGTGAAGTGTGGTGTTTGTGAAGTGTTATGTTTGTGAAGTGTGGTGTTTGTGAAGTGTGGTGTTTGTGAAATGTGGAGTTTGTGAAGTGTGGTGCTTGTGAAGTGTGATGTTTGTGAATTGTGGTGTTTGTGAAGTGTGGAGTTTGTGAAGTGTGGTATTTGTGAAGTGTGATGTTTGTGAATTGTGGTGTTTGTGAAGTGTGGAGTTTGTGAAGTGGTGTTTGTGAAGTGTGATGTTTGTGAAGTGTGGTGTTTGTGAAGTGTGGTGTTTGTGAAGTGTGATGTTTGTGAAGTGTGATGTTTGTGAAGTGTGGTGTTTGTGAAGTGTGATGTTTGTGAAGTGTGGTGTTTGTGAAGTGTGATGTTTGTGAAGTGTGGTGTTTGTGAAGTGTGATGTTTGTGAAGTGTGATGTTTGTGAAGTGTGATGTTTGTGAAGTGGTTGGAAGTGTTTTTGTGAAGTGTGATGTTTGTGAATTGTGATGTTTGTGAAGTGTGGTGTTTGTGAAGTGTGGTGTTTGTGAAGTGTGGTGTTTGTGAAGTGTGGTGTTTGTGAAGTGTGTGTTTGTGAAGTGTGATGTTTGTGAAGTGTGGTGTTTGTGAAGTGTGGTGTTTGTGAAGTGTGGTGTTTGTGAAGTGTGAGGTTTGTGAAGTGTGGTGTTTGTGAAGTGTGGTGTTTGTGAAGTGTGATGTTTGTGAAGTGTGATGTTTGTGAAGTGTTATGTTTGTGAAGTGTTGTGTTTGTGAAGTGTTGTGTTTGTGAAGTGTGATGTTTGTGAAGTGTGATGTTTGTGAAGTGTTATGTTTGTGAAGTGTTGTGTTTGTGAAGTGTGATGTTTGTGAAGTGTGATGTTTGTGAAGTGTTATGTTTGTGAAGTGAGGTGTTTGTGAAGTGTGGTGTTTATGAAGTGGGATGTTTGTGATGTTTGTGAAGTGTGGTGTTTGTGAAGTGTGGTGTTTGTGAAGTGTGGAGTTTGTGAAGTGTGGTGCTTGTGAAGTGTGATGTTTGTGAAGTGTGGTGTTTGTGAAGTGTGGTGTTTGTGAAGTGTGGTGTTTGTGAAGTGTGGTGTGTGCATTTGTGGTTGTGGGGAGTGTGTGGTGTTTGTGGTATGTATGTGTACTCACCCAGGTGTGGTTGGAGGGGTCGAGTCACAGCTTGTGTGTGTGAGGGGTGTCTCTCTCTTGATTTCGCTTTACCCTTCCTATCCTCCTTAGCGTTTCTCAACTACTTTTCTCTTTCTTCCCTCTCTCCCCCTCTCTCCCCCTCTCCTCCCACTAGACTCCCTCCCTCCCAGTCCCTCACTTACACCATCACTCAAACTGCTTGTTTTTCACTCTCTTACTTTCGGATGTTTTTCCCTCCCCTATCACTTTTTTTCCCTCTTACCATCTACCATCCTTTATCTTCTCTTCCTCCTTACACCCTTTCATTCCCCCTTCCCCCATCTTAGCTTCACGAATTTTTATCATATTTTCCCTCCTTCCTCTTTATTTACTGTCTTTCCTCCCTCCCTCTTCATATTCTACCTTCCCTACTTCTTCTATTTCTGAATTTTTTACACACTATTTTCCCTTACTCTACTTCCCTACACCCTTCTATCTGTCTCCTTCCTTCCTACACCCTGCGTCTATCTCCCCTTCTTACCTTCACCCTCCATCTATCTAGTCCAACCTTCATCCTCCATTTATCTAGTCCTACCTTCACCCTCCATTTATCTAGTCCTACCTTCACCCTCCATTTATCTAGTCCTATCTTCACCCTCCATTTATCTAGTCCTATCTTCACCCTCCATTTATCTAGTCCTATCTTCACCCTCCATTTATCTAGTCCTATCTTCACCCTCCATTTATCTAGTCATATCTTCAACCTAAATCTATCTTGTCTTACCTTCACCCTCCGTTTATCTGGTCCTATCTTCACCCTGATTCTATCTAGTCCTACCTTCACCCTCCATCTATCTAGTCCTACCTTCTCCCTCCATCTCTCTAGTCCTTTCTACACCCTCCATCTATCTAGTCATACCTTCACCCTCCATTTATCTAGGTCTATCTTCACCCTCCATCTATTTAGTCCTACCTTCACCCTCCATCTATCTAGTCCTACCTTCACCTTCCATTTATCTAGTCATATCTTCAACCTCCATCTATCTAGTCCTACCTTCACCCTCCGTTTATCTAGTCCTATCTTCACCCTCCATCTATCTAGTCCTACCTTCACCCTCCATCTATCTAGTCCTACCTTCACCCTCCATTTATCTAGGTATATCTTCACCCTCCATCTATCTAGTCCTACCTTCACCCTCCATCTATGTAGTCCTACCTTCACCCTCCATCTATCTAGTCCTACCTTCACCTTCCATTTATCTAGGTCTATCTTCACTCTTTATCTATCTAGTCCTACCTTCACCCACCATCTATCTAGTCCTACCTTCACCCTCCATCTATCTAGTCCTACCTTCACCCTCCATCTATCTAGTCCTACCTTCACCCTCCATTTATCTAGGTCTATCTTCACTCTACATCTATCTAGTCCTACCTTCACCCTCCATCTATCTAGTCCTACCTTCTCCCTCCATCTCTCTAGTCCTTTCTATACCCTCCATCTATCTAGTCATACCTTCAACCTCCATTTATCTAGTCTACCTTCACCCTCCATCTATCTAGTCCTACCTTCACCCTCCATCTATCTAGTCTTTTCTACACCCTCCATCTATCTCTTTCCACCCTACACTCTACATCTATCTCCTTCCTTCCTATACCCTCTATCTATCCCTTTCTTCCCTCTACCCCCCTATGTTCTCTCCCTCACTTCCTTCTCACCACATCTTTGCTTCACAGTCGCGCACAGTCACACAAAATGTCTTCGCCGTTTGTTCAAGAAAAAAAATCTCTAACAAGGTTGTGTTCGATTCTTTCGTTGCTGGTTGTTGTTGCTGTTGTTGCCGCTGCTGCTGCTGTTGTTGCCGCTGCTGCTGTTACTGTTGTTGTTTCTGCTGCTGTTGTTGCTGCTCCTGTTGTTGCTGCTCCTGTTGTCGCTGCTGATGTTGTTGTGGCAGCTGTTGTTGTTGCTGCTGCTGTTGTTGCTGCTCCTGTTGTCGCTGCTGCTGTTGTTGTTGCAGCTGTTGTTGTTGTTGCTGCTGCTGTTGTTGCCGCTGCTGCTTCTGTTGTTACCGCTACTGCTGCTGTTATTGTCGCTGCTGTTGTTGCCGCTGCTGCTTCTGTTGTTACCGCTACTGCTGTTGTTATTGTCGCTGCTGTTGTTGCCGCTGCTGCTTGTTGTTACCGCTACTGCTGTTGTTATTGTCGCTGCTGTTGTTGCCGCTGCTGCTTCTGTTGTTACCGCTACTGCTGTTGTTATTGTCGCTGATGTTATTGCCGCTGCTGCTTCTGTTGTTGTTTGTCGTATTTTTGTCTTTTTTTTCATTTTTTTTACTTCTTACTTTTGTTTTGGCTTTGTTTTGTTACAAGGGACGTTGGATACCTGTGTGGAGTCCTCTCACAGTGAGTGAAATACACAGTCTTTCCTGGCATGCCAAGTGCGGTGTGTACCTCCTGGTGTACGTGTAGTGACGGCTGATTTCCTCTCATTGTATGATATATACACTGAGTGGTGTGTATATATCTGTGTATAATCACTGACAGGAGCGTATCTCTCTGTATTTTCACAGAAAGGTCTCTCATGATGAGAGCAATTTCATATGACAGTGTAAATACGATTATTAGTAACAATGCTGAACCAACCAGTTCTGTATATACTTAGATGTATATATCTCTAAGTGTATACATTGAAAAAATTCTTTAGCCCCTATTTTAGAGATGCATGTATTTATGAACATTATTGTATAGGTGGTTTTATGAAGATTAGTGTATAAGTGGTTTTATGAACATTAGTGTATAAGTGGTTTTATGAACATTAGTATATAAGTGGTTTTATGAACATTAATGTATAAGTGGTTTTATGAACATTAGTATATAAGTGGTTTTATGAACGTTAGTGTATAAGTGGTTATATGAACGTTAGTGTATAAGTGGTTTTATGAACATTAGTGTATAAGGGGTTTTATGAACGTTAGTGTATAAGTGGTTTTGTGAACATTAGTGTATAAGTGGTTTTATGAACGTTAGTGTATAAGTGGTTTTATGAACGTTAGTGTATAAGTGGTTTTATGAACGTTAGTGTATAAGTGGTTTTATGCACGTTAGTGTATAAGTGGTTTTATGAACGTTAGTGTATAAGTGGTTTTATGAACATTAGTGTATAAGTGGTTTTATGAACGTTAGTGTATAAGTGGTTTTATGAACGTTAGTGTATAAGTGGTTTTATGAACGTTAGTGTATAAGTGGTTTTATGAACGTTAGTGTATAAGTGGTTATATGAACGTTAGTGTATAAGTGGTTTTATGAACATTAGTGTATAAGGGGTTTTATGAACGTTAGTGTATAAGTGGTTTTGTGAACATTAGTGTATAAGTGGTTTTATGATCGTTAGTGTATAAGTGGTTTTATGAACGTTAGTGTATAAGTGGTTTTATGAACGTTAGTGTATAAGTGGTTTTATGCACGTTAGTGTATAAGTGGTTTTATGAACGTTAGTGTATAAGTGGTTTTATGAACATTAGTGTATAAGTGGTTTTATGAACGTTAGCGTATAAGTGGTTTTATGAACGTTAGTGTATAAGTGGTTTTATGAACGTTAGTGTATAAGTGGTTTTATGAACGTTAGTGTATAAGTGGTTTTATGAACGTTAGTGTATAAGTGGTTTTATGAACGTTAGTGTATAAGTGGTTTTATGAACGTTAGTGTATAAGTGGTTTTATGAACGTTAGTGTATAAGTGGTTTTATGAACATTAGTGTATAAGTGGTTTTATGAACAATAGTGTATAAGTGGTTTTATGAACATTAGTGTATAAGTGGTTTTATGAACGTTATTGTATAAGTGGTTTTATGAACAGTGTATAAGTGGTTTTATGAACGTTAGTGTATAAGTGGTTTTATGAACGTTAGTGTATAAGTGGTTTTATGAACGTTAGTGTATAAGTGGTTTTATGAACATTAGTGTGTAAGTGGTTTTCTCCACAGAGTGACCTACATAAAGTTGTCAGGCATTAAGAGCATAATTCGTGTTGGTATGAGTGTGAGGACAATAGACTAACCACGGAACAAGGGGGTTAGAAGCCATGGCGAGTGAGTTGTAAAACTCCAGTTCGTGTATATACTTAGATGGGAGACTTCAATAGTGTCAGCCTGAGCTGGGAGACCAGCAGTGCCAGCCTGAGCTGGGAGACTTCAATAGTGTCAGCCTGAGCTGGGAGACTTCAGCAGTGTCAGCCTGTGCTGGGAGACTTCAGTAGTGCCAGGCTGAGCTGGGAGACTTCAGTAGTGCCAGCCTGAGCTGGGAGACTTCATCAGTGTCAGCCTGAGCTGGGAGACTTCAGTAGTGCCAACCTGAGCTGGGAGACTTTAGTAGTGCCAGCCTGAGCTGTGAGACTTCAGCAGTGTCAGCCTGTGCTGGGAGGCTTCAGTAGTGCCAGCCTGAGCTGGGAGACTTCAGTAGTGCCAGCCTGAGCTGGGAGATTTCAGTAGTGTCAGCCTGAGCTGGGAGACTTCAGTAGTGTCAGCCTGTGCTGGGAGACTTCAGTAGTGTCAGCCTGAGCTGGGAGACTTCAGTAGTGCCAGCCTGAGCTGGGAGACTTCAGTAGTGCCAGCCTGAGCTGGGAGACTTCAGTAGTGTCAGCCTGAGCTGGGAGACTTCAGTAGTGCCAGCCTGAGCTGGGAGACTTCAGTAGTGTCAGCCTGAGCTGGGAGACTTCAGTAGTGCCAGCCTGAGCTGGGAGACTTCAGCAGTGTCAGCCTGAGCTGGGAGACTTCAGTAGTGTCAGCCTGAGCTGGGCGACTTCAGTAGTGTCAGCCTGTGCTTGGAGACTTCAGTAGTACCAGCCTGAGCGGAGACTTCAGTAGTGCCAGCCTGAGCGGAGACTTCAGCAGTGTCAGCCTGAGCGGAGACTTCAGTAGTACCAGCCTGAGCGGAGACTTCAGCAGTGTCAGCCTGAGCGGAGACTTCAGTAGTACCAGCCTGAGCGGAGACTTCAGTAGTGCCAGCCTGAGCTGGGAGACTTCAGTAGTGCCAGCCTGAGCGGAGACTTCAGCAGTGTCAGCCTGAGCGGAGACTTCAGTAGTACCAGCCTGAGCGGAGACTTCAGTAGTGCCAGCCTGAGCGGAGACTTCAGTAGTGCCAGCCTGAGCTGGGAGACTTCAGTAGTGCCAGCCTGAGCGGAGACTTCAGCAGTGTCAGCCTGAGCGGAGACTTCAGTAGTACCAACCTGAGCGGAGACTTCAGTAGTGCCAGCCTGAGCGGAGACTTCAGTAGTGCCAGCCTGAGCGGAGACTTCAGCAGTGCCAGCCTGAGCTGGGAGACTTCAGTAGTGCCAGCCTGAGCGGAGACTTCAGTAGTGCCAGCCTGAGCGGAGACTTCAGTAGTGCCAGCCTGAGCGGAGACTTCAGTAGTGCCAGCCTGAGCTGGGAAGGTTGAGAAGGGGAAGTTAAAGAGGGGATAGGGAGTGTGAGAGAAAGGTGGAGCTTAAAGCAATAATGTAAAAGACACGGGAGATACACATTCCTGAGATCCTTCTTGGAATGTCCTAATATGATGTGAGGTATAGGGGGGAGGTAGGAGGGGGACAGGCAGATGTTAGGGAGAGGGGAATATCTGGTGAGGGGAGAGGTACTGGGAGATTCTCTCTCTCTGTCTCTCTCTCTCTCTGTCTCTCTCTCTCTGTCTCTGTCTCTCTCTCTCTCTCTCTCTCTCTCTCTCTCTCTCTCTCTCTCTCTCTCTCTCTCTCTCTCTCTCTCTCTCTCTCTCTCTGTCTCTCTCTCTCTCTCTGTCTCTCTCTGTCTCTCTCTCTGTCTCTCTCTCTCCCTCTTAATACTTTAATACTTTTACTTTTCTTCATTATGCATCCTCTCCCCGTCCCCTCTGCCAGTCCATTATATTCCTTTTCCTTCCCCCTTCCCTGTCAATTATTCCCTTCTCTACCTCCCTCCCTCCCTCCCTCCCAGTCGCTCCACGCCTTCTCTCCTGCCTCTCTTCCACTTTTTTCTCCACTATTTTCTCTTCTCTTCCCTCTGCCTGCCTTTCTCTTCCTCTCTTCCTCCACCTCCCCTCTTCTCTACAACATTCTCTCCCTCTTGCCTTCCCTCTCTCCCCTTACTTCTCTCCCTTTCCTTGCCTCCCTCACTCCCCTGCCTCCCTCACTCCCTTGCCTCCCTCACTCCCTTGCCTCCCACACTACACTTGCCTCCCTCACTACTCTTGCCTCCCTCTCTCCCCCTTGCCTCACTCTTTCTCTTCCCTTGCCTCCCTCTCTCCCGTTTCCTCCCTCTCTCCCCTTGCCTCCTTCTCTCCCCTTAACTCCCTCTCCGCTCCCTACTTTCCTCTCCCACCTCATTCTCCTCTCCCTCTCCTCCCCCACGTCTCACTCCCCTCCCTCTCTCTTCTGCCTCTCACTGCCTTTGCCTCTCTCCCCTTCCTTCCTCTCCTCCCCTCTCTCTCCATTGTCTCCATTCGTGTGTTCTCCCAATAGAGGACCAGAGAATATAGACTGACAGCGACATGAAGCAGGTAAACTTTATATTCCCTTTCAGGCTGAGGCGGGGAGCAAATCCTTCAGGCTGGCAGGAGTAGAGGGAGTTGTGGGGGGGTTGGGGAGGAAGGAGGTAGTGTGGAGGATGGAGGCACTGAGTGGGGAGAGGTGGGAGCATCCCCATCACTACAACACTCACTAAATCACCTTCACTGCAACACTCACTACATCACCTTCACTGCAACACTCACTTCATCACCTTCACTGCAACACTCACTTCATCACCTTCACTAAATCACCTTCACTGCAACACTCACTACATCACCTTCACTGCAACACTCACTTCATCACCTTCACTGCAACACTCACTTCATCACCTTCACTGCAACACTCACTTCATCACCTTCACTGCAACACTCACTACATCACCTTCACTACATCACCTTCACTGCAACACTCACTACATCACCTTCACTACATCACCTTCACTGCAACACTCACTACATCACCTTCACTGCAACACTCACTTCATCACCTTCACTACAACACTCACTACATCACCTTCACTGCAACATTCACTACATCACCTTCACTGCAACATTCACTACATCACCTTTACTACAAAATTCACTACATCACCTTCACTACAACATTCACTACATCACCTTCACTGCAACATTCACTACATCACCTTCACTACAACATTCACTATATCACCTTCACTGCAACATTCACTACATCACCTTCACTACAACATTCACTATATCACCTTCACTGCAACATTCACTACATCACCTTCACTACAACATTCACTACATCACCTTCACTGCAACATTCACTACATCACCTTCACTACAACATTCACTATATCACCTTCACTGCAACATTCACTACATCACCTTCACTACAACATTCACTACATCACCTTCACTGCAACATTCCTCTGCTACTGTTTTCACATTCAGTAAAGAGAGTGAGGTTTTATGGCTGCTGGCACGTTCTCCCCGAGATGAGCATTGTATACATGGTTGTCGGTATGCATACCAAATATACACACCGAGGAGTTGTATACCTGTACTTGCCTAACTGCTGATAACACATCCCATGTTGTATAACTGTGCTTGCATGTATTCACTACTCAACACTCATCATATTAACTTATAACACTTCAACACTCATCTTAATGTGAATACTCTTCCATCTTCACTATCTACCACTCATCTTCACTAACACTCACCATCACTATTAAACAAATCATTATCATCATAACACTCACTTACACTACTCTCAACATCACACCATAACACTCATCACTATTCAACACATCATCATCACTCCATAACAGTAACCTTCAAACCTCAACTCATCATCATTATCA
Source organism: Cherax destructor (assembly GCA_009830355.1). Taxonomy (NCBI): domain Eukaryota; kingdom Metazoa; phylum Arthropoda; class Malacostraca; order Decapoda; family Parastacidae; genus Cherax; species Cherax destructor. The sequence goes on from WNWK01002279.1 coordinate 107,689, forward strand.
CCATAACACTCTTCTATACTACTCAACACTCAGGCATCATCACCGCTCACAAGTCCTTCCATCTTGACTACAAAATCTTCACTTCTCAGCATCCTCCATTACTACTGTTATTTCCCAGGATCCTTAATAGTCTTTGTATTCTTCTACACAATTTCTTCTCCCCACACACAAAAAAAATCCTTAAAAGTTTTCTCTGTAGGTTAGTAATTTTTTTAACTTGGATTATCTGCTCTAAAATCAACCGAAGATATTCCGTATCTTCTCTAATGTATTTATCATTGATGAAGGGATCGTCATTTAGAACCATCGTTAAGCCTTGGTCCGCGAGGTGACCCACGTAACCAGCGTTCGTTTTCTCCATGATGGTATTACTGCTGCTTAGATCTGACATTTTCTCCATGATGGTATTACTGCTGTTTAGATCTGAGCTGTGTAAATCCTGGCTGTGGAAATCAAGAACAGCATGTTCAGCTGCTTTGTAAGTCTCACTCAACTCTCAGGAGTCACTGTTTTTTATTATAGTTTGAGTGTGGTGCCGGCACAATAGTCTATTACTGTTGCAGGGGTATTATTGTTGGTCCCGTCAAGGAGCTTGGGTGCTCCTCCGGCCCCGTTAACTTTCTGCAGCATCAGGGTTTCATTCTTGTCTCAAAATTCTCAGTAGGACTTCTTGACGGCCACGGTGACGGAGGAGTCGTCGGATTGTTCAAGTTAAGCTCTTATCGTTTTGGTGGAAAAATTTTCACCAAAGTTCATGCTGGGTAGTAAGTTTGTTCAGTGACAGTGTCGGAAGCTGTCCAGGAGGAATTTCCGTGGCTGACACTTCGGTCTCTGTGGTTGACACCTCGGTCTCCGTGTGTGACATGTCAGTCTCCGTGGCTGACATGTCAGTCTTCATGGCTGACACGCCAGTCTCGGAGGTTAAACACAGGTCAGCGCTCAAGAAGATTGAGAAGAAATCAAATTCATCATCCAATTTTGGATTTTTTTCTGGAGATAAATGATGAGGAATCCAAGAGAGACAGACCTCTTCTTGATGCATCACTGTGTGCAAACTTCATCCTGGCTACCATCATCTTTCTCTCATCCACACTGGCTTCATCTTAGCTACCATCGTCTTTCATCAACACTGCCTTTATCCTGACTATCATCGTCTTTCATCAACACTGGCTTTATTCTGGCTACCATCATTTTTCTCTCATCTACACTGGCTTCACAAGCTTACCATCTCTCATCCACACTGCTTCACCACTACCTCTACTCATCACACTGGCTTCAGCCATTACCACTCCCCACCCACTTTCCCTTCCCTCTCATCTACACTGGCTTCAGCCAAGCCACTACAACTTCCTCCCTCATCTACACTGGCTTCAGCCAAGCCACTACCACCTCCTCCCTCATCTACACTGGCTTCAGCCAAGCCATTACCACCTCCTCCCTCATCCACACTGGCTTCAGCCAAGCCACTACCACCTCCTCCCTCATCCACACTGGCTTCAGGCAAGCCACTACCACCTCCTCTCTCACCAAGCAAGTCTCACAAAAATCGTCAATTTTGTGGACTTCACTCTCTGAGGGACCTACATACACAGTTAGCCAACATATCAAAAATGTCGAATCTTTCGCTACCTCCCATTTTTGTTGTTTCACAACTCAATGTAAATAAAAGTGGAATACGTTTGGTTTACTGCTATCAGCAATAATCTAAATTCTTGATTATTATTATTATTATTATTATTATTATTATTATTATTATTATTATTATTATTATTATTATTATTATTATTATTATTATTATTATTATTATTAGTGTGAAGCTGTGTAGTGCATCACTATACAACACCCACTATAGACAATTTAGTCATAAAGCTATACAACACCAGTTATACAAGTATGATCACAAAGTAATTATAAACTGGTGTCCAGTGGGCCGCTACTGGTGTCCACTGGTCGACACTGGTGTCCACTGGTCGACACTGGTGTCCACTGGTCGACACTAGTGTCCACTGGTCGACACTGGTGTCCACTGATCGACACTGGTGTCCACTGGTCGACACTGGTGTCCACTGGTCTAAGTAAGGGTTTTTGTACTAGCTGTGGGATCATTACTAAAGTATTTATTCTGTACACGAACATTTATAATAGTTTAATCACTTAAAGGGGGAGCTAAGTAAGCTTTCAGAGGATATAACCTGACTATATCCATCTTAGTAGATATATCTTCTCAGTAGACATATCTTCTCAGTAGATATCTTTTAGGTAGATATATCTTCTCTCAGTGAATAAAACTTGAATGATGCTCTGAGAATATTATGTACCTACAGTGGTTATCAGGATATTAGGTACCTTTTAGTGGTTGTCAGGATATTTGGCACCTACAGTGGTTGTCAGGATATTAGGTACTTACAGTAGTTGTCAGGATATTAGGTACTTACAGTAGTTGTCAGGATATTAGGTACTTACAGTGATTGTCAGGATATTAGGTACCTACAGTAGTTGTCAGGATATTAGGTACCTACAGTGGGTGTCAGGATATTAGGTACCTACAGTGGTTGTCAGGATATTAGGTACCTACAGTGGTTGTCAGGATATTAGGTACCTACAGTGAGTGTCAGGATATTAGGTACCTACAGTGGTTTTCAGGACATTAGGTACCTACAGTGGGTGTCAGAATATTAGGTACCTACAGTGGTTGTCAGGATATTAGGTACCTACAGTACCTAACTTCTAGAAGATATCTGAACAATAACAATCAGTTTAATAACAATCAATATAACTATTAAAAAATCTGAAAAAATCAATGGTTACCTTTATATGGAGCTTTAAAAATGACATATTTAATTAGGAAGGTTTCTTGTTCTCCCGAGACACTAAAAGGTGATAAATTAGACACATATGCAACACTTGGATATCTTTATTGAGGAAACGTTTCGCCACACATTGGCTTCATCAGTCCAATACAAAGTAGAAAGTTGAAAGGAGAGGAGAAGTTTGAGGTAATCAGTCCCTCGGCCTGGAGTCGATGTGTTCAGTCCATCAATCTTGTAGTAAGTACAGCATAGGGCAATAGGAGTTGCTTATATACTGTAGACAGGTGAGGCGAAGCAGGAGGAGGCGGGGTCATAGTGGTACCATCCACTAGTCGAAGTAGGTCTTCGTCCTAAGGTTGGACAAGTGTTGAAGAATACGTTTGTATCAAGATCCCAAGATGTTGCTGTGTCAGACAGGATGTAGATGAATGGTTCAGAGAACCGACAAGTTGATAAATCAACTTGTCGGTTCTCTGAACCATTTATCTACATACTAAAAGGTGTTGATCTCCGCCTCCTGGACCTCTTGATAGGGTTGAGCAATGGTTCTCAGGTCTCTCGAGGGAGTTGAGTTGCAGTTTTTCTGTCCCTTGAGGGTTTTAGAGACCAGCTGTTACGTTACTTGGTTGAGATAGAGGAGATTGAGGTGGAGGAGGTTTAAGAAGAGGAGGTTGAGATAGAGGAGGTTGAGATAGAGGAGGTTGAGATAGAGGAGGTTGAAGAAGAGGAGGTTGAAGTAGAGGAGGTTGAGGTAGAGGAGGTTGACGTTTTGGGACACTGGAGATACTTCTTCAAGGATAGCGCAGCTACCAACAAAAGAAAGTTTTCAACTCTTTTCCTTCCGGTGAATTGAAGTCACTCTCAGCTTCCTCAGATCAAAGCTGATGACCTTCCATATCCCAGGGGTTATATGACTTAACGTGTTTACCAGCTGTCATGGAAGAAATACCAACTTTTCACTGAAATATCAGCTCTCAATGTTGAAATACCAGCTTTCACTGTTGAAATACCTGCTTTCACTGTTGAAATACCAGCTTTCACTGTTGAAATACCTGCTTTCACTGTTGATATACCAGCTCTCACTGTTGAAATACCAGTTTTCACTGTTGAAATACCAGTTTTCACTGTTTAAGTACCAGCTTTCACTGTTTAAGTACCAGCTTTCACTGTTGAAATACCAGCTTTCGCTGTTGAAATGCCAGTTCACACTTAAGAAATACCAGTTCACGCTCAAGAAATGTCAGTTCAAGCTCCAGTAATATCAAGTCACACTCAAGTGAAAAATATGACTATGTCTCCCTGGCAGCTATTTTTATAGTGCAGTGGGCGAGAAGGGTGGGAGACGGGGTGATGGTGGGGGGTAGGGAGGGAGGGCGGCAGGGAGAGAGGAAGGGAGGGTGGAGGTGAGGCAGGGAGGAAGTAAGGATGGAGGCAAGGGAGTCAGACTATTGGAAACTTTTAATTGTTAGAGAAACATTGACACTGCTGATAGTAGCGAGGAGAGGGAGAGAGAGAATGAGTTTGAGTGTGTGTGTTCTCATCTATTTGTGGTTGCAGGGGTCGATTCATAGCTCCTGACCCCGCCTCTTCGCTGGATGCTACTAGGTCCACTCTCTCCATGCTCCTTGAGCTTTATCTTCTTAAAGCTATGTATGTATCCTGCCTCCACTGCCTCACTCTCCAGATTGTTCCACTTCCTGACCACTCTGTGACTGAAGAAATACTTTCTAACATCCCTGTGACTCATATAATTCACAGGGTATGTGTGTGTGTGTGTGGTGTGCGTGTGCGTGTGCGTGTGCGTGTGTGTGTGTGTGTGTGTGTGTGTGTGTGTGTGTGTGTATGTGTGTGTGTGTGTGTGTGTGTGTGTGTGTGTACTGTCCATAAGAACTGACCTTTGCATGTTCTGCTCACATCCATATCTTTGTCTAGCCCATTTTTAAAGCTACCCGAAGTATTTGCTTCAGTGATGCTACGTATCAGGCAAACTAGAAAGCCGCCTAGGGTAGCAGTTTGTTCCAATCTTCTACAAATATATTACCACCATTACTTTTCTATATCTTTTCTGACTGGGAATTTTTCCAACATGAATCTATTATTTCAAGATCCTTTTTTTTTTGGGGGGGGAAGGGGGGGACAAGCCGACAAGTCGACACCGAGAGTGTATGTATTGTAACAGCTGCTGGCAAAAGAGAGGATGTCTGGAATGAATATCAGAAGGTTCTCTCCCTACCCTCCACTCATTGTAGCTCAAGTGGCTCTAAATGCACCAAACTCTTTTGAGAAATGTGTGTGAATATTTATTAGGAGGAATGTTGAAACCTAAATTTACTGCTGTTGTTAATACTGCTACTGTTAATACTATTAACACTTACCTTCTCATACCCCTCCTCCTCTTTTCCACATCATATACACTAATCCCCTTCCTGTTATCTCCATTCATATTCTCTTCCCTCTCCTCTCCTCTCCTCTACTCTCCTCTCCTCTCCTCTCCTCTCCTCTCCTTTCCTTTGCTCTCATGTCCTCTGCTTTCCTCTCCTGGGTCATGTTGGTGTCCTGTCAGTGTTAGTGTCCTGGTCAATATTAGTGTCCTGGTCAGTGTTAGTATCCTAGTCAGTGTTGGTGTCCTTGGTCCGTGTTAGTATCCTAGTCAGTGTTGGTGTCCTTGGTCCGTGTTAGTATCCTAGTCAGTGTTGGTGTCCTTGGTCCGTGTTAGTATCCTAGTCAGTGTTGGTGTCCTTGGTCCGTGTTAGTATCCTAGTCAGTGTTGGTGTCCTTGGTCCGTGTTAGTATCCTAGTCAGTGTTGGTGTCCTTGGTAATGAACTAGCAAGTGCCGAGGCAAAGGCTGCCATAACGAACTCGCTCTGTAGCAGACCTTTGTTTCCTTAGTGGCTTCATGATATGCAGTATAAGATTAATGGTTCAGAGAACCGACTGACCACCTCAAACTCCTCCTGTTCTTCACGATTCTCCTTTGTATGGACTGATGAAGCCACTGTGTGGCGAAACGTTTTCTCAATAAAGATACCCAAGTGTTGCATATGTGTCTTAATTTACCATATGCAGTATTAACAAATATGTCCTTGGTAAGTAGTGGGCCTGGTGGGCCCTGTAGACCGTCAACATGTTATACAGAGTTCAGCAGGACGTGGGTGCTAGGCTCTCTTCATTCAAGAGGAAACCTCATTTTGAGACGAATCTCTCTTGACTGAGGATCAGATACATATACATCTTACCCTTCGCCACCTGTTAACAGGTGTTCATGTCCTTTCCTATGTGGAACTTGTGATGTGCTGCTGACTGAAGTACACGTTTAAACTCTTTGCGACTGCTTAGGCCTTTCCCTCTTCATGGTCTTTATAATTACCGAGGTGCCTGTAGAGACCTCGGGAAAACTTTTAGGAGAGTCTTTTGATTTTACTAATGTAATTTTTTGTTTTGTTTTAACTAATGCTGGTTATTTTAACTTTGTGTGGTAATACTTATATTGTTTTGTTTATGTTGTTGTTGTTAATATTATCTTTGCTTATATTGTATGCTTGCTGTATGTATATATTTGCTTTATTGCTGAGATCCCAGAGTGACCTGCACTGTCAAAGTGCTCTCAAATATCGCAACTGTTACTATTCCCCTCACGCACATTCCCCCATCTTTCCCTTCCCACACGCACGCACCCCACACCCCCATTCATACTGCTCCCCTCGTGTTATAATTGGAGGATAAATGAGGTGAGGGTTGCCTGTCAGGGTGATGTATGGGCTCTGGTAACTCGAGGCAACTCTCCAGCCCATAGTCGATCACCTGATTTCCCATTTTGCCTGAATAATAAATATCGTCTATAGACGCAGAGATGGTTGTAGTTTAGTCGTCAAGGAGCAAGTGTCTGCTGACATTGGACTTACATGATGATCTCTTCAGTGGTGGAGCATCCACTGCTTAATATTCAGTGTATTTTACACTAGGGAAAATTACTTATCTAGGTTAGGTTAAGTTTGGCTGTGCTAGGCTAGGCAAGGTTAGGTTAGGTTAGCTTAATTAGGTTAGGTTACGTAAGCCAATAAAAACATATTTAACGACAAATAGGCAAATTAATAAAAATGCATCTGCACGTGTATTTGTACGTGTATCACCGATGGTGCGATTTATATTTTGCAGTCGAAGTGGCTAGTTTATGGTGCACCCATATCCGTCCTGTGGAGGGTAGCGCAGAAGTATATGGATGCACAAAAGGTCTAGACACTAGGCCGTAGAGAGTTAACAGGAGTTCATCTAGAACTATATTTCCACTTGATTTATCTGTTGCAAGCAGATTCAGAAAATTTGCTTAATATGTCTGGTATCTTGTTGTCATTAATAAAATATCTTGACATATGACGTAAGTTATTATTAAAATCCGGGAAAATGGAATTAATGTGCAGTTGTTATGGATTCCATCACACATTGGATTACCTCTTCATGTTAAAGTTGATAAGGAAATTAAAATCTCATCGGAGTATAAAACAAATTCCAACCACACAATAGAGCGAAAAACTAACGTCAAAGACCTGGGAGTGATCATGACAGAGGATCTCACCTTCAAGGACCATAACACTGTAGCAATCGCATCTGCCAGAAAAATGACAGGATGGATAATGAGAACCTTCAAAACCAGGGATGCCAAGCCCATGTTGACACTTTTCAGGTCGCTTGTTCTATCTAGGCTGGAATATTGCTGCACACTAACTGCACCTTTCAAGGCAGGTGAAATTGCTGACCTGGAAAATGTACAGAGAACCTTCACGGCACGCATAACTGCGATAAACCACCTCAATTACTGGGAACGCTTGAAGTTCCTAAACCTGTACTTCCTGGAACGTAGGCGGGAGAGATACATTATTATATACACTTGGAAAATCCTAGAGGGATTAGTACCAAACTTGCACACGAGTGTCACTCCCTACGAAAGCAAAAGGCTCGGCAGACCATGTAACATCCCCCCAATGAAAAGCAGGGGTGCCACTAGCACGTTGAGAGACAACATAATAAGTGTCAGGGGCCCAAGACTGTTCAACTGCCTCCCAGCATACATAAGGGGGATTACCAATAGACCCCTGGCTGTCTTCAAGCAGGCACTGGACATGCACCTAAAGTCGGTGCCTGACCAGCCAGGCTGTGGTTCGTATGTTGGACTGCGTGCGGCCAGCAGTAACAGCCTGGTTGATCAGGCTCTGATCCAACATGAGGCCTGGTCACAGACCGGGCCGCGGGGGCGTTGACCCCTGGAACTCTCTCCAGGTATACTCCAGGAGGGAAAATGTAGAATATAACTTTGGTGTGTCTGTGTCTAGCATTGAGAATAATATCAGGAGAGAATTGAATAATGAAAGTGGGTGTTATAGGAATGCAGTTTGAAGCCTGAGTTGATCTATCATGCACTATGATATTATGAACGTAGATAAGTACGTTTATGGAGCAACTTGCAATGTGAACAGACTGGAGATAAATGGTATAAAATACCGACACGATGGAAAAGTACACACGAATGCAATATGGACAAAGTTTCTTCTACACGAAGCTTTATTAAGTCACAAACAGATCTACCTGGGGAGAGAGGTCGTGTATATAAATAGGAAGCGTGGTGACCTTAAGAGTCAGGTGAGGAATGTTGAAGTTGATGGCCCAATCCAACCTCTTGTCAGCAGTCAACTTCAACATTCCCCACCCTACCCTTCACGTCACTATGCTTCCTATATATACGCACGTCCTCTCTTCCCAGGCAGATCTATTTGTGACTTGATAAAAACCTCTGTGTGGGCGAAACATTGCCAATAAAGAATCGCATTATGCTGCATTTGTGTATCCTTTTCCATCATGAACAGACTGACTGGTGTTGTAGTAGTCAGGCACAGTCTTGGTCACAAGTACTTCTGGCAGTCTGGCACACACAGATGATGATCAAACCAATTGCAATGTGGCCAGCCTTATGGTCACCATCTTGAACACTATGTGCTCAGGTGTCCACTTATTGAGCAATATAGAGATAAACAGTATAATAGCTTGGTGGTGCGGGACTGTGTAAATGAGACACAGACGAACATTTTTTAAATAAGTCATAAACATTTAGCAATAAATATTGACAGCCTCGACGTGAAAATATTGTATTACCTCTCTGCTGCTGTGTTCTGTGTGCATCAGATATTAATGACAATAAATATTATTATTATCATGCATATATAATAATTTCAGAGTTGCTGTCATAAAATAATGATTATTATTATTATGATAAATGGGATATAATATCTGGGAGTTAATAAAAGTAATAACAATAACAGCAAAATTAATATTTATAGTATGTAAGGAATATCAACACTCGGACATTTATACTAGAAAACAGCTGGTATATACACAGCTACGTGTATTTCTCTGTATATATGCACCGACAATTTAATTATAATCCCCCATAATAGTTATTAACGTATAAATTATATTAGTGTCAGAGTAAATCATCTCCTTAATGACTCCGGTTCAGTGGTTAGGCGTTGATTCTAACAAACACAAAACTGACGTTGTGGTGTTAGGACTCACGCTTTCCCGGGGGGGGGGAGTTCGACTTAATGTTTTTGCTTTTAATTCCATAACAAATCGACAACACCTGATGGATCTCTTCATTACTCCCTGTATATACATACATATATGAAGAACAAGACACTTGTGCAGCACTTGTGAATCTTTGATGAGGAAACGCTTCACCAGCTGTGGTGTCTTCAGTCCTACACAGAGAAAAACAGTGGAAGATGAGGAGGAGAATGAAGTAACCAGTCCTCCATCTTTCACCTTTCTTCTTTGTGTTGGACCCAAGAAGCCACTGACTGGCGAAACGTTTCCTCAATAAAGATTCCCAAGTGTTGCACAAGTGTCTCGTTCTTCAACTTGTCGGGTTTTTAAACCATTTATATCACGTACATATTTACATACATGTGGTTCACCTCTTGTGCAAAGCCTCGGAGAAGTAGATTAAGAGGCTTCTAGGAAAAATATTTTGATTTCTCCCTAAAGTTGTTTGAATATTCTACTTCTTCTTCCACCCCATCTTTTATAAATGCAGAAATAGGTATATTTTATTATGTAATATGGTACAGAGATGGAATATAAATACATGAGGTTTGAGGGATATATTACAAGTACATATTGCTACGTGTTTGTCAAAAATTGCGTTACAATATCTCATGCAGCTTCTCAAAGCTGGGGCACAGTGTACCCAAGATGCAGTAGGCATTATCTCTCTGAACTGCAGCACTGAGCCAATAGAACAGAAAACTAGCTTCCCTGGGATCCCTAGTTTCCCTGATAAGTCTTGCATAGCTCCTTAAAGAACTTATATGCGCTCTTTTCCCATAGGCCAAGGGTCTCTGAGCCTATGGGAACAATCATATATTGACGGTCAAGTTCACCATATTTTCTAGACTTTTGGGACTCCCTGACGCTGGCAGCTGCCACTCCTTCCTCCCTGCTGATGTTAATTAGAACATATGTAACACTTGGTACTTATGAAAACGTTTCGCACACAGTGGCTTCATCAGTCAATACAAAGTAGAAAGGTGTAAGGAGAGAGGAGTTTGAGGTACAGTCCCTCGGCCTGGAGTCGATGTTCAGTCCATCAATCTTGTTAAGTGTAGCACAAGGCCGAGAGGTGGCTTATATGCTGTAATCAGGTGAGATGCAGCAGGAGGAGGCTTGATACAAAGGGATTCTTCAACATTTGTCCAAACCTTTGACAAGGACTTACTTCACTAGTGGTTGATACCACTATGACCTGCCTCCTCCTGCTGCATCTCACCTGATTACAGCATTAAGCCACCTCTACGGCCTTGTGCACACTTCTAACAAGATTGATGGACTGAACACATCGACTCCAGGCCGAGGGACTGATAACCTCAAACTCCTCCTCTCCTTACACCTTTCTACTTTGTATTGACTGATGAAGCCACTGTGTGGCGAAACGTTTCCTCATTAAAGATACCCAAGTGTTGCATATGTGTCTAATTTAACAACTTGTCGGTTCTCTGAACCATTCATCTACCTCCCTGCTGAATTGGAGATAGATATAGGGTAATGTAGTTGCACATGTATGGTCCAATATCACCTGTATGTCATCTGTCCAGACGATACACTTATCCAGACGACACACTTATCCAGACGACATACATACATACACCAAAGTGTAGCAAACACCAGCCAGTGTAGTACACACACACACACACACATACAGCCCTGGTGGCCTGGTGGCTAAAGCTCTCGCTTCACGCACGGAGGGCCCGAGGGGCGGAAACATTTCGAAGTGTTTCCTTACACACACACACACACACACACACACACACACACACACACACAACAGGCCTAGTGTCTAATCAACATGTACCTAGGACAAAATGGTAACTAACTAACACACACCAGATTGCATTTTCTTGAACTGTAAGAAGGCGTTTGACAGTCCCACACAAGACATAGGTGCAAAAGCTGGAGGACCAGGCAGGGATAACAGGGAAGGTACTGCAATGGATCAGGGAATACCTGTCAGGAAGACAACAGCGAGTCATGGTACGTGGCGAGGTGTCAGAGTGGGCGCCTGTGACGAGCGGGGTTCCACAGGGGTCAGTCCTAGAACCAGTGCTGTTCCTGGTATTTGTGAACGATATGAAGGAAGGAATAGATTCAGAGGTGTCCCTGTTTGTAGATGATGTGAAGTTGATGAGAAGAATTCAATCGGACGAGGACCAGGCAGAACTACAAAGGGACCTGGACAGGCTGCAAGCCTGGTCCAGCAATTGGCTCCTGGAGTTCAACCCCACCAAGTGCAAAGTCATGAAGATTGGGGAAGGGCAAAGAAGACCGCAGACGGAGTACAGTCTAGGGGGCCAGAGACTACAAACCTCACTCAAGGAAAAAGATCTGGGGGTGAGTACAACACCAGGCACATATCCTGAGGCGCACATCAACCAAATAACTGCTGCAGCATATGGGCGCCTAGCAAACCTAAGAACAGCATTCCGACATCTTAATAAGGAATCATTCAGGACACTTTATACCGTGTACGTTAGACATAGTATATTGGAGTATGCAGCACCAGTTTGGAACCCACTCTTAGATAAGCACGTAAAGAAACTAGAGAAAGTGCAAAGGTTTGCAACAAGACTAGTCCCGGAGCTAAGGGGTATATCCTATGAGGAGAGGTTAAGGGAAATCGACCTGACGACACTGGAGTACAGGAGAGATATTGGGGACATGATAACGACATATAAAATACTGAGAGGAATTGACAAGGTTGACAGAGACAGAATGTTCCAGAGATGGGACACAGCAACAAGAGGACACAGTTGGAAGTTGAAGACTCAGATGAATCACAGGGATGTTAGGAAGTATTTCTTCAGTCACAGAGTGGTCAGGAAGTGGAATAGTTTGGGAAGTGATGTAGTGGAGGCAGGATCCATTCATAGCTTCAAGAAGAGGTATGATAAAGCTCATGACGCAGGGAGTGACCCAGTAGCGGGCAGTGAAGAGGCGGGGCCAGGAGCTGGGACTCGACCCCTGCAACCACAACTAGGTGAGTACAACTAGATGAGTACAGACACACACATACAAAAAAAAAATCTAAAACAAACATAAAAAAGGTGGGACCAAAAATAGGTCAAAAACATTTTATCAAGGTAATTCGTTTTGGCGTTATTTAAGGCCCACTCCCACCCTCCATTTTTTCCCCCAGGACGGTAAATATCACGACACATTTTTCCTGTGGAAAAAAAAAAAGTTTTACCCACGGAGCAGCAGAAGTCTGAAAAACAAGTTTCAATGACTGGATGAGTTGTGTTAGGAAGCGCTAAACTAGTGTGGTTTATCCAAGAGTGGTGGAGACTTGAGCCTGCCTCCGTTAATTGTGACTCTCTAGGTTGTTGGTGCCCGCGTGTGGTAGCTTAGTTACCGGTTGGCCTGTTTTATGTATATTTGTGTACTTATTTGGGGCTTCAGGGAGTCGAGTCATAGCTCCTGGCCCCGCCGTGTGCTCACGCTGCTCGTAGTAGTAGTTAGTAGTTACTAGTTGTCAAAGGCACTTATCGTTAGACAATTGGCCTTTTGTATGTGTGTGCGTGCTTGATGGGTCGAGCTCTAGCTCTTAATAAACACCACTGGAGTAGTAAACAGTCATGACAATACAAGTTTATTCACCAAGGTGTCTCTCAGTATCGTGGCCACAACGACACACTCAGGTTCACTCATTCTTGAAAGCTGTACCAAAAATATACTCTTGTCTTGTTTGGTAAAGCTCTCGTTGCTTTGTATGCCAAGTCTGCAACATCTTGGTGAAAAGTTCCTGTATACCTTGTGCATAGTGGTGGTATTAGTGGTGCTGGTAGTAGTGGTGGTGGTGATGGTGATTTGGGTGGTGGTGGTAGTAGTGGTGGTGGTGATTTTGGTAGAGGTGGTGGTAGTAGTGGTAATTGTAGTAGTAGTGGTGGTAGTAGTGGTAATTGTAGTAGTAGTGGTGGTAGTAGTGGTTGTGGTGGTGGTGGTGGTAGTAGTAGTGGTGGTGGTGGTAGTAGTAGTAGTAGTGATGGTAGTGGTGGTGGTGTAGGGTAGAGTGGGTGGTGTTAGTAGTAGTGGTGGTGGTGGTGGTAGTAGAGGTGTAGTAGTGGTGGTAGTAGTAGGGAGTAGGGGGTGTAGTGGTGGTGTTAGTAGTAGTGGTAGTGGTGGTGGTAGTAGTAGGGGTAGTAGTGGTGGTGGTGGTAGAGTAGGTGGAGTAGTCTTGGTGTAATATAGTAGTGTATAGCTAGATGCAGTAGTGGTGGGATATAGTGGCAAAGTGGTAGTAGTGGGGTTGAATGGTATTGGTGGTGGTGGAGTAGTGGTGGTGGTAGAGGGAAGTTTGGTGGTGGGTGTAGTGGTGGAGTAGTAGTAGGTGGTGAGGGGGTGGTAGAGTGGGGGTAGTGAGTGGTGGTGTAGAGTAGTGAGTGGTGGGAGTAGTATGAGAGTGGTGGTGAGTAGGGGAGTAGTGTGGGGTGTAAGAGTGGTGTGGTGGTGGTAGTAGAGTGAGTGGTGTGGTGGTAGTAGCAGAGTAGTGAGTGGTGGTATGTGAGGTGGTAGTAGCAGGGGTAGTGAGTAGGGTGGTGTTGAGTAGTAGTGGTGGTGGTGTTAGGGTGTAGGTAGTGGTGGTAGTGGTCTGTATACATTCATAGTATGAATACAAGAAGACTGCAGCTGGAACTTTATTATCAAACGTTTACCTCAAAGCGAGCGTGAGTTACCTTGGGAACGTATGTAAATCAAGTTTTGCTCTGCTGTTATTGGACTGGGAGTAGTAAGAGTGGGTGGTGTGCTGTGGGTTGGGGGTTGTTGAGGGTGATAACAGAGATGAGTGGGGGTTGTTGAGGGTGATAACAGAGATGAGTGGGGTTGTTGAGGTGATAACAGAGATGAGTGGGGTTGTTGAGGTGATAACAGAGATGAGTGGGGTTGTTGAGGGTGATAACAGAGATGAGTGGGGATGTTGAGGTGATAACAAGAGATGAGTGGGGATGTTGAGGGTGATAACAGAAATGAGTGGGGTTGTTGAGGGTGATGGCAGAGATGAGTGGGGGTTGTTGAGGGTGATAACAGAGATGAGTGGGGTTGTTGAGGGTGATAACAGAGATGAGTGGGGGTTGTTGAGGGTGATAACAGAGATGAGTGGGGTTGTTGAGGGTGATAACAGAGATGAGTGGGTTGTTGAGGGTGATAACAGAGATGAGTGGGGTGTTGGGTGATAAGAGATGAGTGGATGTTGAGTGATAACAGAAGAGTGAGGGGTGAGAGATGAGTGGGGTTGTTGAGGGTGATAACAGAGATGAGTGGGGTTGTTGAGGGTGATAAAGAGATGAGTGGGGTTGTTGAGGGTGATAACAGAGATGAGTGGGGGTTGTTGAGGGTGATAACAGAGATGAGTGGGGTTGTTGAGGGTGATAACAGAGATGAGTGGGGATGTTGAGGGTGATAACAAGGATGAGTGGGGTGTGAGTGATAACAAGAGAGAGTGGGATGTTGAGGGTGATAACAGAAATGAGTGGGGTTGTTGAGGGTGATAACAGAGATGAGTGGGGGATGTTGAGGGTGATAACAGAAATGAGTGGGGTTGTTGAGGGTGATAACAGAGATGAGTGGGGTTGTTGAGGGTGATGGAGATGATGGGGTTGTTGAGGTGAAACAGAGATGAGTGGGGTTGTTGAGGGTGATAACAGAGATGAGTGTGGGTTGTTGAGGGTGATAACAGAGATGAGTGTGGGTTGTTGAGGGTGATAACAGAGATGAGTGGGGTTGTTGAGGGTGATAACAGAGATGAGTGGGGGTTGTTGAGGGTGATAACAGAGATGAGTGTGGGTTGTTGAGGGTGATAACAGAGATGAGTGTGGGTTGTTGAGGGTGATAACAGAGATAGTGGGGGATGTTGAGGGTGATAACAGAGATGAGTGTGGGTTGTTGAGGGTGATAACAGAGATGAGTGGGGTTGTTGAGGGTGATAACAAGAGATGAGTGGGGGATGTTGAGGGTGATAACAGAAATGAGTGGGGTTGTTGAGGGTGATAACAAGAGATGAGTGGGGGATGTTGAGGGTGATAACAGAAATGAGTGGGGTTGTTGAGGGTGATAACAGAGATGAGTGGGGTTGTTGAGGGTGATGGCAGAGATGAGTGGGGGTTGTTGAGGGTGATAACAGAGATGAGTGGGGTTGAGGGTGATGGCAGAGGTGAGGGGTTGTTGTTGAGGGGGCTGACAGAGGTGAGTGGGGGTTATTGGGGATGATGGCAGAGATGAATGAGGATTGTTGAGGATGATGGCAGAGTGGGGTTGTTGAGGGTGATGGCAGATGAGTGGGGTTGTTGAGGGTGATGGCAGAGGTGAGGGGGGGTTGTTGAGGGTGATGACAGAGGTGAGTGGGGGTTGTTGATGGTGATGGCAGAAATGAGTGGGATTGTTGAGGGTGATGACAGAGGTGAGTGGGGGTTGTTGAGGGTGATGAGAGAGTTGAGTGGGGGTTGTTGAGGGTGATGACAAAGGTGAGTAGGGATTGTTGAGGGTGATGAGAGAGGTGATTGGGGTTTGTTGATGGTGATGACAGAGATGAGTGGGATTGTTGAGGGTGATGGCAGAGGTGAGTGGAGTTGCTGGGCTGGGTGTCTTGAAGGATGGTGGTAGAAACTTACTGATAGTTGCAGTAGTATTATTGTGCCATCTTATTGTTTCTGCAGTAATATGTATTGTGTAGCCCGTGCGTGTTGAATTTGCACAACTCTTGCAGAGCGTCATGGGACGGTTAGGGAATCAAAGGGACGCTGCTTTTAGTAAATAGAATTATATGCTTGAGCAGTGTGCTGCTGCACTACTCTCTCTCTGAAGAAAAATTAGATATACTTGCCTGGTTTATTCCATGGCATGGAATGGGTTGTATACAGTTGGTAATGTGTCTGCCTAAGCTGCCAGACTTCAATAGGGAGATGAGGATGTCGTCAGGTGCACACCTCCAGGGGTTCAACACCTACAACACCTTCAAAGGTTTCCTTCCAAAGGACGTTGGGTTGCTGTTTATTGTGAATTACAAGCTCTCAGGATTACCTACGACACACACACACACGCACACACATGTGACTCGACCCCTGAAACCACACGCACTCACGCACAGGGATGTTAGTAAGCATTTATTTCAGTCATAGAGTTGTCAGGCAGTGGAAAAGTCTTTAGAGTGATGTAGTGGACGCAGGATGCATACATAGCTGCAAGAAGAGGTACGATAAAGCTCATGGAGCATGGAGAGAGTGGACCTAGTAGTGACCAGCGAAGAGGCGGAGCCAGGAGCTGTGAATCGATCCCTGCAGCTACAAATAATTGAGTACACACACATCATCACGGAGAGGCCAAAAAAAAATATAAAAGAAAGTAAACCCACATTTTTTATTTATTAACACTTGGGTCATCTACCAGTGTGCATACCTCTACGATACATGTATACATGTAGTGCAGAGAAGGTTGTATATAGTACTAAATTTGCTGGTACTGTGGTTTTATTTTAATTCAGGAACGTTATAAACATCAGCAATGTTGTGCTACCTCGTTGTATTTGATGGTTACATAGTTAGAACACATTGCTGTGGCTCCCTCTAGGTTGGTGTAGTGATGGAGGGGGTGGTAAGGAAGAGGTCAAGTGGGACTGGAGGAAGGGAAATGGGTCAGTGTGTTGGTGTGGGGAGGTGGGATGGGAAAGAATGGGTGGTAATGGTGGAGGAAGTTAGAGAGCAGAGTGGAGAAAGAATGGTGTAGTTGAAGTGAAAGGTATGGGTGGCACTGGCACACTGGCACTGCCACTCCTAGGTTCCTTAAACACAACCTTCTCCTGTATTATCCTAACTGAAACGTGGCTTAAACAAGACACAGTAGACATCTACACATTACCAGGATACACAGCAATCCACAACTGCCTACGAGACCAAATGGAGGAGGTATTGCCATCTATTATTCTAATGAACTATTATGTTGTAACACCACATGCTACAGTGATGAATATACTGAATATATATATATGCCAACTTCTCTCTTAATAACCTTAAGACTCCCATAACGGTTGGTGCTGTATACAGGATGCCTCATACTAATATCCCAAATTTTAGTGATAACCTAAAAAAACACTAATAACAAATAATCAAATGAACAAGCACCACCTACTACTAGCTGGAAACTTCAGCATTAACCTTGGCCTAGCAGATGACCAACCAGTAACTGATTTCATTAATAGTATGAACAGTTCATTACTCATACCAGTCATAACCAAACCGACAAGGCTAACTGAGACTAGTGCAACCATAATTGACCACATATGGACAAATATACTAGCTCCCCTCAAATCAGGGATAATCATAGACAACACTACCGGCTACTACCCCACCTACCTCCTAACAAACATTTCTAAGCAAGCAATGAAATATAGCATGATCTCTTTTCGACTCCATGATGAGGCATCAATTAGTAACTTCAGCGCTAAGCTCAATTGACTGGCCTACCGAATTCTCCAGTGCCAGAGGTATCGATGAATGGATAGACATATTTTTAAATATGTAGACTGTATAACAATCATTGTCCCATAAAAACAGATAACTTATAATGGCTAGATCGTCTGTGGCTTGCTAACAGCATTCTAAGATCTATTGATAAAAAACATCAATATGAAAAAAACATATAGACGGGGCTTAAAAACCAAAGAACTTAGTAAACACTATAAGTCAGTCCTCACCTAACTTATAAGAAAGCCCAAGCAACTGTACTATTCTAATAGATTCACTGAAACGAAAGGAGATATAAAAAGACCTGGAAGACACTGTCTCAGATCCTGGGCACCCAAAAACTGAACAAAACTTGAGATATTGTCCTAACTAAACTAAACGAACCACAATTCCAGCCTGTTGAAAAATTTATCAATCATAGGATCAAGTCTTGCCATTAAGATTTCCAAGCACCAATGATTACTTAGATGTTAACTTCCCAACATCCCTCTGTCTTGCTCCAACCGAGCCCACTGAAGTCACCATGATTACTAATTCACTAAAAATAAAAAATCAGAAAATCTAGTTCACTTCCCACCACTATTGTACAAAGGAGCGGTTTATGTCCTCGCACACACTTACTTTTTAACAAATCACTAGAAACCAACACTTTCCCGACATTACTCAAGATAGCAACAGTTACTTCAATTCACAAAGGTGGAGACCCAATAGATGTAAACAAACTATAGGCCAAGATCAAACTTGCCAAAATCTTTGAGAAACTCGTACACAAGAGATTATACTCCTTTATAACATCACAAAGCATTCTCAGCCCCTGCCAGTTTGGCTTCAGGATAAACAAGAGCACAAATGACGCAATTATGAAAATGCTAGACCTACTGTACACAGCCCTTGAAAAAATGAATATCCACTAGACTCTTTGTCGACCTAAGGAAAGCTTTTGATACAGTGGACCACAGCATCCTACTCCACAAACTTGATCATTACGGTATCAGAGGCCATGCACTTGCATACATAAAGTCTTACCTTACTAAGAGACAGCAATATGTCTCTGTTAAGGACACACCCTCCTCATCAAGACCCCTCGACATTGGCGTATCACAGGGAAGCGTTCTTGACCCCTTACTTTTTCTTTTATACATCAACAACCTTCCAAATGTATCACAACAACTTAGACCTATTCTCTTTGCTGACGACACAACTTTTGTCATCTCCCACCCAAACCCAGCATCACTCAACAACATTGTTAATGAAGAGTTCTTAAAAATATCAGCCTGGATGACTATCAATAAACTTACATGTAACATTGGCAAAACCTTCTACATTATGTTTGGGAGCAGAGCAAGTAATGTCCAACTAAACGTTATGATTAACAATACTCTTATTGCTAAACATAATGAGGGAACATAGTTGCACCTTGACAGCAACTTGAAAGTCAACACTCATATCCAACTCATACAAAAAAAATGCCCAGAACAGTTAGCATCCTGTGTAAGATACGTTATGTACCACAAACAGCACTACTTACATTGTACTATTCACTGATCTACCTCCTACCTCACCTACGCTATTTGTGCCTGGGGATCCACAACAGCAAATCATCTTAAGCCAGTAATAACTGAACAAAAGGCCGCAGTAGGAATGATCACACAGTCCACTGGTAGACAACACCCCCTCCCTCTACACTCTTTAAAGACCTAAATATATTCACTATACAAAACATTCACTCTTACTATTATGCATCCTACATTTACAGAACATTAAATTCTAATATTAATCCCGACCTGAAGCACTTTCTTGATAGCTGCAGCAGGACCCATAGACATAATACTTGGCACAAACATCTCTATGACATACCCCGTGTCCGGCTAAATCTCTGTAAAGATTCAGTGTACATAAAAGGGCCCAAAATCTGGAACTCTCTGCCGGAAATCTCCAGAGCCACTGTCTCAGCCAACGTCTTCAAAACCACCGTTAAAAAACAACTCTCCCCTCAACATATCCCAACATCAGATAAATATGTGAAAACTATATATCCATATTCTCATTGTCACTAACATATGGAAAGCAGTATAATCTTATTCTTAATATCTGTAATCCTCACAAACATTAAAACATTGAATGTGTTCACATTATATTAATATGTTATGTCTAGTTTTAAGTAGTGTGTAAACATTAGTATTAGTCTGCCTGAAATGCTCAGACATGTTAATGACTTTCTTTGTACTTAACATTTTATAAAATGTAAATCACACATTGTAACCTTTGCAAAGAAATAAAATTGTATTAGTATTTGTATAGTATAAGGCAGGAAGAGAGTTTGTTGGGATAGTGTTGGAGGGGAGGGGAGGCGGGGGTGGCTGAGTGGGGAGGATATATGGTTGAATTGAAAATTCCGCGGAGCTGGTGTTTCCAAAAGTGATTCGCACTGTTTTTCTTTTACCTTCGTTAACTGTTCGTACTTTTCGCTCTGTTGAAAATATTGAGTTTACAAACATTCTTGAATCTTGAGGTATTCTATTATTTCGACGAGTATTGTACCAGCGCTGGAAAATATTTATCTGACAGACCAGCTGCAAAGTTAATTTTTATACATATATATTTCCATCTTTTTTAATATTTTCGGAAGCATTTGTCTCGTTGTCATTCCAACGTCTTGGTAGTGATGGTAGTTTGTTCGTCAGGAAACAGGACAAGTGTCTCCTAACACGGTAGTGGTGGTGCTAATGGTAGTTTGTTCGTCAGGAAACAGGACAAGTGTCTCCTAACACGGTAGTGGTGGTGCTAATTGTAGTTTGTTCGTCAGGAAACAGGACTCTTGAGGCAGGTCTTAGTCAAATGATGATCCGTAACTAGAGTAGCATCCACTGGCCTAGCAGAACTAGGCTGAACACTCCGTTTAAGACCATAATGGATCACTACCTAGTAGTGTGTCCCAAACAACTGTGGTTCCACAGTATGGGGATACCGCCCGTTATATGCTGCTGCCCTCTATACATGCTTGCTTTTGTTTTATGTCACTTCACTGTGAGTTTTATTCTTGCCTTTTTGTGTTGTTCTCTGTGACTTTACTACTTTTTTTAGTGTGTGTGTGTGTGTGTGTATGTTTGTACTCACCTATTTGTACTCTCTAATTTATGGTTGCAAGGGTCTATTCTCAGTTTCTGGCCCCGCCTCATAACTTGCCATTCTTATCTGTCGTATCTGCTCCTAAATCTATGTATGGACCCTCATCAAGATCATTAAACTTTCAATCACTCGGAGACTAAAAAAAAGTACTTCCTGACAGCCCTGTGACTCATCTGTGTCTTTACCTTCTAGCTGTGTACCCGAGTTCCTGTTTCTCACTTCCCAAGCAGCCTGTCCTTGTCTACCCTATCAATTCCCCTTAGTATTGTGTATATTATCATGTCTTCTCTGGTTCTTCTGTCCTCCAGTGTCGTTGGATTCAACTCCGTTAGCCTCTCCTCGTAGTTCATGAACCTTGACTCAAGAACAAACCTCGTTCCATACTTCTGTACTTTCTCCGGTTTATTAAGATGCTTTTATCAGGGGGCGGGTTCCTTACGGTTGCTGTATACTTGTAAATGAACTTGAAGTATGTTGTAAAAAACGCCCTGAATAACACTTTGTTTAGATTCCTTAAGGATATTCTTAAACGTGCCAGACAGGCATTGACTGCAGAGATTATTCGACTGGTGGTATACTGGGTATTATTCTTACCTCTAGGTCTTTCTCTTTGTGAGATTTGTAGCCTCTGGCCTCCTAGTTTATACCTGTTTCCGGTCTTCTTGCTCCTTCCCCAGTCTTCATGACCTTCCATTTACTGGGGTTGAATTCAAATGGCAACCACTTATCCGACCACTCATCCAATTTGTCTAGATACCTTTGGAACCTCTCCTTGTCCTCTTCTGTTTGTGTTCACATCAGTTTTTTACATCATTAACAAACAGACATATGTCAGAGCTAGTCTCATATGGAATGTCATTCACATAAACCAGAAACAGTACTGGTCCTAATACCGGTCCTTGCGGAACCCGGGTAGTTATTCTTCCTCATTCTGACTTCTCTTCCCACACACTTACTCTTTGCTTCCTTCGCCTCAGATACTCTATGATCCACCGGAGTAAGTTCCGTTGTTCTCTCCTGCATCTCGAATTTTTGGCCCAGCCTGTTGTAGGGTACAGTGTCAAATGCTTTCTTGCAGTCTTAAGAAAATGCAATCTACCCATCCCTCTCCTGTCGCACATTTGTTACTTTGTCATAGAATAAATTAGTAATACAAAATTTGCCATCTCTAAAGCAATGTTGGTTAGTATTCACGAAACCACTTCTCTCTAAGTGCTCTCCCACTCTTCCTCTGGCAATTTTCTCCATTACCTTGCAAGGTATGCATGTCAGAGAAACTGGTCTGCAGTTCAACGCCTCTTGTCTCCTGTCTTAAATATAGGGACTTGATTTGCTGTCTTTCAGATCTCTGGCAACTGTCCCATATCCATTATTATAGATCACAGCTAGTGGTTCAGACTATACTTCTACTCCCTCTCGCAGAATCCACTTTGTCAGGTCCCATTGACTTCGATGTATCCAGGTCCATCATTTTTTTTTTACCTATCCCCAGTTGTGTGGATGGCATCCAGTACTTGTTGTGTACCCTGTCCCCTATTCTTTATGTTATTGCTCCTGTCTCCACCGAAAAGGCCTCTCCAAATCGTCTTTAGCAACACTTCACAGAATTCTGGTTGTTTATGATTGTTCCTTCTTCACTCGAGTTACCTGGTCCTTTACCGTCTCTTTTCTTCACATGTGGCTGTGAAGCAGGTATTTAGATAAGACTTGAACTTTGCTGCTATGTTATTCTCAAACTGTCGTTCAGCCTCTCTCTCCCCTGGCCAGTATACTCACTTATCTGGTCTAGTCTGTCCTTCGCTTCGTGTAGTTTTTCCATTCTCTTACACTTTTCCTTTTTTCCCTCTCTGCATCTTTGGTTGAATCAAGGGCTTTCTTTGTCTCTGTTGTTTCCACATCATCATCTTGTTATGAAGGCCTCCTCAACTTCCCTGCATTTTCCAGCTAGGTATTCCATCTCATTCACTGACCTTCCTTTCAATTCTCTATCCCATTTCACTGCATCCAGAAATTCTCTCAATCCCTCAACGTTTTCCCTTTTCAAGTCTGGATTATCATGACCTTCACCTGCTGTACTTCCTTCTACCTTTAGTTTCGCTAAGTACTCGATGTTCAGGACTGCATGATCACTAGCGCCCAGAGAGCTCTCATAAACTTTTCCACATATGTCAGATATACGTGCGATAAATACTAATTCAAGTCTCCCTGGCTTATTTTCTCCTCTCTCTCTCATTGTGTCCTTAACATGACTCAGGTTTCTCTAGTCACCTCCATCAACTTATTCCTCCATGTTTCCGGTCCCATATGTGGATCTCGGTTCTCCCAATCTGTTTCTGTATGGTTCAAATCTCCCATTATAAGTATCTTCACTGTAGCCCTAAATGCACTCCTGGCTTCTTCTACTGTCGTCCTCATATTCCTGCCTCGGTGTCCTATGTTGTGGGATGTATATCACCGCAGCTACTACTCTGAGTCGCGCGGTCTCAACTGAGCATACTATTAAATCGTCTAGTGTTGGTTCCGTGGATCAAGTGTCAGCTGATAACCCAGCTTCTCAATTACACTCTAATGATCATCACCCACCCTTCCCCCTTCTGTCATACCTTTTATGCAAACTGCGTTTGGGCTTTGCTTTTATCACTTCTTCATCGCAGTCGTTCCACTTGTTAAGCACCTTACCTTCCATATGTAACCTCTTGTGACTCAACTGGGTCTTAAACATCCGTCTATGACTTTTTGTCCTGGGTTCTGTCCTGACAAAGATTACATGTCTTCCCGGTATGGTTCTCACAGATTTAGCGTTTCCCCGTGAATATAATACTCATGTCTGTCCACCATATTGAGCAGAGTTCATCTTTGCCATATTGAGTTATCTGAGCATCTTGTATGTTGTAATTATCACGAACACAAGTACTTTTAAAGATTTTTTTTGTATAATAAACACTGGTCAATGGGGATACAGATACATACATAAATAAAAGACGAAATGAAGAGGGAAATGCATTTTTCGACTCTGTCTGTGGTCCTCTTCAGCAGATGGGTACCAGAGACGAAGGTCGATTTATAAATAGTACATTTACCTCATTAGTGTGAGTGGAGGTTAGCTGACCCGGGTCTGTGAGTTTAATCGACTTGAACATGTTCGTTTGGCAATAGATTTGTAGAGACTTCATTAAAGTTTGGAACTGGAATGTGGTCTTTAGCGGAAATGCTGTGATTTCTGATTTTAACTGACCTTGCTCTCTCTCTCTCTCTCTCTCTCTCTCTCTCTCTCTCTCTCTCTCTCTCTCTCTCTCTCCCTCTCTATCTCTCTCCTGAAGAGAAGGGCACCAAATTCATAACATTACGAAACGCACACAGTGTGGTGAATGTTGACAAACTGACAAACACTGTGTGGTGAATGTTGACAAACTGACAAACACTGTGTGGTGAATGTTGACAAACTGACAGACACAGTGTGGTGAATGTTGACAAACTGACAGACACTGTGTGGTGAATGTTGACAAACTGACAAACACTGTGTGGTGAATGTTGACAAACTGACAGACACTGTGGTGAATGTTGACAAACTGACAGACACAGTGTGGTGAATGTTGACAAACTGACAGACACAGTGTGGTGAATGTTGACAAACTGACAGACACAGTGTGGTGAATGTTGACAAACTGACAAACACTGTGGTGAATGTTGACAAACTGACAGACACTGTGGTGAATGTTGACAAACTGACAGACACAGTGGGTGAATGTTGACAAACTGACAGACACAGTGTGGTGAATGTTGACAAACTGACAGACACTGTGGTGAATGTTGACAAACTGACAGACACAGTGTGGTGAATGTTGACAAACTGACAGACACAGTGTGGTGAATGTTGACAAACTGACAGACACAGTGTGGTGAATGTTGACAAACTGACAGACACAGTGTGGTGAATGTTGACAAACTGACAGACACAGTGTGGTGAATGTTGACAAACTGACAGACACAGTGTGGTGAATGTTGACAAACTGACAAACACTGTGTGGTGAATGTTGACAAACTGACAGACACTGTGGTGAATGTTGACAAACTGACAGACACAGTGTGGTGAATGTTGACAAACTGACAGACACAGTGTGGTGAATGTTGACAAACTGACAGACACAGTGTGGTGAATGTTGACAAACTGACAAACACTGTGTGGGAATGTTGACAAACTGACAGACACTGTGGTGAATGTTGACAAACTGACAGACACAGTGTGGTGAATGTTGACAAACTGACAGACACAGTGTGGTGAATGTTGACAAACTGACAGACACAGTGTGGTGAATGTTGACAAACTGACAGACACAGTGTGGTGAATGTTTACAAACTGACAGACACTGTGTGGTAAACTTTAATTGATTACGACAACTTGTCAACATTTCCTAAGTATTTTACAAGTTTTTCTTTAAAAATTCTAGTTGGAGGGAAGGAAGGGGACAGGTGGCTGGAGTTTAATACCACAATACACTGGCATAATGTTGGGAGGAAGGGAAGGTAGAAGGGCAACTCTTCGTTTGAAGGATTCCTTACACTTCTGGGGTGCT
The DNA here is from genome assembly GCA_009830355.1 of Cherax destructor. Lineage (NCBI taxonomy): Eukaryota > Metazoa > Arthropoda > Malacostraca > Decapoda > Parastacidae > Cherax > Cherax destructor. The sequence goes on from WNWK01002279.1 coordinate 133,259, forward strand.
GCTTTGATGCTGGTGAAGGGATCTTGATCCGAGGAATTACAAATACCCTCCCCTTCCTTTCACTTAATCTAATTACTTGCCATTCCCCATATTTCCCTCCCACTCCAGCTTTCCTTCCTCTCTCACTCCACTTCTTCCTTCCTTCATTTACCTCATTACTCTCCTTCCCCACACACACACATTTCTCTATTTTCTACTTCCAAGTCTGAGCGAAACGTCGTCATAAGCTCCTTTGTCCTATGTGCGGGTTATTTGTGTATTGTAACCTCCCTACCTTCGTCCCTCCCTATCCATCAATCTTTCCCACTTCCCTTCATCCCGAACTTCATTCCTTAGTTTTCCTTTTCCTCTTCCCTGTCCTCCCCTGCCTTCTCTTTCCCATTCTTCCCTCCGTTTTACTTCCCTACCGCTCTCTCTCTCTCTCTCTCTCTCTATCTCCCCACATCCCTCCCTTCATACTTCCCTCCTTCCCTCCCCATTCCCTCCCTCATCCGCTTCCCTCCTCCCTCCCGGCCGCTAATACCACGTATAATGATCTATAATATTAATTATGAGTCGGCAGCCATTTTTATTTATTACCCTAATTACCTGGCGAGGTAATATTTTTACTTTATTTTGCATTTTAATGGTTTCTCATAATCTCATAAGATAGCTTTTGTGTGTGTGTGTGTGAGAGAGAGAGAGAGAGAGAGAGAGAGAGAGAGAGAGAGAGAGAGAGAGAGAGAGAGAGAGAGAGAGAGAGAGAGAGAGAGAGATCCTTACAGAGATAGAAAGATACACAGGCACACAAACACAGACATACTGTTCAAACATACAGACACAGACATACTTATAGTCACAGACAGTAGCACAGTTAAGTTTACTTAGACATTTAAGTAGCAGTCTCAGGAGCAGCTTACACTGTTAGTGTTACCTGAAGATCCTGAGGGAAACCTCTTTTCTAAGAGAAGAAAGTCCCTTCAAGAAGGCAACTTTGATTTTGGTGAAGTGCTTTTGATCCAAGGTCAGAAATCCTTTCTATGGATAAAACCTAAATTCCTTCTATTCTCCCGGTGCAGTATCACCCATATGGGGTTTAGCGCTTTCCATGGATATATGATACTCTAAGAGAATGCAGACGAAACGAATTATATATATATATATATATATATATATATATATATATATATATATATAACAGGTGTGGAAAGCGGTAACAGTAGTACTGCAGTAAGATTCCAGAATATAAGAAAGTCACGTAGTGGAGAGAAGATTTGAGCTGTTTCCGGCAGAATGAGGTATTAGGAGAGAGAGAGAGAGAGAGAGAGAGAGAGAGAGAGAGAGAGAGAGAGAGAGAGAGAGAGGAAGAGGCGGCCTCTAATACTGAGACCGGTAGAGGTGTCCCAGGGGAAGAGAGAGTGACAGAGAAGGAACAGTACAGGTGTCCCAAGGGAGAAGAAGGGAGTGACAGAGGAGGAACAAGGGAAGATACGTGTCTCAGATGTGAGGCAGGAAGGAGAGGAGGAGGAGAACAGAGGACTGAAATGGAGGACGTGATAGAGGAAGGATAGCAGGGGGTAATACAGGAAGGAAAATAGATTGTGATAAAAGAGGAAGGAATGAAGGAAGAGGTTGTGAGAGAGGGAGAGATAGAAAAGGGAATAGAGCGGCCAGTGAAGTGAGAGAAAATGATAGAGAAGTGGGAACCAAGTGAGTCATGTCCCAAGGTGACATAATGAAGACGCAAAACATGAGAATGACTCAGAATCGAGCACAAGGTGGTGACTCTCACTTCGGACTATATGTCCTATAGTATACCAAATGTGAGTCAACAACCCACATTAGTCCAACTCCGGACTAATATGAAAAACACAAGATTCTTAATACCCTCATAAGAATGAAGGTGAGCAACTCACTAGCACATTTCCCCATGTCAACACAGTTCATGTGCATGTATGTGGACATCGCATCTAGTAAAAGACTAAGTCCACAAAATAAAGTGTGAAGGTGTCAAGAAGGTAATTATAGACACAGCATGTTCAGTCCTGAAATATAGTTCATAAAAGTGGGCAAATACGAGGTCCACGTAGGTTGGTAGGAGAAAAAGTATTTAGAAAATTCATTTTGGAGTTGCTATTGTCTATTTATCCAACTTTGCAGAATGAAGAGGCAAATGTGGTAGTGACTTCCTAATATTCATAAAGCAGGTATTGTTATGCTAAGATTGCAGGGCTGGGATGATGGATGGGGGGGGGGGGTGGCACTTGAAGTGCAGCAAAAACACGATTTGTTTCCACATCATCGTGGTTTTCCTGGTTGGTCCTTCCCATCAGAAACTGTGGTGGAGCCATCAACCACACATGACAGCTGCCATCCCCGGTTAGGCCGCTGGCCATCAGGCGCACTGTTAGAGATGCCAACCACAGCTGACACCTCCCTGGGTGGGTAGACCACTGCTGCTACAGCTGCAGTGTTCAGGGTCTCAGAGAATGCGCCTCTCACTCCCAGTCTGCCACACCATGACTTCTCGTTGCTTGCAGTTAAGTTTCTATTTAGTAGTGAATAATTTTCACCTTTTGAAGAGTTTATCGTAGCAAACACCATAGCTTGATTAATCTTAAAACACCAGACACAACAGTTAGTAGCTGGAATGCCCCCTTCCATGTTTACGTTACTACTACTATACTATACTACTACTACTACTACACTACTACTACTACTACTACTACTACATCGCATATCAACCTAATCACCTCTGTTATTTCCTCTACAAGTGTTGTTTTCTGGTGTTAAAGATTGCGAGGTGTTGAACAAGTGTTACTCACCATCTTGTTGGTACTATATACGTCTTAAATCGTTAGTCTTAGTTTTTTGCCAATACTTATGCTGTTTTGGTGTTAAGTTTCTGTTAAGCAGAACTCCTATTTTTTTTCGTTCAGCTTCAGTAAGATCTACATTACTTCTTGATGTAGCTGACATGGTCAGGTGAGTACCTGACGTCTCCTGGTCACCTGGTGATCACACTACATAATACCTTTGCTTACCATGTACTGAAGATTGAGACACTTATGCACACAACATATGGGAATCTTTATTAAGGAAACGTTTCGCCACACAGTGGCTTCATCAGTCCAATACAAAGCAGAAAGTGGTAAGGAGAGGAGGAGATTTAGGTAATCAGTCCCTCAGCCTGGAATCGATGTGTTCAGTCCATCACTCTTGTAGAACGTACAGCATATGGTCGGAGTGGAAGCAGGAGGAGGCGGGGTCACAGTGGAACCATCCACTAGTGTAAGTAGGTCTTCGTTCAAAGGTTGGACAAGTATTGAAGAATTCCTTGTATCAAGTTCCCATGATGTTGCAATGTGTGACAGATGTTGCAATGTGTGATAGATGTGATCAATCTCAATCTTCAACTTGTCGGTTTTCAAACCATTGATCACATCTGTCAGACACTGCAACATCATGGGGACTTTATACAAGGAATTCTTCAATACTTCTACCAACTTTTGTGTACTCGACTGAAGAAGTCTACTGTGTAGTCGAAACGTTTCACAATAAAGATATCTAACTGTTGCACATGTGTCTTACAAACCTGTCGGTATTTTATACCCATTTTAATATTCAGTAGATGTTTCCAACCTGGTGTCACCCACAACTATCCTATAATATATCAAATATAATTACTTAAAGCTGCCGCCACACAACAACAAAAATTGAAAATGTGAAAAATTTAAATTTGTTTTCAGTATCATTTGAATATTGATTTGTAATTTTTTTAAACGTGAACAATTAAATGATTCGAAATCTTCATAATTAATATGCATAGTTTATATGTAATGATTTATATAAATGTTACTAATGGGTCAGATCACAAATTTATATGCTGGACTCTCCCTTCAAAGGAGAGGCCTTGATGCCGCTGAAGGGCTCTTGATCCAAGGAATTGCAGCTACTCTCTTCTTCCTCGGATCAAATCTCATGATGTCCCATTTCCCAGACGCAATCCAACGTAATCACTGGCTGGTCAGGTACTGACAGCCAGGGGTCTATTGGTAATTCCCATTATGTATGCTGGGAGGCAGTTGAACTGTCTTGGGCCCCTGACACTTATTATCTTATAGTGTACTCACGGCATGGCGCCCCTGCTTTTCACTGGGAAATGTTGCACCGCCTGTCGAGTCTCTTGGGACTAGGTCCTCTAGGATTTTCCAGGTGTAAATTATGATGTATCTCTCGCCTGCGTTCCAGGGAGTACAGATCAAGGGACTTCAAACAGTTGTATAGGATTACAGAGGACATATAGAATATATAAGATATATAAAAGATTATAGAAGATATATAAAAGATTATAGAAGATATATAAATTAAGTGTGAGGTAAGCCAGGTTATGTGGCTGCTGCCCACCAGCACCAACAGTCTGTTTGACTAGACACTTGGCAAGAAAGTTTTGGCGTGAGGCCAGGCTGCTAGGGTAGAAGAACCACCTCATCATCACCACTATCACCATCACCACATCCAACACCACCACTACCACATCACAACTACCACATCACAACCACCACCACCACATCAACCACCACCATCACCACATCCAACACCACTACCACAACCACCACCACATCCACCACCATCACCACCACCACTATCACCACCATCACCACATCACTACCATCACCACCACCACCACTACCACCACCCCTACCACCACCACTGCTACCATCATCACCACTACCACAATCACCACCACCACAACAATCACCACTAGCACCACTACCACTACTATTACCACCACTACCACTACCACCACCACCACTACTACCACTACCACCACCATCACCACTACTACCACCGCTACCACTACTATCACCATCACCACCACTACTACCACCACCACTACTACTACCACCACCACTACTACTACTACCACCACTACTACTACCACCACTACTACTACTACCACCACTACCACCACCACTACTACCACCATCACTACCACCACCACTACTACTATCACCACCACTACTACCACCACCATTACCACTACTAAACCACCTCCACCATCACTACTACCACCGCCACTACTACCACCACCACTACTACTACTATCACCACAACCACTACTACCACCATCATCATCACCACCACCTCCACCACTACTACCACCACCACCACTATTACTACCACCACCACCATCACCACCACTAATACCACCACCACCACTAATACTACTACCACCACCACCACCACCACCAGCACCACCACCACTTCTACTACTACCACCACCACTACTACTACCACCACCACCACCACCACCACCACCACCACCACTACTACTACTACTACTACTACCACCACCACCACCCAGCTGGACAACCAAAATGCAATTAAAGCAACATACATATGGACAAGATCCCCTTGGATACAACACACACATAAAGGGGTTGAAAGTGCCATCCTGTCTCCCCTCTCCCCCCTTGCTCTCCCCTCTTCACTATCCCCCCACTCTTCACTCGAATTATTTCCCTTCGCTTCTCTCACCCCTCACTATACACTCTCCCCACATTATGTCCCCTCACTCATTCTCTCCCCTCGCTCATTCTCCTGACTCTTCATTCCCTTCACTCATTTTCCCACCTCACACTCACGTTATCTCTCACTCGCTCCCCTCATGTTTTACTCTCTTGTTCTTCCCTCATTTTCCCATCATTATCTCACATCACTCCCCTCACCCCTCATTATCTCCCCTCTTCACTCCTCACTCTCATCTTTCTCTTGTCTCTCCCCTCACTCACCTCTCCACTCTCCCCTTTCCCGTCATTCCCCTTACTCTCCCCTCACTTCCCTCAATCTCATTCTTCACTCTTGCTTTTCTCCTCATTCTGCACTCTTTATTTCCCCCACTTCCCATTCCCTCTCACTTCTCACTCGTCCCTTACTCTCCCCTAATTCACCTCACTCTCTTCACTCTCCCCTCATTCCCTCTGCACTCTCCCCTCCGCTCACACTTCAATAATTATCTTGCACTCCTCACTCTCCCCTCGCACTCTTCACCCTCCCCTCACTCTCCCCTCGCACTCTTCACCCTCCCCTCACAATTCCCTCGCTCTCACTTTCCCCTCACTCCTGGGCAGCTATAACCTGGAGATCTGCCTGAAGAGGAACCAATATCTATAACAACTTTTCTTTCCCTCGCTCATCTGCTCTTTCTCTCTCTTTCTTTTTTTTTTTTTTTTTTTTTCTCTCTCTCTCTCTCTCTCTTCTATCTCTACTCTCTCTTTTCTCTCTCTCTCTCTCTCTCTCTCTCTCTCTCTCTCTCTCTCTCTCTCTCTCTGTTTCATCTCTTGAGACTCAGGTCTCTGAAACCTTAGGTCCCTGTGGTCCTTATGGCCATATGGTTCTTATATCCCTCTCTTTCTTATGTCCCTCTGGTCCTTAACTCAATCTGCTTCATATGTCTTTCTGGTCCTGATGTTCCTCTGGTTCTTATCTCCCTCTGGTCCTAATGTGTCTAGTTCTTGTCCCCACGGATGCTTTATTTTTCTGGTTCTTATATTGTTCTGGTTCTTATGCTCTTCTGGCTCTTATATTCTTTTTGATTCTTATGCTCTTCTGGTTCTTATATTCTTCTGGTTCTTATATTCTTCAGGTTCTTATATTCCTCTGGTTCTCATATTCTTCTGGTTCGTATATTCTTCTGGTTCTTATATTCTTCAGGTTCTTATATTCCTCTGGTTCTCATATTCTTCTGGTTCGTATATTCTTCTGGTTCTTATATGTTTCAGGTTTTTATATTCTTCTGGTTCTTATATTCTTAAGGTTCTTATATTCTTCAGGTTCTTATATTCTTCTGGTTCTTATATTCTTCTGGTTCTCATATTCTTCTGGTTCTTATGCTCTTTTGGTTCTTATATTCTTCTGGTTCTTATATTCTTTTATTTCTTATATTCTTCAGGTTATTATGCTCTTCTGGTTCTTATATTGTTTAGGTTCTTATATTTCTCTACGTTTTATGTCCCCCTGGTTCTTATAGTGTTCTAGTTGTTATGTCAGTGTCATCCACGTCAGTGGTCCAGTGTCATCCATATTCGCAACTTTAAAAAAATATATATGATTTGGGGTACTTTTACTATAAAATGCAAAATTGTAGCAGCAGTGAAGATGGTCAGAGTGCCTCGTACCTGGCTTTGTCAGGCAATCAAACACACCACTTTATAAGGTGTCATAGGATGACACTGGTGTTATAAGATGACACTAGTGTTGTCGTAAGATGACACTGGTGCTGTCATATGATGACACTGGTGTTATAAGATGACACTAGTGTTGTCATAAGATGACACTGGTGCTGTCATAAGATGACACTGGTGTTATAAGATGACACTAGTGTTGTCGTAAGATGACACTGGTGCTGTCATAAGATGACACTAGTGTTGTCGTAAGATGACACTGGTGCTGTCATAAGATGACACTGGTGTTGGTCATCAAGATGACACTAGTGTTGTCATCAAGATGACACTAGTGTTGTAATCAAGATGACACTAGTGGTGTCATCAAGATGACACTAGTGGTGTCATCAAGATGACACTAGTGATGTCATCAAGATGACACTAGTGTTGTCATCAAGATGACACTAGTGTTGTCATCAAGATGACACTAGTGTTGTCATCAAGATGACACTAGTGTTGTCATCAAGATGACACTAGTGTTGTCATCAAGATGACACTAGTGTTGTCATCAAGATGACACTAGTGTTGTCATCAAGATGACACTAGTGTTGTCATCAAGATGACACTAGTGTTGTCATCAAGATGACACTAGTGTTGTCATCAAGATGACACTAGTGTTGTCATCAAGATGACACTAGTGTTGTCATCAAGATGACACTAGTAAGGTAGACCTCATATAGATTATGCTGCACAGTTCTGGTCACCATATTACAGACTGGACATAAATGAGAGAGAAAACGTACAGAGAAGATTGACAAAGTTGATCTCATGTATCAGAAATTTTTCCTACGAAGATAGACTGAGGGTCTAGAGTCTGCACTCTCTACGAAGGCTTAGAATTAGGGGATGATATGATTGAGGTGTATAAATGGAAAACGGGAATAAATAAAGTGTGTATATATAACGTGCTAAAAATATCTAACGAAGCCAGGACTCGCAGGAATGAGTTCAAGTTGGAAAACTTATATTTAGAAAGGATATAGGAAAGTATTGGTTTGGTAATAGAGTTGTGGATGAGCGGATCAAACTCCCGAGTGGAATCATTGGAGCGAGAACCTTGTGTAGCTTTAATAATAAGTTAGATAAGTACGTGAGTGGGTCTGCCTAGCGTGAATCAGTAGGTCTGCAGAAGTGCTCCTTCCTTCTTAGGTTCTTTTGAGTGTTATCACAAAATGACACTAGTGTTTTAAGATGTCTCTAGTGTTGTCATAAGATGTCTCTAGTGTTGTCATAAGATGTCACTAGTGTTAAAAGATGTCACTAGTGTTATAAGATGTCACTAGTGTTAAAAGATGTCACTAGTGTTATAAGGTAACACTAGTGTTGTGTGTACTTAAGTAATGTTACAACCCCAGGTAAGGAACGTTAACCATCCAGAGTATACCTGGGCAAAGTTATCACCCTGACACAATATGTTACTTGTTTGGATGTGGACACACACACGCGCGCGCGCGCATATACAACAGTCCTAGTGTCTAATCAAAATGTGCCTAGGACAAAATGGTAACTAACTAACTCACAAACGAGGGATGTCAGGAACTATTTCTTCGGTCTAGGTGATCAGGAAGAGGAATAACGTGGACTAAGTAGAGGCAGGGTTCATCCGTCATAGCCACCACCACTACTGCTATTACTATTATTATTCCTTAAACTACCAACCATCAGGTTCACTACCACCACCACCACAACCACCATCACAACCACCACCACCATCCACCACCATCACCACCACCACCACCACCACAACCACCATCACAACCATCACAACCACCACCACCACCATCACTACCACCACCATCACCACCACGACCGTCACCACCACCACCATCCACCACCATCACCACCACCACCATCCACCACCATCCATCACCACCACCACCACCATCACCACCATCACCACCACCACCACCACGACCATCACCACGACCATCACCACCACCACCATCCACCACCATCACCACCACAACCATCCACCACCATCCACCACCATCACCACCACAACCATCCACCACCATCACCACCACCACCACCACCACCATCACCACCACCATCACCACCCGACCACCACCATCACCACCACCACCATCACCACCATCACCAAGACCATCCACCATCACTGACCATCACCACCACCACCACCAACCACCATCACCACCATCACACCATCCACCACCATCCACCACCATCACCACCACCACCACCACCACCACCACCACCATCACCACCATCACCACCACCACCACCACCACCACCACCACCATCACCACCATCCCTCCACCACCACCACCACCATCACCACCATCACCACCACCATCCACCACCATCCACCACCACCACCACCACCACCATCACCACCATCCATCACCACCACCACCACCATCACCACCACCACCACCATCACCACCACCACCACCACCACCACCACCACCACCACCACCACCATCCACCACCACCACCACCACCACCACCACCACCACCACCACCACCACCACCACCACCACCACCACCACCACCACCATCACCACCACCACCACCATCACCACCACCACCACCACCACCACCACCACCATCCACCACCACCACCACCACCACCACCACCACCACCACCACCACCACCACCATCACCACCATCCACCACCACCACCACCACCACCACCCATCACCACCATCCACACCACCACCACCACCACCACCACCATCACCACCACCACCACCACCACCACCACCACCACCACCACCACCACCACCACCACCACCACCACCATCACCACCACCATCACCACCACCACCACCACCACCATCACCACCACCACCACCACCACCATCACCACCACCACCACCACCACCACCACCACCACCACCACCACCACCACCACCACCACCACCATCACCACCACACACCACCATCACCACCACCTCACCACCACCACCACCACCACCATCACCACCACCACCACCACCACCACCACCACCACCACCACCACCACCACCATCACCACCATCACCACCACCACCACCACCACCATCACCACCACCACCACCACACCACCACACACCACCACCACCACCACCACCACCACATCACCACCACCACCACCACCACCACCACCACCACCACCACCACCACCACCATCACCACCATCACCACCACCACCACCACCACCACCACCACCACCACCACCACCATCACCACCACCACCACCACCACCATCACCACCACCACCACCACCACCACCACCATCACCACCACCACCACCACCACCACCACCACCACCATCACCACCACCACCACCACCACCACCACCACCACCACCACCACCACCACCACCATCATCACCACCACCACCACCACCACCACCACCACCACCACCACCAAGAAGCTTCAGGTAACGAGGTGTAACAGACACTGGGAGGAGATAGAAGAGGAAAGCAGAAGCTTCCTCATGGTGAGGAGGAGGAGGAGGAGGAGAGGAAGAGAATGAAAGGGTTAAAAGGGATGTAGAGAAGATGAATAAGGGAAAGGAGGAGGCACAGAAGTTAAAGAGTATGGAGAAGGAGAAGAAGGGAAAGGAAGAAAAATCAGGAGGATGGAGAGATAAGTGAAGAAGGATGAGTAGAGTGAGGGAAGTTAGAGAGAGTGAGAGAGGATGGGGGAGTGAAGGTGGATAAGGTAAGTGAGAGGATGACTAGAGTGATGGTAGAGAGGGGAGTGAGAGGATGAGGAGAGAGAGGATGAGAGGAGTGAGAGTGAGGGCAGAGGAGAGGTGTAGAGAGGCCAGAATTCAATTAGATGTTGAGATCAAGCTGAGTGTTGAATAGAAAACAAAATAAAGGTGAGGGGAAAATCCCATTATTGAAGGGAGGGTGAGGGGAAGTTTCCACCCACTGAAGGGAGGGTGAGGGGAAGTTTCCACCCACTGAAGGGAGGGTGAGGGGAAGTTCCCACCCACTGAAGGGAAAATGATTAGGTCAAACAAGCCGAATTAAAATAAATTAATGATGCGTTCATATATATATATATATATATATATATATATATATATATATATATATATATATATATAAATCTTAGCGGCTGACTTAATCGTGTGTGCAGTAGCTTAGATTAACTTAGTCTAGGCGCTTGTATCACCCCTTCGAATTTAACGCTTCTCCTTGAGTATAATAATTGGGTTGGTCTAAATATGGTTTTAATTCAAGTTGTAATACGTTGTTTTCTTGTTATAGACGTTTTCTGCATATTACGACAGTGACGTCACAAGATGTGTGAGGAAGCTCCATAGACCTGGCCGCGGGGATGTCCATCCCCGGAATACCCTCCAGGTAGACTCCAGGACACTTTTTTGATGTGTCAGATGTGAGGTTAGATTTACACGTGTTGTTACATACTCAAGTTTTGACTCTTCACTGGTTGTAGTCAGCACTATATAGTGGCACTAAGTTATGATGAGGATTTAACCTTGGACCAGAGAGAGAGAGAGAGAGAGAGGGGGGAGAGAAAGAGAGAGGGGGGTTGTGGCAGGACTCAGGCAGCTGATCGAAGGACGTCTTGACTGCTGCCTCGAGGATTTTCCTGGAATTTAAATACGAAGTCTGCTTGAGGGACCATGGCAGCTAAGGGAGGGTGAGGAGGGAGAGAGACCAGGGAGAGTTTTATGTTAGGGAGAAAAAAGTAGGGTGAGTGGGGAGAGAGGGAGGAAGACGAGGCGAGAGATACATGGTTTGGAGGAGGGAGAGAGAAAGAGGTTGGGAGAAAGTGGGTGGAAATGTAAAGAGAGGTTTCTGGAAATGGGAAGAGCAGGAGAGGATTTAGGAAAATAGAGGGAATGATGCCCATGTCGGCAAGGAAACATCTACTTAACTGGTAGAATTGGCTGCTAAACAATGTACGGAGCACACTGGACATACCCACTCACATGGGTCACCTACCCTCTTTTATCTTCACTTTTTGGACCAGCTAGAAGCTAAACATACCCTGGATCTTAAGGACACCCACATGTCTCCAGTGATAAAGGTGGATCAGGGCCTGATCAACTAGGCTGTTACAGGCCGCACGCAAACCGACGTACGAACCACAACCCGGCTGGTCAGGAACTGACTTTAGGTGCCTGTCCAGCTCCCTCTTGAAGACAGCCAGGGGTCTGTTGGTAATCCCCATTATGTATGCTGGTAGGCAGTTGAACAGTCTTGAGCCCCTGACACTTCATGAGCATCACTAACACGGGAGAGATGTCCCTTGATCCAAAGACCCTTCAAGGAGGAGTCTTGATGGTGGTGAAGGTTTCTTCACATATGGAATGCTAGCACTTTTATTGCTCGCCCTCATTACTTACCATTCCCTAAGCGCTATGGCCCCTACGGATTTAACGTTTCCCTATGAATGTAATGATAATACATATAATAATAATATCTTCATTTACTACAAGTACATGTACAAGGTATACAGGCCTAGCTGACATCAATGACATATTACTATATAGAAAACCGCTTGTTATGCAGAGCATTTCGGGCAAATTAGGTCAATTTTGTCCCAGGATGCGACCCACACCAGTCTACTAACACCCAGGTACCTATTTTACTGATGGGTGAACATAGACAACGGTGTAAGGAAACACGTCCAATGTTTCCACCACTTCGCCGTGAATCGAACCCGGACCCTCACAGTGTGAAGCGAGAGCTTCACACAGTGAAGGTCCGGAAGGTCCAGGAAGGTCCATAGAATCGTGGTCCCAAGACCGAAGAGTTTCTGTTAAACACGTACAGAAAGTGATTGCAGTTTTGTGTCTTTTCCACTGCTTGTTGTTACTATGTGCCCTTAAAGGAATAATATTTAAAAAATGGATACGTTGAGAAATTGCTTTTCTATACCACTTCCAGAAAGTGAGTTAGCTAAGTGAGGATAGTGTGTATGTTATGGGTGTCAACGGTGCCACTGACCATTGGGAGGGCTGGGCTAGGAACCCTTTACTAAATACATTATTGAGAAACGCGCTCGTCTGTGTTCAAGCACACTTGTTGCTACAGTCATAGCAGCTGGTTGTTTGTTAGCACTGTTTGTAATAGTTATTAGTAGTTAATTGCCATCATAGCTGAGAGGCTGCCGCTAAACTTGGGGGAAATATATGAGAGGGAAGTGTTGCTTCAGAGAACTTGCCTAACATGGACTAGTAGGCCTACTGTAGTTGTCATATATATTAATATATTTATGTGTGGGTTACTCAGCGCAAAAAGTGTTGGAGGATCGATCCTCCGTCTAGATAATAGCGAGGCACAGGTTACCCCTGAAGAAAGCCTACTGCAGTGCTCCCGTTTTCTTAACGTTCTTATAATGAACTGAAGTTGAATAAATTCAGATATAGAATAGTTATAGGAGAGCAGAGGTTTGGCAGTAGAGTTGTAGAATACTGGAACAACCTGTTAAGCTGCCTCAGCGAAGACCATATCTTCTTATCTAGTTGTAAAACAATACCAGACAAATATATATCTATTGAAGGGCTGTTTTTTTTTACCATTCGCAAGTAGTGGGACAGAATCAGGGGTTAAACCTTGAATGAGGCAGGGGCCAGGGGTCAGGCCTTGAGTGAGGCAGGGCCAGGGGTCAGGCCTTGAGTGAGGCAGGGCCAGGGGTCAGGCCTTGAGTGAGGCAGGGCCAGGGGTCAGGCCTTGAGTGAGGCAGGGCCAGGGGTCAGGCCTTGAGTGAGGCAGGGCCAGGGGTCAGGCCTTGTGTGAGGCTTTGAGTAGACCTCTGTCCATATAGGATGATTTGTGCAAGAGGTTTTTACCTCTTATTTTCTTCTATGTTGTTACATGTTTGAATGGCTGCTACTTCCGGGCTCCTTCTCTTTAATAATGAATGTTGCGTTACTTCATGACATGAGGTGTGCATGTCTGTAAGAGTGGATGACGCGTGCATTGCTGGTGATGTGGGGTTGGTTTGCATGTTTGTGTTCAAGAATGTGTTAATGTTGCATGCTATTTCATCCGCAGAACATTCATCACATCCTGTGCACGGAGCACCGCTAACTCTAAATTTGATGTCAGAGTAGCTAGAAATGATGTCAGAGTAGCTAGAAATGATGTCAGAGTAGCTAGAAATGTTGTCAGAGTAGCTAGAAATGATGTCATAGTAGCTAGAAATGATGTCAGAGTAGCTAGAAATGATGTCAGAGTAGCTAGAAATGATGTCAGAGTAGCTAGAAATGTCAGACTAGCTAGAAATGATGTCAGAGTAGCTAGAAATTATGTCAGAATAGCTAGAAATGATGTCAGAGTAGCTAGAAAGGATGTTTCTAGTATATTTGCAAATGGGTCTGAAAGTTATGAAGGTGAGAGTACGTTACATTTCTGTTATATCTTTGGTGGTGATGGGTGTCGTGATGGTGGTTATTATGGTGATGGAGGTGATAATTGTTAACGTGCTGGTGTTAGTGGTAATAACTGATGTGTGGTTGGTGATCATAGTGTAATATAGCTTAGAGCATAGGATTATTTATTATATCATTGTTAATAAAATATAAAGTATTTATGTAGTTGTATTGGTATTGAGAGCATCTAGTATATATTAGCTAGGTTGCCTCGTTTCTATGGCCTAATTTGTTTACATTTTATAATTATAGTAATATTCATAGGTAGGGGTTATATAATCATATTATTTTTAGCTGGGTTATGCAATGAAGATCAGAGAAGTTGCTACAGTGGAGTAATTTTTTATGAGAATTTAAAGGAGAGGTTTGTAAGTTTTGTCAGCGATGACGAGTAACATTGTTTTCATTATCTATTTTTGAGATGTGTATCAGTTTTGTAAGAAAAATATATATACTAGTAGGGTTCTCTGATGCTCATAGTGTGGTTTTTCAATAGACTGTAATAAGGTAGGTTTATAGAAATATTTAGTATTTTTGTAATGTAGGTATAAACACACACACACATTACAAATTTGGTTTACATCTATTAATGATGCAAGAATATTCTAATTATTTTATAAATTGTTAGGGAGCTAGTAATCTGCTGCTTTAGTGTTATTTGCAAATTTTCGTGTAGGGTAGGATTATGGGAGTGTAGCAGACACTCTTGAGTTAGTGATTTGAGGCAGCATCAAGGAAAGACATGATGGTCTGTGCTCTGAGTCTGAACACCTTTATCTCTGCCATGCTTGAAGTTAACACTGTCAGGCCTGGAAATGTGTAAAGGTCTGGTAAATATCAGGCCAAGAGAAGGAACACATTCTTGAAGCTGCGGGCTAAGAGATGAGTATCCATCATAAGATTGTAGTGGAGTAATGCAAGGGGAAGGGGGTTATGTTGATTCTTGCCTCTGGTTTCAAAATTTTTAAGAGTATAGCCTACAAGCGGGATTATTACAGTATGATTATTGAAGGAGGGGCGGGGGGATATTTACACTTTGGAGGGGGCGTCTGAACTGTAGTATCGACGCGCTGGCATTACAGTGATTATGTGAATGATAATGAAAGCGTTTCTTCGTTTTCAAGTCGCCCTGCATCGGTGGGAGACTGCCAGTTTGTTAAAAAAAGATTATTTTATTTCTAGAAAAGCAACTTATTACGCCAAACGGAATCATAATGCAGTCTTTTTTTTTTGGGGGGATTATAATTTAAAATGTTGTGACTGGGTTTTCATTTCCTTCTGTTATGATTATTACATTTGTCTTTTAACATATTTATTACATTTGGTGCCAATTATCTCATATATATATATATATATATATATATATATATATATATATATATATATATATATATATATATATATATATATATATATATATATATAGAAAGTTGCCAATAAATGTAATGAATAAGTTATAAGACAAATATATAAACGACTGTGGTTCCGAGATTGCCAGGCGCAGCGCTCTACCTCTTCGGCTACGGGACTTCTAATAGGGAACATTCAGACACAGCACTTCTGTACGTTTCCATTAGAGGTACCAACTGTAGCCCAACTGAATTCCTCCTTACAGTCCAGGAGCTTTATCAGTAAATTTAAGATTCATGTGCGAGCTCTAGGTGTAAGTCTTTTGTGTAAGCCGAGAATGTGAGCTCCAGGTGTAAGTCTTAGGTATCAAGGCTCAAGTGTGAGCTTCAGGTGCATGAGTTTGTTGTCTAAGCTTCAGGTGTGAGCTCCAGGTACACGAGTCTATTGTCTAAGCTTCAGGTGTGAGCTCCAGGTACACGAGTCTATTGTCTAAGCTTCAGGTGTGAGCTCCAGGTACACGAGTCTATTGTCTAAGCTTCAGGTGTGAGCTCCAGGTACATGAATCAATTGTTAAACCTCATTTGTGAAGACCAGGTGTAAACGTTTTGTATTAAAGCATCAGGAAAGAGGTGCGGGTGTGAGAGTCTATTATCTGAGCCTCAGGTGTGAGCTCCCAGCATAACCAGTAAGAGCAGCAGCCTCGGTATAACCAGTGTAACATTTTCCCGTTAAGTCTTCAAAATTATTCCTCCCGATTTTCACGAAGCCAGCGATCTAATCCATAAATTTACATATCATTATTTGTATTGAACACTCGTCCAATTTTCCCTCCACAGCCGGGGAAGAATTCCATGAATTTTCCCCACCAGAAGATATATTCCTGGAACCCTTTGCCCCTCCTCCCTTCCCTCCAGGTTTTCACTGCTCCATCGTGAATGATTAAAGAACTGTGTGAATGCTTTTAGGTTTTCACAGCTGCATCGTTCTGATTTGAAAGGGGATAATAAAAAATAAATATATGCTGATTTGCAGGTCTCTATTCTTGTTGGATATTCGATTTGAAAGAGTGATAATAAATGTTATTTGCGTTTTTGCTTCTCCTTCCCTTTGAGGAAATCAAGTTGCTTTTATGCTTCAGTACCTGCTGCTTACACACGATAATTTCCAAGGCACCATTATGCGAGAGTATTGCCGTAATTCTCAGAATTCTCGAGCGCTTTTCTCCAGAGATGTCTATACCTATTCTGGAAAGGAAATCCCTCGGTAAATCTGGATATATTCGTCCTGATATATCTGAAGGCGTCGTCGCTCATCCTAGGAGAGAGAAAAAATCTCTCCGCTTCTCTTGTGCCTCTGGTGACTCCCAGTGAAGAGGTGGGTAAAGGCTGGAAATGTCAATTCCACTCACAGGAGCCCTGGAAGAGTCAGACCTTCTGTTGAAGTATGGAACAGTGCTGGAGGCAGACCTGTTGAAGGATGGAACAGTGCTGGAGGCAGACCTGTTGAAGTATGGAACACTGCAAGAGGCAGACCTGTTGATGGATGGAACACTGCTGGAGGTAGACTTGTTTGATGGATGGAACACTGCTGGAGGCAGACTTGTTGAAGGATGGAACACTGCTGGAGGCAGACTTGTTGAAGGATGGAACACTGCTGAATGCAGACTTGTTGAAGGATGGAACACTGCTGGAGGTAGACTTTTAAAGGATGGAACACTGCTGAAGGCAGACTTGTTGAAGGATGGAACACTGCTGGAGGCAGACTTGTTGAAGGATAACACTGCTGAAGGCAGACTTGTTGAAGGATGGAACACTGCTGGAGGCAGACTTGTTGAAGGATGGAACACTGTTGAAGGCAGACTTGTTGAAGGATGGAACACTGCTGAAGGCAGACTTGTTGAAGGATAACACTGCTGAAGGCAGACTTGTTGAAGGATGGAACACTGCTGAAGGCAGACTTGTTGAAGGATGGAACACTGCTGGAGGTAGACTTGTTAAAGGATGGAACACTGCTGAAGGCAGACTTGTTGAAGGATGGAACACTGCTGGAGGCAGACTTGTTGAAGGATGGAACACTGCTGGAGGCAGACTTGTTGAAGGATGGAACACTGCTGGAGGCAGACTTGTTAAAGGATGGAACACTGCTGAAGGCAGACTTGTTGAAGGATGGAACACTGCTGGAGGCAGACTTGTTGAAGGATGGAACACTGCTGGAGACAGACTTGTTGAAGGATGGAAGCGTGTCTCAATCCTGGGAGATTCTACATTCTGGAAAAAAAAATGGAAATAATCATTTCACAATCTGATTGCTTGCAGTGAGAATTATCTACCTCTACACACTTACAATAATTTACAAGTTGGAGATGAAAGTAGACGACGTTTCGATCGTGAAGTTGTTCGAGGGAGACAAGTTGGATCCTCCAAGAAGATCCATGCTAGCTAGTGTCTCAGAAGTGTAAGTTTCTGATATTTGTTTTTTCCTCAATGTGTTCTTGGAGTGCTCTGACGTGTGTCGTCGAGAAGGATACTTTAAAAAAAAGTACTTTTCTTCAAGGATAGGAGGTACCAGGCCCTGGCTCTCCCTCTCTCTCTGTTCCTCGTTGAGGAAGCATCTCCTCTCTCTCTCTTTCTCTCTACCTCTACGCAAAGAAATGGAGCAACCCCCCTTCCCCATTTATCGGATCAAACCAAATTACCTCCCATACCCCCTGCCATCTTATGAACTGCCACCACCATAACTTGCTACATAAGA
Source organism: Cherax destructor (assembly GCA_009830355.1). Classification (NCBI taxonomy): domain Eukaryota; kingdom Metazoa; phylum Arthropoda; class Malacostraca; order Decapoda; family Parastacidae; genus Cherax; species Cherax destructor. The sequence continues at coordinate 151,929 of WNWK01002279.1, forward strand.
AAGCGACGTAGTGGAGGCAGGAACCATACATAGTTTTAAGACGAGGTTTGATAAAGCTCATGGAGCAGGGAGAGAGAGGACCTAGTAGCAATCAGTGAAGAGGCGGGGCCAGGAGCTATGACTCGACCCCTGCAACCACAAATTTATGGGTACAAATAGGTGAGTACACAGAAAGCTTTAAAAACTTTAGAACCTGAACAATTCGACAAATTTATCAAACGAAACACAATGGAATATCAAAACCACAAAGAAATAAAGTTTTGAAACACGTGAAAAATCTTGATACGGTCAAGGCTGTGAATGTAATGTATCAGTATGGATACTGAAAGAAGGAACTGAAATTATGTGGTGGTTTAGGCAGTGTATCACTCTTGATACTTAAAAAAAAATAGCAGTTGAAGTCCTGTGTGGGTTTTAACAGTTCATCAACTGGATACTGAAAGAAGCAGCTGAGGTCCTGTATGGGTTCAGACAATGGCTCACGCTAGATATTGAAAGAACGAAATGAAATCCAGTGTGGATTCAGGCATTGTATCACCATAAATATGGAGTCAGGCAATATTTTACCCCAGATGCTAAAAAAAAGGACTGAATGACCATCAATTATTTACAAAACATTAAAATTAGGGCAGCTACCAGAGAGATAAAAATGAATATATTTAGTACCAGTGTATAAAGGAGATAGAAATAAGGCAATAAATTAGAAGCTGCTAACACAGACATTCATACTATGCAAAATTATGGAATAAATAATCAGAAAGAGACTGGTTGAATACCTGGAAAGAGGCTTTTTGTTACGGAGATCAACACGGCATTAAGAGAACAAATATTGTGCTAATGTTTTAGGTGTAGTGTTGTGATGCTGTGTGTGTTGACGTGTGTTGTGTTGATGTGTGTGTTGTGTTGATGGATGTTGTGTTGATGTGTGTGTTGACGTGTGTTGTGTTGATGTGTGTGTTGGCGTGTGTTTTGTTGATGTGTGTTGACGTGTATTGTGTTGATGTGTGTGTTGTGTTGATGGATGTTGTGTTGATGTGTGTGTTGTGTTGATGTGTGTTGTGTTAATGGATGTTGTGTTGATATGTGTGTGTCGACGTGTGTTGTGTTGATGTTTGTGTTGTGTTAATATGTGTGTTGTGTTATTGGATGTTGTGTTGATGTATGTTGTGTTGATGTATGTTGTGTTGATGTGTGTTGTGTTGATGGATGTTGTGTTGATGTGTGTTGTGTTGATGGATATTGTGTTGTGTGTGTTGTGTTAAGGGATGTTGTTTTGATGTGTTGCTGTGCTGATGAATGTTGTGTTGATGTGTGCTGTGTTGATAGATGTCGTGTGGTGCTGTGTATTGATTTGAGATGTTGATATTTAGTGTTTTGTGTTTTCTTCCTTTTCCTTCTTACTCATTATGCACTTCTGTTTCATTCCTCATTTACATTTCATGCTCTATCTTCTTTTTCCACTATTGTCCCCTTCGTATCTCTCTCTCTCTCTCTCTCTCTCTCTCTCTCTCTCTCTCTCTCTCTCTCTCTCTCTCTCTCTCTCTCTCTCTTTCTCTCTCTTTCTCTCTCCCCTTCTCTTCCTCTTATTCTAGTCTCCCTACCTGGGTTGGAGAGGTTAAGTAATGAGTTCCATACTCCCTGGTGTGTGTGTACAAGTGCAGCAGTTATACCTCGCATGAGTCGCTTCTCTCTCTCTCTGTATTGATTTTCCTCAGTGCTCAGAGGAGACACACTTGTCTGTGTTACTTCCATTTATGGCCCAATGACTGCACGTTAATTCCAAAACTCACAATTAGACTCAACAACAATATCAAAATTACGTTCATTAATCTAAAATCAACCCTCTTCTCAGTTCACTACGTTGATTCTCTTACACAATTTCCGACGGCTAATCCTGAACGTTTCCTTTATTTTAAGTAAGTTTTGATTAGTTTATAAAAGCATAAGCTAATTATAAAATTGGCCGCAATGTATCTGGCAGCGCGGTGGTTGAGCAGCACCAGGAAACATTTAAATCTAGACGAGTATCACTGGTGGTGCGAGAATGGGTTACTAAAATAGGCATTAAAGTAAACCTTGGGTGGTGTACATAGCCTTGTTCTGTGTCTGTATTGATCTGGTGCCAGTGGTCAGCGGCGAGGCACCTGTGTGTCTGTCTCCCAGTGCAGCCTCAGCAAAGAACTCTCGAAATACACCACAGTATATTCTCATGCAACATGTAAACCACCTGGCTACACGTATAGGATTGCTTTTACCTAAGTGGATGTGACTTGGCTTGACCTGACTTTTATAATGGCGTAACCTGTGGTTGTATTTAACATGCACAGATCTGTGAACGTATTTGACAGGATATTTGAGTCGTGTTTGAGAGGATATTTGAGTCGTGTTTGAGAGGATATTTGAGTCGTGTTTGAGAGGATATTTGAGTCGTGTTTGAGAGGATATTTGAGTCGTGTTTGAGAGGATATTTGAGTCGTGTTTGAGAGGATATTTGAGTCGTGTTTAGCTCGGCATGGATCAGGAATAAACCAGAAAGTGCTTAGTAAAGCACATCAGACACAATAAAACTCACAGAGAATGTCGAAGTCGAAAAGGAAAGTGCCGGGATGTTTACATTTTGACATTATTTTGCACATGGTTACCTTTTACCCAATATTTAAGTACTTGATGAGTAAGACACATATGCAACACTTTGGTATCTTTATTGTAGAAACGTTTCGCCTACACAGTAAGCTTCTTCAGTCAAATACGGAGGTAATAGGTGTAGTAGCGAAGTAAAGATGAGGTAATCAGTCCATCAACCTTGGAGAAATATTATTTAAGGTGATCAGTCCCTCAGTTCCATGGAGCTGAACTCTTCTCTAGGCTGAGGGACTCACCACCTCAAATACCATTTCTTCAATGTTGATGGACTGATTACCTCATCTTTACTTCGCTACTACACCTATTACCTCTGTATTTGACTGAAGAAGCTTACTGTGTAGGCGAAACATTTCAACAATAAAGTTACCAAGGTGTTGCACATGTGTCTTACTCATCATTATTGTTATTATTATTATCAAACTAAGCGCTAAACCCACCAGGGTCATACAGCGCTACGTCTTGCTCATCAACCTGTCTGTATTTTACACCATTTTCAACATGTGAGTACTTCCAGCAGGTGCTGGAGAGTTTTCATACACATTGCAAGGGGAGAAACAGAGAGGTGTTAGCGTTTCCTCGGGAGATTGCAGTGAACATGTTGCAGAACAACAGTGTGTATTTCTTAAATATATTCTAGTGAACAGAAAGAACCCATGTTCGAGTAAGATGGAAAAAAAATAAGAAGGAAATAAAGAAAGTCATTTAAATGATAAGAGCTGATTTTTAACAAGATCTTTATTAATAATCAGTCACATGAATGAAAAACACAAATTAAAGGTGCTAAGCAACTCAAATACGAAAATAAGCAAAAAAAAAAAAATCCTGTATAGCCTAAGGGTCATTCAACATCCTACTATTTGGCGAGGCGCCATTGAGTTATGTATTCATAAACCCACCCGGAATCGTATAGTGAAGGATCCACACTTGGAAAACTGGCCTGAGTACTGCTCCCAATCTTGAAGACGGCGAGCTACTCGATGAGGCTTCTGCCACGTCATATTTTACCATCTCCAGTGCTTCTGTTGCAGGCCTGCAGTGCCAGGTTGTACTATAAGCAATGACCAGTACAGTCAAAATTATCACTCAACAAAAAAAGAAGTTAGACTCAGAAATAGCTTGTGTGATTTATGTTTATATAGTTCCTTCACAATATTGCTCTTTTCAGTATTTACAAATGTACAAGAATTTTCATCATTAGCCAAATTAGTAATGAATAGTGAATACAAGTTGTCAAAAAGAACCAGATATCACAATGGCTGGATAATGGTCTGAGAGTGTCTGACTGGATGGAACATTTACCTAGGCATAGTCACTCGTCTGCTACCCGTCCCATTCCACCTGACGTTAGTATATAAGCGCCAGCCCCCTTGCCTCTGCTCCAGAATCTTCACGACTACGGGGCTCTTTACACCAACTCCAAGGCTGAGGGACTGATTACCTCATCTTTGTATATAGTTCTACTGTCTTCAAATTATGTCCTAGAATATGTATTGATAAAGCCACTGGGTGGCGAAACGTCTACAATAAAGATACCCAGATGTTGCACATGTGTCTCAATTTAACTGAATCATCTCCCAGCTGCTTCCCTGACACGTCAAGAGTACAACGGCACACCTAATGGTTACCAGATGATCTAGGGTTGTATACTACTGCAGGCAAATATAACTGCAGGATTGTAGTTGGTCTTGTGCGTGCTGAATATGTACCTTCATACTCAGCGCAGGCGACAGGCAGACGGTAGTTGGCTACCTTTTCATAATAAACTGTATTTGGTCAGGGAGCTGAATCTTCTTTATCGATCCAACCAGCACCTCCCTGGATAGAAAAGTTTTTGACTGATGAAACGTCCAGTATAATAATACCTCTATACGTACACTAAATCAGTGCATAAAGACATTACCAGTTGCCGTCTGCATGCGCAGCTAGACCACGGACTGAAGGCTGTGAGAACAGAAAACCGAGAGGTTAAGTAAACACAAGGTTGAAGGTCAGGGTATTAGAGAATACCTTTCAAGTGAAGTATGGAATGCTACTAGGAACCTTTAACAAACAGAATAAAAGAATATGTCAACACATCAAAAAACTCCCAAGAATCGAACATTGCTGACGTGGACTGACTTGCGGTGAAGTGAGTAGTCAAAAGATCCATATACCGAAGGAAAAAAAATGCGTAGAAATAAAAAAATAAGAATGGAGAGAGAAAAATAAGATATCTGACTTCGAAACATAGGAAAATTTAATAATCCCTCCCAGTAGATGGCGCCCCATAATATTATTATTATTATTATGATGATGGGGGAGGGCTAAACATGTAGGGATAATACAGCGCCTGTGGGGGGGGGGAGATGAAAGGTATTCAGGCTCAATTCAGGGAACTGGAGCACAGATCCAATTCCCTAGATCAAGGGCCCCTCACCAACGTCAAGGAACCTCCCTTGAGGGGTGGCGTCCCATACGGTCCCTCAGGGGTAGCCGAAAACCATAACAGCCAAGTCACATAATATATAAAGTAATGCTAAAAGTACCTTTTTTTTCCTTTACACAGGAAATATGACATTCCAGCAAGACTTGAGTTTCCTAACATATTTTTTCCTGGATGTGACCCAAAACAGTCTGTGCTAGGTGGGTAGGGGTGTACGGTAATATACCCATATGTTCTTCCGTGCCAGGGAATCTAACCCTTGATCTTGCGAATGTGAGCTACGTGTCTTCCCTTCACAATGTCTGAGGGAAGGGGGGCTCTTTTGGTCCTGGACCTGGTCACAATGTCTGAGGGAAGGGGGGTCTTTTGGTCCTGGACCTGGTCACAATGTCTGAGGGAAGGGGGGTCTTTTGGTCCTGGACCTGGTCACAATGTCTGAGGGAAGGGGGGTCTTTTGGTCCTGGACCTGGTCACAAACTCAACAAACTGTGTAAACTAAGTCCTCTGCCATTGTGAGATTGGATTGAGGCCGAATGGGGAGGAGGCGGAGTGGTGGGGGGAGGGAGTAAATGGGACGAAATGGGTAAGAGGTGAGGCGGTGGAGTGCCATCATGCAATGTCCCTGAGAGCTGGCACTGTCTGGAGTGTCGGCCTTTCATTTTGGTGGGTGAATCTGCCTGCCCAGCTGAGCAGCGATTGTTTACCTTGGTGACGTCAGAGGGCGAGGCCACCCCGCCCACAGTCCCTCCTCACTCACTTATACTCTCCTGTTTCCTGTGTTGATGGAGAGGCTGTAGCGGAAGATTTCTCTCTCTCTCTCTCTCTCTCTCTCTCTCTCTCTCTCTCTCTCTCTCTCTCTCTCTCTCTCTCTCTCTCTCTCTCTCTCTCTCTCTCTCTCTCTCTCTCTCTCTCTCTCTCTCTCTCTCTCTCTCTCTCTCTCTCTCTCTCTCTCTCTCTCTCACACACACACACACACACACACACACACACACATAACACAACATCTCATCAGGGTCAACACCTGGCTGGCGGCTTGGCACTTTGATGCTTCATCCACCTTTTAAGCCACAGTCCTTGGAGTCGTGAATCTTCAATTACATCTCCATCCTTCTCTCCTTTCCTCTTCCCTTACTCCCTCTCTCCCGCCATCTCACACCTGTCCTTGACGTATTCAGGGAACAACAGGTTAGTTCTTATGGTAATTATTTGCATTGTGAGAAAGCGTAGGTAAATTATCTGGGTTCCACCTGGACGCCTGTCTGTGCCTCATCTTTATCAGTGTTCCACAGCTTGGCTTCACACCTGTGTCTTGCTCTCTAAATCTTCACACGTCTGTTGGTAGCGCACTCGGCTCACACACTGAGTGTCCGTAATTCGATCCCCGGTACGGGTGGAAACATTGGGCATATTTCTTGACACCTACTGTCCCTGTTCACCAAGCAATAAAGTAGGTACCTGGGTGTTAGGCGACTGGTGTGGGTCGCATCCTGGGGACAAAATTAACCTAAGTTTCCCGAAATGCTCTGCATAACCAGGGACTTTCTATATAGTAAGTCATTGATGTTAGCTATGGTCTGTATAAGTAGTATCATGTACTTTTTGAAATATAGGTTATTATTATTATTATTATTATTATTATTATTTTGAGTCCTTCAGGTATTTTCCCCGTCAGTACTGGTGGAAATTGTCACTGTTAAACGAACCATTGCTTGTTGTGCAGTGCAGTTTATTGAACTCAGATTGTAGTGTGTTAGTATCTTCCAATGAGGCAATTTTCCTGGATATTTTGGTACTATCTGCAAAACATGATGCGACGCTATGGCTTATGTTTTTTATCTGTTTGTGAATGTTACTAAAGGTGCTAGGACAGTGCCAAGGCACTGTCCTAGCAGTTTTTAAAGCTATCATATTGGATTTGGTATTGTTTACTATCACGCTGGGCTGACCTTGACCTGGCCTTGCTTTTCACCTCACCTCACCTAAGCTTTCTCTTAACCTCATTAATCAGTCTGACTTCGTGTTGTTTCACGCGCTGTGTTGCTTCACACTGTGTTACCACACCGTCCCAGTGTGTTGCTTCACACAGTGTGTTACCACACCGACCCAGTGTGTTGCTTCACACAGAGTGTTACCACACCGTCCCAGTGTGTTGCTTCACACATTGTGTGTTACCACACCGACCCAGTGTGTTGCTTCACACAGAGTGTTACCACACCGTCCCAGTGTGTTGCTTCACACATTGTGTGTTACCACACCGTCCCAGTGTGTTGCTTCACACAGTGTGTTACCACATCGACCCAGTGTGTTGCTTCACACAGTGTGTTACCACACCGTCCCAGTGTGTTGCTTCACACAGTGTGTTACCACACCGACCCAGTGTGTTGCTTCACACAGCGTGTTACCACACCGACCCAGTGTGTTGCTTCACACAGTGTTACCACACCGTCCCAGTGTGTTGCTTCACAGTGTGTGTTACCACACCGTCCCAGTGTGTTACCACACCGACCCAGTGTGTTGCTTCACACAGTGTTACCACACCGACCCAGTGTGTTGCTTCACACAGTGTGTTACCACACCGTCCCAGTGTGTTGCTTCACACAGTGTGTGTTACCACACCGTCCCAGTGTGTTGCTTCACACAGTGTGTGTTACCACACTCCCAGTGTGTTGCTTCACACAGTGTGTTACCACACGGTCCCAGTGTGTTGCTTCACACAGTGTGTTACCACACCGACCCAGTGTGTTGCTTCACACAGTGTTACCACACCGTCCCAGTGTGTTGCTTCACACAGTGTGTGTTACCACACCGACCCAGTGTGTTGCTTCACACTGTGTTACCACACCGACCCAGTGTGTTGCTTCACACAGAGTGTTACCACACCGTCCCAGTGTATTGCTTCACACAGTGTGTTACCACAACGACCCAGTGTGTTGCTTCACACAGTGTTACCACACCATCCCAGTGTGTTGCTTCACACAGTGTGTGTTACCACACCGACCAAGTGTGTTGCTTCACACAGTGTTACCACACCGACCCAGTGTGTTGCTTCACACAGTGTGTTACCACACCGACCCAGTGTGTTGCTTCACACAGTGTGTTACGACACCGACCCAGTGTGTTGCTTCACACAGTGTGTTACCACACCGACCCAGTGTGTTGCTTCACACAGAGTGTTACCACACCGTCACAGTGTGTTGCTTCACACATTGTGTGTTACCACACCGACCCAGTGTGTTGCTTCACACAGTGTGTGTTACCACACCGTCCCAGTGTGTTTCTTCACACAGTATGTTACCACACCGACCCAGTGTGTTGCTTCACACAGCGTGTTACCACACCGACCCAGTGTGTTGCTTCACACAGTGTTACCACACCGTCCCAGTGTGTTGCTTCACAGTGTGTGTTACCACACCGTCCCAGTGTGTTACCACACCGACCCAGTGTGTTGCTTCACACAGTGTTACCACACCGACCCAGTGTGTTGCTTCACACAGTGTGTTACCACACCGTCCCAGTGTGTTGCTTCACACAGTGTGTGTTACCACACCGTCCCAGTGTGTTGCTTCACACAGTGTGTGTTACCACACAGTCCCAGTGTGTTGCTTCACACAGTGTGTTACCACACCGTCCCAGTGTGTTGCTTCACACAGTGTTACCACACCGACCCAGTGTGTTGCTTCACACAGTGTGTTACCACACCGACCCAGTGTGTTGCTTCACACAGTGTGTTACACCGACCCAGTGTGTTACCACACCGTCCCAGTGTGTTGCTTCACACAGTGTGTGTTACCACACCGTCCCAGTGTGTTGCTTCACACAGTGTGTGTTACCACACCGTCCCAGTGTGTTGCTTCACACAGAATGTGTTACCACACCGACCCAGTGTGTTACCACACCGTCCCAGTGTGTTGCTTCACACAGTGCTACCACACCGACCCAGTGTGTTGCTTCACACAGAGTGTTACCACACCGACCCAGTGTGTTGCTTCACACAGTGTTACCACACCGACCCAGTGTGTTGCTTCACACAGTGTTACCACACCGACCCAGTGTGTTGCTTCAAACAGTGTGTGTTACCACACCGACCCAGTGTGTTGCTTCACACATTAAGTCATAATGGAGACACAATTACTCGTATATTATTAACCAGATGGGACACAATCTACAGATGTCTCTTGAATTATTATCAGTGTTATTATTACTATTATTATTATTATTATTATTATTATTATTATTATTATTATTACGGTTGTAAAGGGACACTGTTAAGGAACCTTTTATTAATACGACGTTTTACCCACTGAGGCTTTATCTACGAGTGAAACCTCGCTTTAATAGATATCTTTGCTCCAGCTGTCGGCTAACTGCTATTCGTTTGCGTCTTATAATTATGCGCTAAACCCGCGTGGGCCATTTCAGTACAAGGACGGGTGGAGGCTCGATCCTCCCTCTAATGGCGACACAGGCACCAAAGGTGCCAAGGAAGACACTTTGTGCTCGATGTTGGTGGAGGGCTCTTCATCCAAGGAATTGCAGCTACCTTCCCCTTCCTCGGATGAAACCTGGTTGCCCAAGATGCTGTCATTTTTTTGAAGCTCAAAATATCAGTAGTTGATTTTATTTGTATTGACCAGAAGATAAAACTTAGGTCTTTAATATATTTATAAATAATTCGGCAGATAGATAAATAGGTATGTTTATATGTAGGTAGATATAGTTATAAATAATTAAGGACATAGGCTGGAAGGTATGGTTATAAATAGGCAAATAGGTAGGCAAGAAGTTACTTATATAAATACATAGGTACACTGGTAAGTAGATAGGTAGACAAGTAGGTTAAATGCATAGGTAGACTGGTAAGTAGGTAGGTAAACAAGTAAGGTAAATACATAGCTACACCGGCAAGTAGATGGGTAGATATGTAGATAAATATGTACTGTGAGAGTGTTTGAGAGACACATGATGGAGTACCGCTGAGTCTGGTTCACACGGTGGTGGGAGCAGGATCTGGACCAGCCATTCCCAACGAATTCCAATTCCCATTCCAATATATGGAATTCTGGCAGCAGCAGCGTGCCGACCCTGGCCAGGAGAACACATAATTCTCACGGAACACAAATAGAGGAGAAGCGTGGTGTTTAAAAAGTCGTTTGTGGAGAAGTAATACGAAAAAAGTGAAATATAATAAGTGAAGATGGGAAAAAATTGGAGCCAAATAACTATAAAGCAGCAGCAGGAACAGCAACAAAGCATCAGCACCAGCAGCAGTACCGGTAGCAACAGTAGTAGCAGCAGCAGTACCAGTAGCAACAGTAGTAGCAGCAGCAGTACCAGAAGCAACAGTAGTAGCAGCAGCAGTACCAGTAGCAACAGTAGTAGCAGCAGCAGTACCAGAAGCAACAGTAGTAGCAGCAGCAGTACCAGAAGCAACAGTAGTAGCAGCAGCAGTACCAGTAGCAACAGTAGTAGCAGCAGCAGTACCAGAAGCAACAGTAGTAGCAGCAGCAGTACCAGTAGCAGTAGCAACAGTAGTAGCAGCAGCAGTACCAGTAGCAACAGTAGTAGCAGTACCAGTAACAGTAGTAGCAGCAGCAGTACCAGTAGCAACAGCAATGCCAGTAGCAGTAGCAGCAGCAGTAGTACCAGTAGCAGTAGCAACAGCAGTAGCAGCAGTAGTACCTGTAGCAGTAGCAACAGCAGTGCCAGTAGCAGTAGCAGCAGCAGTAGTACCAGTAGCAGTAGCAGCAGTAGTACCAGTAGCAGTAGCAGTAGAAGCAGTAGTACCTGTAGCAGTAGCAACAGCAGTGCCAGTAGCAGTAGCAGCAGCAGTAGCAGCAGTAGTACCAGTAGCAGTAGCAGCAGCAGTAGCAGCAGTAGTACCAGTAGCAGTAGCAGTAGAAGCAGTAGTACCTGTAGCAGTAGCAACAGCAGTGCCAGTAGCAGTAGCAGCAGCAGTGCCAGTAGCAGTAGCAGCAGCAGTAGTACCTGTAGCAGTAGCAACAGCAGTAGCAGCAGTAGTACCTGTAGCAGTAGCAACAGCAGTAGCAGCAGTAGTACCTGTAGCAGTAGCAACAGCAGTAGCAGTAGCAAGAACCGCAGCAACAAGATGAAGAGACAAAAAATTATTGTTTAAAAAAACGGAATATAAATAACAAAAACGTGGAATAGTTGACCTTAAAAACAGCAGGTGTTGCACTCATACAGTGAGGGAGATGTTGCAGGTGTTGCACTCTCATACAGTGAGGGAGATGTTGCAGGTGTTGCAATCTCATACAGTGAGGGAGATGTTGCAGGTGGTGCACTCTCATACAGTGAGGGAGATGTTGCAGGTGTTGCATTCATACAGTGAGGGAGATGTTGCAGGTGTTGCACTCATACAGTGAGGGAGATGTTGCAGGTGTTGCACTCATACAGTGAGGAGATGTTGCAGGTGTTGCACTCATACAGTGAGGAGATGTTGCAGGTGTTGCACTCATACAGTGAGGAGATGTTGCAGGTGTTGCACTCATACAGTGAGGAGATGTTGCAGGTGTTGCACTCTCATACAGTGAGGAGATGTTGCAGGTGTTGCATCTCATACAGTGAGGGAGATGTTGCAGGTGTTGCACTCTCATACAGTGAGGGAGATGTTGCAGGTGTTGCACTTCATACAGTGAGGGAGATGTTGCAGGTGTTGCACTCATACAGTGAGGGAGATGTTGCAGGTGTTGCACTCATACAGTGAGGGAGATGTTGCAGGTGTTGCACTCTCATACAGTGAGGGAGATGTTGCAGGTGGTGCACTCTCATACAGTGAGGAAGATGTTGCAGGTGTTGCATTCATACAGTGAGGGAGATGTTGCAGGTGTTGCACTCTCATACAGTGAGGGAGATGTTGCAGGTGTTGCACTCATACAGTGAGGGAGATGTTGCAGGTGTTGCACTTTCATACAGTGAGGGAGATGTTGCAGGTGTTGCACTTTCATACAGTGAGGGAGATGTTGCAGGTGTTGCACTTTCATACAGTGAGGGAGATGTTGCAGGTGTTGCACTCTCATACAGTGATGGAGATGTTGCAAGTGTTGCACTCTCATACAGTGAGGGAGAGGTTGCAGGTGTTGCACTCTCATACAGTGAGGGAGAGGTTGCAGGTGTTGCACTCTCATACAGTGAGGGAGATGTTGTAGGTGTTGCACTTTCATACAGTGAGGGAGATGTTGCAGGTGTTGCACTCTCATACAGTGAAGGAGATGTTGCAGGTGTTGCACTCTCATACAGTGAGGGAGATGTTGCAGGTGTTGCACTCTCATACAGTGAGGGAGATGTTGCACTCATACAGTGAGGGAGATTTTGCACTCTCATACAGTGAGGGAGATGTTGCACTCTCATACAGTGAGGGAGGTGTTGCACTCTCATACAGTGAGGGAGGTGTTGCACTATCGTACAGTGAGGGAGGTGTTGCACTCTCATACAGTGAGGGAGTTGTTGCACTCATACAGTGAGGGAGATGTTGCACTCTCATACAGTGAGGGAGATGTTGCACTCTCATACAGTGAGGGAGGTGTTGCACTCTCATACAGTGAGGGAGGTGTTGCACTCTCATACAGTGAGGGAGTTGTTGCACTCATACATTGAGGGAGGTATTACACTTTCACACATAAATAGCGGGATAAGTGTTGCACTCTCACACAGTGGGAGAGGTGTTGCACTCACACAGTGAGAGAGGTATTGCACTCTCACACACAGTGGGCGATGTGTTGAACTCTTACACACAAAGTGGGAGAGGTATTGCACTCTCCCACACACAGTGGGAGAGGTATTGCACTCCCACACAGTGGGAGAGGTGTTGCACTCCCACACAGAGTGGGAGAGGTGTTGCACTCCCACACAGAGTGGGAGAGGTGTTGCACTCTCACTCAGTGGGAGAGTTGTTGCACTCACACACAGTGGGAGAGATGTTGCACTCTCCCACACACAGTGGGAGAGGTATTGCATTCTCTCACACATCAGGCAGGAATAACAGGGAAGGCACTACAATGGATCAGGGAATACCTGTCAGGAAGACAACAGAGAGTCATGGTACGTGGCGAGGTGTCAGAGTTGGGGCCTGTAACGAGCGGGGTGCCACAGGGATCAGTCCTAGGACCGGTGCTGTTTCTGGTATTTGTGAACGACATGATGGAAGGAATAGACTCCGAAGTGTCCCTGTTTGCAGATGATGTGAAGTTGATGAGAAGAATTCAATCGGACGAGGACCAGGCAGAACTACAGAGGGATCTGGACAGGCTGCAGGCCTGGTCCAGCAACTGGCTCCTGGAATTCAACCCCTCCAAGTACAAAGTCATGAAGATTGGGGAAGGGCAAAGAAGACCACAGACGGAGTACAGTTTAGGGGTTCAGAGCTTACAAACCTTACTCAAGGAAAAGGATCTTGGGGGGAGTATAACAACGGGCACATTTCCTGAGGCGCACATCAACCAAATAACTGCTGCAGCATACGGACGCCTGGCAAACCTAAAAACAGCATTCTGACATCTTAATAAGGAATCGTTCAAGACCCTGTACATTGTGTACGTCAGGCCCATACTGGAGTATGCAGCGCCGGTTTGGAACCCTCACCTAGCCAAGCATGTAAGGTTTGCAACAAGACTAATCCCGGAGCTAAGGGGTATGTCCTACGAGGAGAGGTTACGGGAAGTCGACCTGACGACACTGGAAGACAGGAGAGATAGAGGGGATATGATAACGACATATAAAATACTGAGAGAAATCGACAAGGTGGACAGAGACAGAATGTTCCAGAGGTGAGACACAGCAATAAGGGGTCACAGTTGGAAGTTGAAGACTCAGATGAACCACAGGAATGTTAGGAAGTATTTCTTCAGTCACAGAGTTGTCAGGAAGTGGAATAGTCTGGGAAGTGATGTAGTGGAGGCAGGATCCATACATAGCTTTAAGGAGAGGTATGATAAAGCTCATGGAGCGGGTAGAGTGACCGAGTAGCGGCCAGTGAAGAGGCGGGGCCAGGAGCAGTACCAGCAACCACAACTAGGTAAGTACACAGTGGGACAGGTATTGCACTCTCACACAGTCGGATAGGTATTGCACTCATACACACAGTGGGAGAGATGTTGCACTCACACAGTGGGAAAGGTGTTGCACTCTCACACAGTGGGAGAGGTGTTGCACTCTCACACAGTGGGAGAGGTATTGCACTCTCACACACAGTGGGAGAGGTATTGCACTTTCATGCACACAGTTGGCGAGGTGTTGCACTCTCCCACACACAGAGGGCGAGGTGTTGCACTCTCACACACACACAGTAGGCACGACAGCTGGGACATGTTTTGAGTGCTGTCTTAGGAAGGTTCCTTAAGTTACCACCTTCCTCTCACCCATCCTCTTCCTCCCTCTCACATCAATTTCCTGCCTCTTACCGTCTCCATCCCTTTCAGCGGCTCTGTCTCCCTCTCATCACCTCTCCATCTCTCTCTTCCCTCTCCCTCTTTCTCGCACACCCTTGGGAGACGTCGTACACAGGGCGCAGATGAAAGGAATGAGACAGGTGCCTTGAAGACTTTGGCAGGAGGATGTGTGTGTATGTTTTAGTTACCGGTTGTGAGAGGCACTTTTCGATTGGCACTTGGCCTGTTGTGTGTGTGTGTGTGTTTAGTTACCGGTTGTGAGAGGCACTTTTCGATTGGCACTTGGCCTGTTGTGTGTATGTGAGAGAGAGAGAGAGAGAGAGAGAGAGAGAGAGAGAGAGAGAGAGAGAGAGTACTTATTGCAACAGGAGCCGAGTTACGCTCGCTATGTTCCGTCTTCAGACATTTTATCAGTTTTTTTCTTATATTTCCAGTGGTCGTAACACCTACTTCCATATTTAATTCATCCCGTTATTCCCTCACGTGTTTCTTTGGCGCTATTATTGTCTCATTATAGAACTGTGACCTCGTGTTATTCCTCTTGCAGACATCAAGAAGTCTTCTTTATTTACGACCTTGAATGTGGTTATCATGTCTGACCTTTTCCTCGTCAGTCAGCGTGGACATCCTTAGTGTTTTTCGGCCTTTCATTATAAATCATATACTTTTTTTGTTTTACCTCTTTTGAGTCATTTTGAATTTCTATGAATCTTTTCTGTCCTGTCCCCCTTTTTTTATAGGTGTTGTCAACCACAGTCGCTGCTGTATATTCTCATCTTGGGTCAACATTGTGTTCTTTGTTGCACGATGGATTCTTGGATAATTTTTAATAAATATTTATATGGCATAATAAACCATACGCTTTCTGAGTATAATCCATTACATTCAGCATAATAATCTTATACCTGATCAGATTTGGCAGTGATTTTTAACCTTGCAAGTAGACTGTTGTCATTGATGAAACACTGGTCAACAACAACAAAAATCGTTGCCAAAGATATTCAGATTATTTTGGGGTTGCTGAATTCGAAAATGGCAGTATGTTTTTCAAATTGGCTCTAGTTTATGAGATATTGCATACCTACCCTCAATTAACAGGGAACTTAGCCATAACGAGTGTATATGTATATGTAGTGACAATTTGCATATACAGATAGTTTTAATAAAGATTAGAATTATATTTTCAAATGATTTAATATTTAGAAAAGGCAAGGGAAAGGAGTTGTATCAACGACCACGTGACCACAACGACCACACTTCGGTGTGCCTATGGTGTGGAAACAGCCGATAAGCCAGATGATTGTTATTTCTGTATTGTGAATGTGAAAGGATTCAATCGATACAAGAAAGTCAAGTGGGAACATCCTGATTTGGAGTCAGCAAGGAGACCTGTGCCACACAGTGATGACGTTCCCATACCAGTGTTTACAACACTGCCTGACCTTCCCTTGTCAGACGTTGAAGAAACTCAGGGTTTAGGATGTAACACAGGTGATAGCAGTGGAGGTGAATATAAAGTTAGCATTTCAACAGCCCAGCAGATCTCCCAACAAGAACTCAATGATCTTATACGTGACCTCAGTCTGTCAAAGCAAGCATTTGAACTTTTAGCATCCAGACTAAAAGAAAAAGAACTGTCTATAACAATAAGTTAAAATAACAACTTATCAGACAAGAGAACTTGAATGTTGACCAGAAGATTGGCGGCTGTTTATAGACAGCTCCACTTGAAGCTTGAAAATGTGTCTTATTGCATAATGGTAACCAATATGCATCACTTGCAATTGCAGTGCTTAGTGGTATCTGAATTATTTTACTATGTTAATCTGTTATTATATAGAATGAAGTGCTGGTATATATTACATGATTTTGATTTTTACATGATCTAAAAAAAATAATTTCAATGGAATTTGTAAGTTAACCCCGCCTGATCAATATACTTTTCACATCTTTTATGTTTTTCAGTGGAATACCAAGTTTATCAAAAACTGGAGCCGATCAAGCAAAACCGATGACGTATTCGCAGTCAGCACCACAAACTTACCCTAAAATCGGCGTTAATAATCATCGACCAGAAAATGAGTGTTGACATCACGTGACAGGTTTAAGTGTTGACATCACGTGACAGGTTTAAGTGTTGACATCACGTGACAGGTTTAAGTGTTAACATCACGTGACAGGTTTAAGCGCGAGGCTGAGACAGTGAACTACGGCCATGATGGCGCCGCCTTGTTCCCACACCTTCACAACACAAACACGAAAAATTGGAGAAAGCAAAAATATTGTACCGAATAAAGACACCCACAAGAGAAAAAAAAATCGAAGGCGCACAAAGAGAAACAGATCCTAATTATAATAGTTTAGTTACTAGTACTTCTGGCAGTTTGACAGAAACACATTATCTTCAAACTAAATGTAAATTATGTGGTTATCCATGTGATCACTTTCGTGAACATTACGTGCTGATTTGTTAATTTATTGAGGAATAGATAACAAAAAGTCACAATACCGTGACTGGAACAATGCACAAATAACCCTCACACAGGTGAAAGAAACTTGTTAATGCTTCAAGTCGGACCGAAACGTCGTCAAAAGTTTTTTCTCCTATGTGCGAGTTATTTGTGCATTGAGGAGTAGAGAGACAGTAAAATAATCTATGTGATATGCTGAAACATCGTATTAATGAAATTAAGATAATAGCCATATTAACATTTTCCGAAATTTGCTTGCAATAGATAAGTCATCTGTTATAAATTAAGATGTGCTCCTGTTAACCCTTTTGTGGCCTAGTTCCTAGGGCTTTTGTGTATCCATATGTTCTTGTGCACTCCACATCCACAGGATGGGGATGGGACGCACAAAACCTAGTCACTTGGGCGGCAAAATCTAAATCAAATCAAGATAAATGTATTTCTGATGTAATTTCAGAATTGTTCTTGGAGATACCTGCGAGCTCCAGACTGAGGATTCCCACCACCTGATCACACACCTGTGAATACCATCTCGTAACTACATTCAACACACTTGCGAGTGGTGTGTGTGTTAGTTACTGCTCTCTCTCGAGGCCACTCTGCTCGTTGTTGCACTAAGCTCATTCTCCCTTTCCTTTCAACATTCAGTACTCGTCACCTCTCTCAAGTCAAGATACCCAGGTGTTGCACATGTGTCTTATTCATCAACTTGTTAGCATTGTATGCAGTTATTGTCATGTTGCTTATCTGACACAGCAACACGTAGGGAACCTTGCTATACTGGGTATCTTCTTCAACTCTCTCTCTCCCTCTATCTCTCTCTCTCTCTCTCTCTCTCTCGTTTCCATCCCACTCTTTTTTTTTTCAAGTCGCTTTTAGTGTCCACAAAATCTAATTTCACAGCGGCCAGCGTTGTTTTGCGTTGAACATCAGTGAGAGTGCTGCAGGGAAGGTGTGCTCTGCACTCCCTTGTGTAAGCACCTAGTGTACATGTATTGTGCACTCCCTGGTGTTAGCACCTAGGCAAGGGCAACGAGGGGCATAGTGGCCAGTGTTAGACTGTGCTAAAACAGAAACTACGGACAAAATATCTCTGGTGTGTACTGGTCACTTCCTTGTTGTGTACTGGTCACCCTCTTGTTGTGTATTGGTCACTCTCTTGTTGTGTACTGGTCATTTTCTTGTTGTGTACTGGTCACTTTCTTGTTGTTTACTGGTCACTTTCTTGTTGTGTACTGGTCACCTTCTTCTTGTGTACTGGTCACCTTTTGTACTGGTCACTTTCATCTCAACGGTCTTTTAAAAATACAAAAAAAATCTGTTTTGTATTTTTAAAAGACCATTGATGTGGGACTGGTGTAGCTTGAGTCTCTGCACCTGTAAGCGCCTCTGCAGCTGCTGTAAACACTCTTACAGGTGTACACACTCACAGATCTTCACTGCTGTTTGAAACATTTAGAGTTCAGAACCCCCTTGAAACAGTTTCAAAGGTGTTCACATATGCTTCAAATTTACGGATGTGTATACTTTTTCTAGAAAAAAGCTTTACAGGTAAATACATACAGGTGTTTGTAGCACTTTTACTGGCTTGAAACTATTTAGCAGGTGTAGACAAGTGCCCTACAGTTATAAAGATATTTACAGATGCCTGGTGTTTAACTAGGGTTCTGATATCCTTGAATCGGATTTACAGGTATATACAGAGCTTGTATAAAGCTTATATAGGTTATACAGGAACTTATAAAGCTTACAGGTGTATAGAGGTACTTATAAAAGCTTACAGGTGTATACAGGTACTTACAAAGCTTACAGGTGTATACAGGTCAGTTTTATAGGTGTATACAGGTGCCTGAAACAGTTTCACAGCGTTCAAAATTAAAACAGCTTTCAATGTGTTTATACGTTTTTTAAAGTTTTATAATTATTTACAGGTTTATGGAACAGTTTTACAGTAGTATACTTAACATATTGTCGGTAATTCTACCAACATTAATACAGTTTTATAGTTGAATACAGGTGGATGGAACAGTTTTAGTTTTATACAAATGAAACAGTTTTAGTTATATACAGATGGAACAGTTTTAGTTGTATACAGATGGAGCAGTTTTAGTTGTATACAGATGGAACAGTTTTAGTTGTATACAGATGGAACAGTTTTAGTTGCATACAGATGGAACAGTTTCAGTTGTATACAGATGGAACAGTTTTAGATGTATACAGATTGAACAGTTTTAGTTGTATACAGATTGAACAGTTTTAGTTATATACAGATGGAACAGTTTTAGTTATATACAGGTTGATGGAATAGTTTTACAGTCACATACAGTGCTTGAAATAGTTGTACAAGCCTTACAGGTGTTTGAAGCCATGTTTTTTCAAGTGATGGAAAACTTCACATGTTCACACAGGTGTTTGAAGGGTATTTGCTAAAATTGGTTAATTGATGTTTATAAGTAATAAAGTAGTTTTGCCTGTGTACTCAGATAAGTGGAAGAGTTTAAGTGTATGGGCAGACACAATGCAAGAATAACAAGCATTCATCACTAGGGTAATAACTGAAATGTTTTTGGTCTATCTAGAGACCCTCTTCAGGCGATACTTAGCTAGTTGTATGGAAACTCTTGTATATACCGATACGTGAAGTATACAACAAGAGAGCACTGCAGGAAGCTTACTGCACATCTACAACTCCATTGCAAAACAACCAAACTCTTCTCACGAATCTGAATTTATTCAGCTAAAGCAGTTACGGAAGTCTTGCAGTTACTCTAGGTCGGACAGTGAGATTTTTTTTTTCCCCACTCTTGATTATGGATTTTAAATTATGTACACTCGGTAGCCACTTTATTAGATACAGTCTTCTAGTAGGAGCCTCCTTTTGACCGAAAGAATAACCTGAGTTCTTCGTGGCATGGATTCAACAATGTACTGGAAACACTTCATAGAGATCTTGGTCCATGTTGACATAATAGCATCACAGTTGCTGCAGATTTGTCGGCTTCATATTGATATTGCTAATCTCCTGTTCTATCACATATCAAAGGTTTACGCCAAATTCTGACTCTGCCACCTGCATGTTGCAGAAGAAATCTGGATTTGTCAGACCAGGCGACGTTTTTCCAATCTTCAAGTGTCCAGTTTTAGTGATCCAGTGCCCATTGTAGCCTCAGTTTCCTGTTCTTAGATGACAGGAGTGGAACTCAGTGTGGTCTTCTGCTGCTGTAGTCCATCTTTCCCCTTCAAGATATGACTTATTGTGCATTCAGAGTTGTTCTTCTGTATACCACTGTTGTAACGCCTGGTTACTTAAGTTACTCTCGTCTCTCTCTCAGCTGGAACTAGTCTGGCCATGAACTAAAATATTCCCAAAGTTAATTTGATATACATACCAATCTTCATGTAAAAATTTATCGAAATTGGAGATGGGGTCAGGTGGGGACGATTTTCAAAATAAGTCCACTTAACATGGAATGACCCAGTGAGAACATATGATAACTAAGTACCAGATAAAAGAAATAAAAAACAAATGAATTATATTATTATTATTATTATTATTATTATTATTATTATTATTATTATTATTATTATATTCAATGAGAAGAGCTAAAACGCAGGGGTTATGCAGAACGTGGGAAATGGGAGGTAATCAAGTTTGATCCCAGGAAGGATAGAGTTACTCCAGTTCCTCAGATAAAGAGCGTGTCACCGACATGAAGGCACCGACGTTGAAGGACAGCAGTAACGAGAACAAGCGACATTGTCAAAATATTAAAAATGTAAATCAGAGAAACACTAAAGAATAAGATGACACAATACCTTGACCCAGCACAGGGGAGAATGACACTTATGGCGACGTTTCGCTCAGACTTGCTCCATAAACTAGACTACCTCGCTACTACTACTACTACTACTACTACTACTACTACTACTACTACTGCTTCACTAACACTCCAATCTCTGACTCTTGTGTCACTAACACTACTATCTTGTTATTGCCACCTCCGCTGCTGTTGCACTACTTACTGCTTACTACCACCACCACTACCACCACTACTACCACCACTACCACCACCACTACCACCACTACCACCACCACTACCACCACCACTACCACCACCATTACCACCACTACTACCACCACTACCACCACCACTACCATTACCACCACTACCACCACCACTACCATTACCACCACTACCACCACCACTACCACCACCACTACCATTACCACCACTACCACCACCACTACCACCACCACCACCACCACTACCACCACTACTACCACCACCACTACCACCACCACTACCATTACCACCACTACCACCACCACTACCACCACCACTACCACCACCACCACCACCACTACCACTACCACTACCACCACCACTACCACCATCATCACCATCACCGCCAGCACCATCACCGCCTCCACCATTTTCCTACTACTATCTCTCGTTCTACTCCTCCCCCCTCCCTCGTGTGTATACTGGCTCCCTTCCCTTCGCGCGTCTGTGTGACTAGTTAATAGTCCAAGTCAGACCCTAAAGGTCGCCATAATGTCACTCTCCTATGTGTGGGTTAATTTTGTATTTTCTTTACTTATACAGTGGTAGAAAACTAATTGTTAGACAATTGTAATGGTAGATAATTGTACTTGGATACAGGAGGAGGAAGTGTATTCTAGAGGTGCCATAATGTTTCAACATGTATATGGCACATTAATTACAGAGGTGGAGACACCAGCAGCGTAACTTTGCTCCTGAATCTATACGCATGTTAGCACATGTGTAATGATGTATAATATAGATATATAATTACAAACATACAATTTTACACACATATACACACTCAACGCACACTCAGCACACACATACACACACACTCAACACACATACACACACACTCAACACACATATCACACACACACACACAACACACACACACACACACACTCACACACACACACACACACACACACAAACACACAAACACACACACACAAACACACACTCACACACACACACACACACACTCAACACACACACACACACACACACACTCAACACACAACACACACACACTCAACACACACACACACTCAACACACACACACACACACTCAACACACAGACACACACAACACACTCACACAACACACACACAAACAAACAAACAAACACACTCACTCAACGCACACACACACACTCAGCACACACACACACACACTCAACACACGAAAGTAGATTTCATTTTTACACGTTAATGTTAATTTGGTTACGTGTCAAGTAAAATATTATTGAGTATAGGTTTTAGAAGGTCGTAGAGGGATCCCTTCGTTTGCACAGTAATTAAAAACAAGTTTTTGATTCATTGATAGAGCCCGTTCATTCACACGCCTCTCCTTTCATGTCTGGTGAGCGTTTTTACGAGCAGCTCCTCATTTGTCACTACTGGTTCATTCATGCTCCTCCCATGCCACTACCCACGCTTACATTCATGCTCCTCCCATGCCACTACCCACGCTTCCATTCATGCTCCTCCCATGCCACTACCCACGCTTACATTCATGCTCCTCCCTTGCCACTACCCATGCTTCCATTCATGCTCCTCCCATGCCACTACCCACTCTTACATTCATGCTCCTCCCATGCCACTACCCACGCTTACATTCATGCTCCTCCCATGCCACTACCCACGCTTACATTCATGCTCCTCCCATGCCACTACCAACGCTTCCATTCATGCTCCTCCCATGCCACTACCCACGCTTCCATTCATGCTCCTCCCTTGCCACTACCCATGCTTCCATTCATGCTCCTCCCATGCCACTACCCACTCTTACATTCATGCTCCTCCCATGCCACTACCCACGCTTACATTCATGCTCCTCCCATGCCACTAACCACGCTTCCATTCATGCTCCTCCCATGCCACTACCCACGCTTCCATTCATGCTCCTCCCATGCCACTACCCACGCTTCCATTCATGCCACAACCCACGCTTCCATTCATGCTCCTCCCATGCAACTACCCACGCTTCCATTCATGCTCCTCCCATGTCACTACCCACGCTTCCATTCATGCTCCTCCCATGCCAATACCCACGCTTCCATTCATGCTCCTCCCATGCCACTACCCATGCTTCCATTCATGCTCCTCCCATGTCACTACCCACGCTTCCATTCATGCTTCTCCCATGCCACTACCCACGCTTACATTCATGCTCCTCCCATGCCACTACCCACGCTTACATTCATGCTCCTCCCATGCCACTACCCACGCTTACATTCATGCTCCTCCCATGCCACTACCCATGCTTACATTCATGCTCCTCCCATGCCACTACCCACGCTTACATTCATGCTCCTCCCATGCCACTACCCACGCTACCATTCATGCTCCTCCCATGCCACTACCCACGCTTACATTCATGCTTCCTCCCATGCCACTACCCACGCTTACATTCATACTCCTCCCATGCCACTACCCACGCTACCATTCATGCTCCTCCCATGCCACTACCCACGCTTACATTCATGCTCCTCCCATGCCACTACCCACGCTTCCATTCATGCTCCTCCCATGTCACTACCCATGCTTCCATTCATGCTCCTCCCATGCCACTACTCACGCTTACATTCATGCTCCTCCCATGCCACTACCCACGCTTACATTCATGCTCCTCCCTTGCCACTACCCATGCTTCCATTCATGCTCCTCCCTTGCCACTACCCACTCTTACATTCATGCTCCTCCCATGCCACTACCCACGCTTCCATTCATGCTCCTCCCATGCCACTACCCACTCTTACATTCATGCTCCTCCCATGCCACTACCCACGCTTACATTCATGCTCCTCCCATGCCACTAACCACGCTTCCATTCATGCTCCTCCCATGCCACTACCCACGCTTCCATTCATGCTCCTCCCATGTCACTACCCACGCTTCCATTCATGCTCCTCCCATGCCACTACCCACGCTTACATTCATGCTCCTCCCATGCCACTACCCACGCTTACATTCATGCTCCTCCCATGCCACTACCCACGCTTACATTCATGCTCCTCCCATGCCACTACCCACGCTACCATTCATGCTCCTCCCATGCCACTACCCACGCTTCCATTCATGCTCCTCCCATGCCACTACCCACGCTTACATTCATCTCCTCCCATGCCACTACCCACGCTACATTCATGCTCCTCCCATGCCACTACCCACGCTTACATTCATGCTCCTCCCATGCCACTACCCACGCTTCCATTCATGCTCCTCCCATGTCACTACCCATGCTTCCATTCATGCTCCTCCCATGCCACTACTCACGCTTACATTCATGCTCCTCCCATGCCACTACCCACGCTTCATTCATGCTCCTCCCTTGCCACTACCCATGCTTCCATTCATGCTCCTCCTTGCCACTACCCACCTACATTCATGCTCCTCCCATGCCACTACCCACGCTTCCATTCATGCTCCTCCCATGCCACTACCCACTCTACATTCATGCTCCTCCCATGCCACTACCCACGCTTCATTCATGCTCCTCCCATGCCACTAACCACGTTCCATTCATGCTCCTCCCATGCCACTACCACGCTCCATTCATGCTCCTCCCATGTCACTACCCATGCTTCCATTCATGCTCCTCCCATGCCACTACCCACGCTTACATTCATGCTCCTCCCATGCCACTACCCACGCTTACATTCATGCTCCTCCTTGCCACTACCTATGCTTCCATTCATGCTCCTCCCTGCCACTACCCACTCTTACATTCATGCTCCTCCCATGCCACTACCCACGCTTCCATTCATGCTCCTCCACATGCCACTACCATCACTCTTACATTCTGTCCCCCATGCCACTACCCACGCTTACATTCATGTCCTCCCATGCCACTAACCACGCTTCCATTCATGTCCTCCCATGCCACTCCCACGCTTACATTCATGCTTCCTCCCATGCCACTACCCACGCTTACATTCATGCTCCTCTGCCACTACCCATGTCTTCCATTCATGTCCTCCTTGCACTATCCACGCTTACATTCATGTCTCCTCCCATGCCACTTACCCACGCTTACATTCATGTCTCCTCACACAGTTCTTCCACATCACATGTCCTACGCTTACATTCATCTTCCCATGCCACTTCCTGTCCACAGTCTTCTTACACATTCATGTCCCTCCATGCCACTTCCCAGCTTCCATTCATGCTCCTCCCATGCCACTACCACATCCTTATCATTCATGCTCCTCCCATGCCACTACCCACGCTTCATTCATGCTCCTCCCATGCTACTACCCACGTTACATTCATGTCCTCCCATGCCACTACCCACGCTTCCATTCATGCTCCTCCCATGCCACTACCCACGTTTCTTCACATCTCCATGCTCCTCCATGCCACTCCACGCTTTCATTCATGCTCCTCCCATGCCACTACCCACGCTTACATTCATGCTCCTCCCATCCACTACCCACGCTTACATTCATGCCCCCCATGCCACACCACGTTCTTCCATTCATGCTCCCATGCCACTTCCCACGCTTCCATTCATGCTCCTCCCATGCCACTACCCACGCTTACATTCATGCTCCTCCCATGCCACTACCCACGCTTCCATTCATCATTCATACTCTTTGTTCACACACAGTCATTCTTGTGCACACAACCATGTCCACTCGTCACACAGTCATTCTTGTGCACACAACCATGTCCACTCGTCACACAGTCATTCTTGTGCACACAACCATGTCCACTCGTCACACAGTCATTCTTGTGCACACAACCATGTCCATTCGACACTCAGTCATTCTTGTGCACACAACCATGTCCACTCGTCACACAGTCATTCTTGTGCACACAACCATGTCCACTCGACACTCAGTCATTCTTGTGCACACAACCATGTCCACTCGACACTCAGTCATTCTTGTGCACACAACCATGTCCACTTGACACTCAGTCATTCTTGTGCACACAACCATGTCCACTGGTCACACAGTCATTATTGTGTACACAACCATGTCCACTCGTCACACAATCATTCTTCCACACATCACCATGTCCCTCGTCACACAGTCATTCTTCCACACATCACCATGTCCCTCGTCACACAGTCATTCTTCCACACATCACTATGTCCCTCGTCACACAGTCATTCTTCCACACATCACTATGTCCCTCGTCACACAGTCATTCTTCCACACATCACCATGTCCCTCGTCACAGTCATTCTTCGACACATCACCATGTCCCTCGTCACACAGTCATTCTTCCACACATCACAAAGTCCCTCGTCACAGTCATTCTTCCACACATCACCATGTCCCTCGTCACACAGTCATTCTTCCACACATCACCATGTCCTCTGTCACACAGTCATTCTTCCACAATCACCATGTCCTCGTCACACAGTCATTCTTCCACACATCACCATGTCCCTCGTCACAGTCATTCTTCCACACATCACCATGTCCTCGTCACAGTCATTCTTCCACAATCACCATATCCCTCGTCACAAGTCATTCTTCCAACATCACCATGTCCCTCGTCACACAGTCATTCTTCCACATCACTATGTCCCTCGTCACACAGTCATTCTTCCACACATCACTATGTCCCTCGTCACACAGTCATTCTTCCACAATCACTATGTCACTCGTCACACAGTCATTCTTCACACATCACTATGTCCCTCGTCACAGTCATTCTTCCACACATCACTATGTCCTCGTCACAGTCATTCTTCCACACATCACTATGTCCCTCGTCACACAGTCATTCTTCCACACATCACTATGTCCACTCGTCACACAGTCATTCTTCCAATGTCCTCGTCACACAGTCATTCTTCCACACATCACTATGTCCCTCGTCACACAGTCATTCTTCCACACATCACCATGTCCCTCGTCACACAGTCATTCTTCCACACATCACCATGTCCCTCGTCACACAGTCATTCTTCCACACATCACCATGTCTCTCGTCACACAGTCATTCTTCCACACATCACCATGTCCACTCGTCACACAGTCATTCTTCCACACATCACCATGTCCCTCGTCACACAGTCATTCTTCCACACATCACCATGTCCACTCGTCACACAGTCATTCTTTCACACATCACCATGTCACTCGTCACACAGTCATTCTTCCACACATCACCATGTCCACTCGTCACACAGTCATTCTTCCACACATCACCATCTCCCTCGTCATACAGTCATTCTTCCACACATCACCATGTCCCTCGTCACACAGTCATTTTTCCACACATCACCATGTCCACTCGTCACACAGTCATTCCACTATATGCCTCGACCTTTGGTATCTTCCTCTGAATTACTGAAAGGTCCTCTTTCTGTTTCAGTAATTTCTCTCTTTATGGGAAGTCACTGAAGCAAGGAATGACTTGAAAACTTTAATCCAAGAATATGTTAAAAAAATGATATTATAGCTACTAAAATGTTAAATGTCTTGGGAATAATAGCAAGTGTAATATTCCCAGAGGGTTAATAGTTAAGATACGAAAGAGAAATGAGGAATGGAAGGTTAAAACAAGAAACACAACAAAGATATATTCAAGAGCTGGAACTATAAATACACACACACCTACACTTGTGAAATTTGACATATAAGAACTTAAGAATTATGAAAGACTGTAGTGGGCTGACTGCTCCAGGTAGCCAGGTCCAAACTCGCACTCAACTATTCCTACTCATGACTCACGAAATCATAATAACACAATTGTAAACAAATCATGGTACGGGTGTGTTCGAACTCACGGCAAGTGAGTCGAGCCCCACCCGTACCGTTTTTTTTTTTATTCGTACTCTTATTTGCTTAATGTATCTTGTAAAGCTTCTCAGTGACACTACTTGGCAGTTTGTTTCACTCATCTACAACTCCCCTGTCAGTAAATTCATTCTTACGGTAACCCATTCAGAGGAAATATGTGCCGGTCATTGATTCATGTCGACATTTTTACATACATTCATACTGACGTGAGTATGTGCATTCAGTCATATGTGTGTGTGTCGCCTGGTCTTTTGTAACGTTAAACAAATACCTCTTGATGAATTGCAGTAGTTTGATGTATGATGTTATTGATACATTTATAAAAAGAATGTTGATCTATCAGCTGACTTGTGGTAAAGTTCTTGTGGGTCGATCAGATGACTTTTATTGACAGTCTTGTTGGTCGATCAGATGACTTTTATTGACAGTCTTGTTGGTCGATCAGAAGACTTGTATTGACAGTCTTGCTGGTCGATCAGATGAGTTGTATTGACTGTCTTGCTGGTCGATCAGATGACTTATATTGACAGTCTTGCTGGTCGATCAGCTGATCTGTGTTGACACTCTTGATGGCACTTGTTCAATGCGTGAGTTTTAAATTTACTTCGTTTTGCTTGACGTTGAATACATTCTTTCATTTCGCTCATTATTCTCTTTCTTTCCACTCACAACTCATTTTTATTGGCTCGTTCTTCACACAATGATATCCGCACGACTTGCCCGTGTATCGAACACCTGATTTGTGTTGACATCTCTTCCACTTCCTCTTCCCAAATATCCCAAAGTTTAATTGCTAGTGTCACATGTGTGGGAGAGAGATAGAGTGTGTTTGTGTGTGTGCAAAATTAAACTAGATTTCTCTTAATCCAGTATTTTTTTAGATTATTACACATGTTTTACGAGAACTGTTTTAACTTTCGCAAATTTCTTAGACTTTATAATTATTAACTTTTTCGTTATCGTTCTGTCATTCCAATAATCTTTATTTACTACAAGTATATGAATATGAAGATGGGAAGAGCAAGATTATGAGACCAACCGTCGGAGAGCTGACTCTTCCCGAGGTCACACTCTCTTACTTTCATAGTTTTATTTAATTCTCAGCTGTCGTATCTGATCGCCTCTGCAAAGACAGTGATTATGTGTTGAATGATGATGAAAGTATTTTCTTTTTGGGGATTTTCTTTCTTTTTGGGTCACCCTGCCTCGGTAGGAGACGGCCGACTTGTTGAAAAAAAAATATATGTACAAGGTATACAGGCCTAGCTGACATCAATGACATACTACTATATATAAATCCCCTTGTTATGCTGAGCATTTCAGGCAAATTAGGTCAGTTTTGTCCCAGGATGCGACCCACACCAGTCCACTAACACCCAGGTACCCATTTTACACGAATGGGTGAACAGAGACAGCAGGTGTCTGATGGAAACACGTCCCTAATGTTTTCCAGCCGAACCGGAGGAGATTCGAACTCCGGACCTCAGTGTGTGAGGTGAGTGCGCTAGCGATCCAGCTACGGGACATCTTACATTTTTTATGTCAACTGTAGATATTTATGTAATATTAAATCGTACCTAGAAAAATAGGTAATAGCAAATAGGCGATGAAGCTTAGATAAAAATGTACAAATAGCGAATTACACACACGCGCGCACTTACACACACACACACACACACACACACACACACACACACACACACACACACACACACACACACACACAGTTTGAAGTCAAAAGTCGAGTATTAAAACAACATTCCTAGGCTGAATGCCGTGGCTGAGTGGGTCGTTTCTCTCCGTTTACATCTCGGGGACACGCGATCTATCCCCCATCCTGGCCAGATTGGATAGCTGGGGCGTCGCTGCCTGAGACCTCATCGCTGGGGGCTCCACCATCCACCTTGCTACCCAAGATTAGCCAATCATTGCCCTCCTTTGCTAGTAAAAAAATATATAGACCCACAACTCGAAAATTTTGGAATCTGTATTTTTTCAAAGATTTTTTTTTTTAGTATATTCAGAAAAAATAGGCACTAAACCCGTATGGGATGTAGAGCACGTATTTTTTTAGAGGTTAGGTGGGTGTTGTAAGAGCGAGAGAGTCAACACAAGCGGGCAACTTCGTTAAGAGGCACAGTGTGAAGGCTGTCGTGGAGGTAACGGCAGGTTGAAGTGTCACTTGGGTTATATATGCCGCGCGCTGCTTCACTTTACTGCCACCACAGTGCCTTAGTACCAGTGACGACGACTTCGTTAAAGTCGCCACACCACCAGTGCTATTCAGGCAGTACTAGTGCTACGCAAGTACAACCAGCGCTACGCAAGCACCATCAGCGCTACGCAAGCACCACCAGCGCTACGCAAGCACAACCAGCGCTACGCAAGCACCATCAGCGCTACGCAAGCACAACCAGCGCTACGCAAACACAACTAGCGCTACGCAAGCACCACCAGCGCTACACAAGCACCACTAGCGCTACGCAAGCACCATTAGCGCTACGCAAGCACCACCAGCGATATTCAGGCAGTACTAGTGCTATGCAAGCACCATCATTGCTACGCAAGCGCCATCATTGCTACGCAAGCACCATCACCGCTACGCAAGCAACACCAGTGCCATTAGCGCTACACAAGCACCACCAGCGATATTCAGGCAGTACTAGTGCTACGCAAGCACCATCATCGCTACGCAAGCACCATCACCGCTTCGCAAGCACCATCATCGCTACGCAAGCACCATCATCGCTTCTCAAGCACCACCAGCACTACGCAAGCACCATTAGCGCCACGCAAGCACCACCAGCGCTATTCAGGCAGTACTAGTGCTATGCAAGCACCACCAGCGCTACGCAAGCACCATCAGCGCTACGCAAGCACCACCAGCGCTATTCAGGCAATACTATTGCTATGCAAGCACCATCAGCTCTATTCAGGCAGTACTAGTGCTACGCAAGCACCATCAGCGCTACGGAAGCACTACCAGCGCTACGCAAGCACCATCAGCGCTATTCAGGCAGAACTAGTGCTATGCAAACACAATCAGCGCTACGCAAGCTCCACCAGCGCTACGCAAGCACCAGGGCTACGCAAGCATCACCAGCGCTATTCAGGCAATACTAGTGCTATGCAAGCACCACCAGCGCTTCGCAAGCACCACCAGCGCTATTCAGGCAGTACTAATGCTATGCAAGCACCACCAGCACTACGTAAGCATCACCAGCGCTACATACGCACCACCAGCGCTATTCAGGCAGTACTAGTGCTACGCAAGCACCACCAGCGCTATTCAGGCAGTACTAGTGCTACGCAAGCACTAGTATTGCCTGATACTTTCTCGTTCACTCATACAGAAGGCACTCTCTCGGGCACTCAGTCATAGAGCCAGGCACTCTCGTACACTCAGTCATAGAGCCAGGCACTCTCGTACACTCAGTCATAGAGCCAGGCACTCGGGCACTCAGTCATAGAACCAGGCACTCGGGCACTCAGTCATAGAGCCAGGCACTCGGGCACTCAGTCATAGAGCCAGGCACTCTCTCGGCCACTCATTCGTACATTCAGCTCGTTAAATGAGGAGAAATGAGAGTCATGTCTCAGGGAAATCGTATTTCTTTCAGCGTGTAATGAGACATAGTTATGTTGGTGGGTCTTGTGCGAAGAAAGTGTGTGATAGTTGTGGTGGTGGTGATTGTGGTGGGTAATGGTAGTAGGTGGTAGTGATGGTGGTGGGTGGCGGTAGTTGGTGTTAATAGTGGTGGTGATTGTGGAGGTTGATAATGGTAATAGGAGGTAGTGATGGTGGTGGGTAGCGGTCGTTGGTGATGGTGGTGGGGGAGGGTAATGGTGATAGTCGTTGTGGTTGAGGGTACTGGTTAATATAGTTTGCATAGCTACTCTGTGCTCTTAGTATTCATTGACTTTATTATCGAGAGTTACTGATTTCGTTATTAGTGGTTATTGACTTCATTATCACTATTCACTGACTTCATTAACAGGAGTTACTGACCTCAGTTTAAGTAGTTACTGACTTCTTCATCAATTAATCACTTGCATTATCGGGCAGTGTGAATTTATCTCTTACCCCTAAACATCAACATCATCATCATCATCATCATCATCATCATCATAATAATAATAATAATTACCGCATCAATAACTTCCTATTACTGTGGTCAGTTAACTATTATTCGGCAAAAAATCATATGAGACAATCAGAACAATTCTTAGTTAACTATTTGCATTCGATAAATCATACAGATATTTTTTTCACCTGCAACAACAAATTTAGACAAAGCAGGAAATATCCCCACAAATTATGTTTAAAATGAAATACTTTTTTATGGTCAGACAAGCATTCTTTAGGAAACGTGGGCACAAACTATCTGGAACCCACCATCACTTTTTATGTATTCTGAAGAGTATATATTGATGTGTTTGAACTAAGAGCAGCAGTATTTATACAGAGAGGATGGGGAGGGGTATATATTTCAATATACTGAAAAGTATTATTCAGTGCTTTACATTAGGTGTTAAAGTACCCTTAAGGTTAAAGTATCATTAAGGTTAAAGTATCATTAAGGTTAAAGTATCATTAAGGTTAAAGTATCATTAAGGTTAAAGTATCATTAAGGTTAAAGTATCATTAATAACCCTCGTGGTTTCGATAGGCTTTAATACGAAGAGACTGATCACGTAGATACTGACTTGTATAGTTATCATGAAGAGATTGATCTGTACAAGAGAGATTGATGATCTGTACAACTGCTGTGTAGAGACTGATTACCTGCACAATTGTCATGTATAGACTGACCTAGTCGTGTCATATTGTGGCATCAAATTTGCCTCTCACCTAGCTGCTTCTCCTAGTACCTTCCTTGCATCTCCTTCATTGCTTCTCCTAGCTCATCCATCTCATCTCCCTCATTGCATCTCCTAGCTCATCCATTTCATCTCCCTCATTGCCTCCTAGCTCATCCATCTCATCTCCATCATTGCCTCTCCTAGCTCATCCATCTCATCTCCCTCATTGCCTCCCAGCTCATCCATCTCATCTCCCTCATTGCATCTCCTAGCTCATCCATCTCATCTCCCTCATTGCATCTCCTAGCTCATCAATCTCATCTCCCTCATTGCATCTCCTAGCTCATCCATCTCATCTCCCTCATTGCATCTCCTAGCTCATCAATCTCATCTCCCTCATTGCATCTCCTAGCTCATCAATCTCATCTCCCTCATTGCATCTCCTAGCTCATCAATCTCATCTCCCTCATTGCATCTCCTAGCTCATCCATCTCATCTCCTCCCTTCCTGCTTCTTCCTCGTAATTGTCTTTGCCTCTCCTAACTCCTACTGTCTCCTCACTGTATGTTGCTCCTTCATCTCTCCGTGTCTGCCCCACCTCCTCTTTAACCACCTCTCCCGCTTCATCTATCCCACCCTCCTTTCCCCCACCCGTTATCTCCCTCCTTCTCCTTTCCCCTCTCCCCTCCCCAATCTCTCAACCCTTTCCCAAAACTTTCCTAGGAACTTTGGACGTTTCCAGAATTGAAATTTAAATAATTCAGGTCAGGGGAAAAAAAGTCTGAGTGTTCTCTCAGGTATTTGGGTATTTTAATTCTCGACTCCGCCCTCTCAGTCTAATCTTGATCGTTGTGCCGGGTCGCCAGAATACTGTGAATTTTTGTTTTTGCCTCAGTTACCCACACGTGGCTCAAGTTGTTTTCCACTGAAAACGGGAGACTGTCTGGGTGCATTAGAAAGTGAAATTTTAGAAGTTTATTCAATTTTGAATTGTCTTTGGAGGTGGGGGGAATTGTTGTGATGGTGGTGTGTTGACGTGGGGGAATTGTAATGGTGGTGGTGCGTTGACGTGGGATGTCTTGGTGGTGGTGTGTTGACTTAAAGGAATTCTCTTTGTATATTGGGAATTGATACTTTTTAATATTGCGTGAACTGACAGCACCTGAAAAGGGGTACGGGTAAGAGGTAGGGGGATGGGTGTAAGGGGGAAGTAAAGGAGGTGCAGAGTACTGTAATGAGCGTACCAGTTTTTTCTCTTGTTTCACAGGCCAAACACAAGACAAGTGTGGGTATGGAGACTTAAGAAACAAAACAAGCTCTTAAACAAACGTTTTACTCGGAGAAGAGCTTTATCACGCTCTGCCTGGAGTGAAACGTACTTCTAATAAAAGCTTCCTCTGCATATTGCATCTTAACCCCTCCCCCACACACACTTTTCGCCATAATTGTCGAAACTTAGTGAAATGTGGGTACACGCGTCCGTGGAGTTGTCACCCCTTGGCATCATTATATCTTTACAAACACCATTTACCTTGTTTTTGGGATAGTCTATCGTGTGGGATAGTCACTCCCAGATTAAGAAAAGCTTCATGTCTGCTGGAAAGACACCGCTGTAGCTACTGAACCTACAGTGGATTGCCTGACCGTATTCTCATTGCCTTACTGAAGTCTCCCAGTTGAGGCCGACACATTTTAATACCTGATGTATGAGGCCCATCCGATGTGATCGAATATAATCTGGCAATATAGCTAGCTTTTGTTACCGCTGTGTTAAAATCACATAGAGTAGGATAGCAGCACACTGCTAGTGTTCCCAGTTTTGTTAAATAACATAGGACCTAACAAAGAATCGAACCTGATTTTCTACCATTTACCAGGCGCTGTGTGATCCTTACTGGTTTAAGCTCTTCCCCACGAAATATTAATACTAATAATAATAATAATGTTTGTGGACGATGAAGGCTGTTCAGGAGAATACATAGTAAAGAAGACTTAAAAGAAGCTGCACTGGGTTATTTAAACAGAATATAGGATAAATGGGAATGTATGTGGCTGCTGGAGTACGACCCCAAGACATGAAAAACCCTGGAAATTGAGACAAGGGAGATAAGACCATATGTAGAACAAAATCTGGGCGAAGACCAATTCTGACAATGATTTAAAGAGAAAAACCTGAGATTGTACATCATGTATAACCTGGCTACCCAAGTGCACATTAATACACTATCATCACACACACACACACACACACACACACAGGAAGTGGAAGTGAAATAGTATGGGAAGTAATGTGGTGGAGGCAGGATCCATACATAGCTTTAAGAAGAGGAAGAGTGACCTAGTAGCGACCAGTGAAGAGGCGGGGTCAGGAGCTGTGACTCGACCCTACACACACCACACACACACCACACACACACCATACACACCACACACCACACCACACACACCACACACACCACACACACACACACACACAACACACCACACCCCACACCCCACCACACACACACACACACACACACCACACACAACCACACACACACACATACACACACCCCACACACACACACACACACACACACACACACACACCATCACACACACACACACACACACACAACACACACACACACCACACACACACACACACACCAACACACACCACAACACACACCACACACACACACACACACACACACCACACACAACAACCACACACACACACACACACACACACCACACACACACCACACACACACCACACACACACCACACACACCACACACACACCACACACACACACACACACACACACACACACCACACACCACACACACACACACACACACACACACATACACACACCATACACACACCATACACACACCACACACAGACACAAACAGAAACACACACACACACATACACACACACACACATAAAAAGCTCACCACACAAAAAAAGAGAGACTACAACCATTAAATTCCCTGTTGTATTATTCTGCCCCTGCACCCGGCAACTCTTGGGGAAATTCCCCACTCCAGGAAATTGTAAGGGGGAGAAATTTTCCAGTTCAAATACCGTCTATTTTGCCTCTCAGCAAGTGCAGGGAATTGTCTTACTTGTTTTTTCCCTACACGTCATGTTTACGACACCGCGTTTGGCTTGATTAGTTGAGTTGTTTGTTCAGGAAAAGTTAATGTATATATATATATATATATATATATATATATATATATATATATATATATATATATATCGTGCCGATTAGGTAAAACTGGTCAATTAGCAAGAACTCATCTAAAATTAAGTTCTTTCTAAAATTTTCTCTTATACGTTTAAAGATATATTTATTTCATTTATGTTAATGTAAGAATTTATAATTTTGTACCAAGAGAAACTTTGAAAACCTACCTAACCTTATTACAACAAGCGCAATTTAATTTAGCCTAACCCAACTAAATATATTTTAGATACGTTAACATTAATTTAATAATAAACAAACAAGGTGAGCGTTGCTATTTAAGCCAAAATAGCAAGTTTTACCTAATCGGCACGACATATATATATATATATATATATATATATATATATATATATATATATATATATATATATATATATATATGAGAGAGAAGAGAGAGAGAGAGTCTTCGATGGCCAAATAGTTGGATGAAGAAGGCTTTAACAAAGACTAAGGTAACTTATAGAACGTCTTCTAGGAAGCATGTTAATGCTTTAGTTCTACCATATGATGAAAACTTGTCACATCTCACTCAACTTTGGGAAGCTGCATAATGTAAGAGTTGCTTTTAAAAATGTAAATAATCTTAAGCATCGACATGTGTGTGGAAGTATGTTCTTGGCACTCTGTAAACAATGTTATTCTTAGTAAATAGGTTAAACGGGAGAATTGTCGAACTTGCGTTTAAAACAACACAGTTGACTGGGACATCGCAATTCAGTGGAACCTCGGTTTTCGTATGCCCCAGCTTGCATGTAAAACCACGGTTATTCTCCATAAAATGTATTTTTTTTTTTTTTTTGGGTGTCTGAAACGGATTAATTGGATTTACATTATTTCTTATGGAAAATATTATAAAAAAAATACATTTTATAGAGAATAAGTGTGGTTTTTACATGCAAGCTGGGGCATACGTAAACCGAGGTACAAGATGCATCGTCATGCAATGAAAATGTAAATTGTGGCCTCTGTTCCAAATCTAACATACATGTCTCTTAAAATCTAAAAAAATAGGCCTTTAAAAAAGTTGTGGTGGTTGTGTGAGCAAGCCCTCGTGGTGTAATAGTTGTGGTGGTTGTGTGAGCAAGCCCTCGTGGTGTAATAGTTGTGGTGGTTGTGTGAGCAAGCCCTCGTGGTGTAATAGTTGTGGTGGTTGTGTGAGCAAGCCCTCGTGGTGTAATAGAGAGTAAATAGTGAGTTGTCTGGTGTTTCCACTGTCTTTGCTGCTTTTCTCCTTTTTGTCTTTATTATGAAAGTTTCTTTATCGCTTGATATGCAGTTACATTGTCCTGGTCTCGCTTAGACTCGTCTTTCAACTCCAGAAGGCAAGGAAACAACCTGGTAACTATACTGATAGTTCCATCTGGAGGGCGCATCTTGTACTCCAGAGATTCTATTCATACAGAGAGGTATATGTGGAGAAGTAGTAGTTTCATATTTGATGATTTTATTGGTAGTGTACAATATAAAAGAGTTTCAGGAAACCTTTATAGAAATAGATATACAAGTCTGTCTTTTAAGTCAAAAATATTAATTTCTTTACCTAAATTATTTCAGTGAGTTTAATATCTGAGATGTTTTTTCTTAAATATAGGCGTACAAATTTATGACTATAAATTGGCTACGGTCATTTATTGAGATAAAATTGCCATTGTTATGGTTACTTTTCTAAAAAAAAAAAAAAAAGTGGAATTGTAAATAGGGATGCGCCAAAGTATCGGTACTGGAATAGGTGGGTATCGGCCATTTTTAAGGTATCGGTGAAGAAACGACTTATTATTTAAAATAATAGTAAATCATGGGTGCTTAAAAATATCAACATTAACATTCTAACTCACGATTGTGAGTGTATTAACACTAACTCACGATTGTGAGAGTATTAACACTAACTCACGATTGTGAGAGTATTAACACTAACTCACGATTGTGAGAGTATTAACACTAACTCACGATTGTGAGTGTATTAACACTAACTCACGATTGTGAGTGTATTAACACTAACTCACGATTGTGAGTGTATTAACTAACTCACGATTGTGAAAGTATTAACACTAACTCACGATTGTGAGAGTATTAACACTAACTCACGATTGTGAGAGTATTAACACTAACTCACGATTGTGAGTGTATTAACACTAACTCACGATTGTGAGAGTATTAACACTAACTCACGATTGTGAGTGTATTAACTAACTCACGATTGTGAGTGTATTAACACTAACTCACGATTGTGAGTGTATTAACACTAACTCACGATTGTGAGAGTATTAACACTAACTCACGATTGTGAGTGTATTAACACTAACTCACGATTGTGAGAGTATTAACACTAACTCACGATTGTGAAAGTGCTGACAGTCTAACTCGTTATTTTGAGTTACTTGTACTCTCTCTCTCTCTCTCTCTCTCTCTCTCTCTCTCTCTCTCTCTCTCTCTCTCTCTCTCTCTCTCTCTCTTCTCTCTTTCTCTCTCTTTCACACACACACACACTATCGACAAATGCATTTGACAACCAGTAACTAACACAATAGACTTAAGTTTTACGACTCACTCGCCAGGGGTTCTAACCCCACCCGTTCCGTGGTTTGACTAAGTAATGAGTAATAACATTGTAATCTCAGTCGTCTCACCCTTAATCATAAATCGTCCCCTGCTTGGCGAGTTTCCATGAATTGTTTTTGTAGTCACGTATAGACATTTACTAAAGCATTGTTGCATGTAAAATTAATGCCTGTATCCCCTGCTTGAATCTAAGATCTTTACACTTTTCCGTTTTGTCTCTTATTTTGGCCCGATGAAAGATTCTTAGCGATTCTGAAAAGCTCTGTTAATCATTTTCCAATTTCAGGAAGGTATTTTGATTTTTTAATATCCAGAAGACTGGTGAAGTTTTGTCGTAAATATATCTGTATCTATATCTCTTATAATATAGCGAGTGTTTTATGCGCATTTTTGTACAAGTTTGTATAACTTTCCACACACACACACACACACACACACACACACACACACACACACACACACACACACACACACACACACACACACACACCACACACACTCACAAACACACACACACACACACACACACACTCACAAACACACACACAAACACACACACACACTCACAAACACACACACACACACTCACAACACACACACACACACACACACACACACACACACACACACACACACACACACACACACATGCTCGCGCGCATTTATAATCACTTAACCAGACTGCTAAATGTATATGTCGTTCACACTTGTAAATTCTCACGGTAAACATGACGGAGCAAAATCCGTCACAATTTACAGATTTATGGAATCAATTGTGAATTTACAGGAGGCGGACAGATGCGAAGGAGTGAGGATGAAGAGATTAGTGGGAGCTTCTTGCGAGGTGCTGAGGATGGTGGGAGATGGGAGAGAGTGAGGATGGTGGGAGAGGAGAGAGAGTGAGGATGATGGGAGAGAGTGAAGATGGTGGGAGAGGGGCGAAGAGTGAGGATGGTGGGAGAGGGGCGAAGAGTGAGGATTGTGGGAGAGGGGCGAAGAGTGAGGATGGTGGGAGATGGGAGAGAGTGAGGATGGTGGGAGATGGGAGAGAGTGAGGAGGTGGGAGAGGGAAGAAGAGTGAGGATGGTGGAAGAGGGGAAGAGTGAGGATGGTGGGAGAGGGGAGAGAGTGAGGATGGTGGGAGAAAGGGGAAGAGTGAGGATGGTGGGAGAGGGGCGAAGAGTGAGATGGTGGGAGAGGGGAGAGAGTGAGGATGGTGGGAGAGGGCGAAGAGTGAGGATGGTGGGAGAGGGGAGAGAGTGAGGATGGTGGGAGAGGGGCGAAGAGTGAGGATGTTGGGAGAGGGAAGAGTGAGGATGGTGGGAGAGGGGAAGAGTGAGGATGGTGGGAGAGCGGAGAGAGTGAGGATGGTGGGAGATGGGAGAAGTGAGGATGGTGGGAGATAGGCGAAGAGTGAGGATGGTGGGAGAGGGGAGAGAGGAGGATGGTGGAGAGGGCGATGAGTGAGGATGGTGGGAGAGGGGAGAGAGGAGGATGGTGGGAGAGGAAGAGTGAGGATAGTGGGAGAGGGAAGAGAGTGAGGATGGTGGGAGAGGGGCGAAGATTGAGGATGGTGGGAGAGGGGCGAAGAGTGAGGATGGTGGGAGAGAGGAAGAGAGAGTGAGGATGGTGGTAGAGGGGAGAAAGATGGTGGTAGAGGGGAGAAAGTGAAGATGGTGGGAGAGGGGAGAGTGAAGATGGTGGGAGAGGGGCGAAGAGTGAGGATGGTGGGAGAGGAGAGAGAGTGAGGATGATGGGAGAGAGTGAAGATGGTGGGAAAGGAGAGTAAGGATGGTGGGAGAGGGGAGAGTGAGGATGGTGGGAGAGAGTGAAGATGGTGGGAGAGGAGAGTGAGGATGGTGGGAGAGGAGAGTGAGGATGGTGGGAAGAGGGAGAGAGTGAGGATGGTGGGAGAGGAGATGGTGGGAGGATGAGATGGTGGAGAGGAGAGTGAGGATGGTGGGAGAGGAGAGTGAGGATGGTGGGAGAGAAGTGAGGATGGTGAGGAGAGATGTGGAGAAGTGAGGATGGTGGGAGAGGAGAGTGAGGATGGTGGGAAGAGTAGGAGATGGTGGGAGAGGAGAGTGGAGATGGGAGGAAGGGAGAGTGAGGATGGTGGGAGAGAGTGAAGATGGTGGGAGAGGAGAGTGAGGATGGTGGGAGAGGAGAGTGA
The DNA here is from genome assembly GCA_009830355.1 of Cherax destructor. NCBI lineage: Eukaryota > Metazoa > Arthropoda > Malacostraca > Decapoda > Parastacidae > Cherax > Cherax destructor. Next base: position 192,465 of record WNWK01002279.1, read on the forward strand.
GGATGGTGGGAAGAGTGAAGATGGTGGAGAGGAGAGTGAGGATGAGTGGGGAGAGGAGAAGTGAGAGATGAGATGGTGGGAGAGAGGAGGATGTGGGGAGAGTGAGATGGTGGGAGAGGAGAGTGAGGATGGTGGGAGAGGAGAGTGAGGATGGTGGGAGAGGAGAGTGAGGATGGTGGGAGAGGAGAGTGAGGATGGTGGGAGAGGAGAGTGAGGATGGTGGGAGAGGGAGAGTGAGGATGGTGGGAGAGGAGAGTGAGGATGGTGGGAGAGGAGGAGGATGGTGGGAGAGAGTGAGATGGGGAGAGGAGAGTGAGGATGGTGGGAGAGGAGAGTGAGGATGGTGGGAGAGGAGAGTGAGGATGGTGGGAGAGGAGAGTGAGGATGGTGGGAGAGGAGAGGAGATGGTGGAGAGGAGAGTGAGGATGGTGGGAGAGGAGAGTGAGGATGGTGGGAGAGAGAGGAGATGGTGGAGGAGAGTGAGGAGAGTGGGAGGAGTGAGGAGAGGAGGATGGTGGGAGAGGGAGAGTGAAGATGGTGGAGAGGAGAGTGAGGATGGTGGGAGAGGGAGAGTGAGGATGGTAGGGAGAAGGAGGGAGAAAGTGAGGATGGTGAGGAGAGGAGATGGTGGAGGGGTGAGGATGGTGGGAGAGGAGAGTGAGGATGGTGGGAGAGGGGAGAGTGAGGATGGTGGGAGAGGAGAGTGAGGATGGTGGGAGAGGAGAGTGAGGATGGTGGGAGAGGAGAGTGAGGATGGTGGGAGAGGAGAGTGAGGATGGTGGGAGAGGAGAGTGAGGATGGTGGGAGAGGAGAGTGAGGATGGTGGGAGAGGAGAGTGAGGATGGTGGGAGAGGGGAGAGTGAGGATGGTGGGAGAGGAAAGCCAGTAAAAAAACAGTTAACTGACTGCTGCTATGAAGACAAAATGGCTGTGGTGGGCACTCGATCATAAGGGATGGACGACAGATGAATGAGAAAATTATATTTTTAGAAGTGGTACATTTTGAAGTACATTGCTACAGATCAGTGTTAGTGAGACGAAGCAAAGGCGAACCTCTTCGGAATGGATTCATTCGACATCGCCAAAACATCCACCTAAGAAGATTTTTGGGGTAGTTTTACTGCTCTGGACGGCTTGTTATTGTTGAGGGAACGATGGACAGTGACAAATGCAAGGCTATTCTGGCAACTCATTTGCTTCCCATTATGGATATAGACTTTCCTGGTAAAGAAGGCATTTTCCAGCAGGATCTTGCTCCATGCCAAACTTCCAGAAAAATTCGGACATTCTTCGAGGAGAGTGGGCTAAGCGTTCTAAATTGACCTGGAAACTCTCCTGACCTCAACCCAATTGAGAATCTATGGACAATAACCAAACGCAGGATCGCGAAACAGGACTGTTCAACTGTGGAGAAGCTAATTGCTGCTATTTAATAATAGCAGCAATTAGCTTCTCCACAAGGAAGAACTTTCCAAAATGTGTTCAACATTGGTCAATTTTATGCCAAAGTATGTAACAATGCTTATGAAAGAAAATGGTAGTATTAAATCAATTATTTGGCATGTCATTGCCGTGTATTTTTCAAATAAACATTAATTTTCCAAATAAATATCTTATTCCTCAGTCTTACTTCCCTAGTGTTACCAGTCCCATGATCACCAGGATGTACAGTAATGGTGTACTGCCCACATGTTTGACTGTACTCCCACCTCTTGAAGTGGGGAGCAGAGATCTCGCCCATTGCAGGCCACACTACCTCTTTATGAAGTGGTGGTGGAGGACAGAAGTACACGCAGGATCCTAGAAGCGGTCATCATTCACCTTACTGACACCATTGAGCAGAACAAGGAAATGTACATGCTGTCTACACTTATCCCTCACATTATCCATAATTCTTACTTAATGTTACAACCACTTGTCACTTGACCTCACCTGCCTGACCTACCTCACATTGACCTCACCTTCCTGACCTCCCACACCTTGACCTCACCTCACAGACCTCCCCACCTTGACCTCACCTCCCACACCTTCCCACCTTGACCTCCCACACTTTGACCTCACCTCACAGACCTCCCCACCTTGACCTCCCTCACCTTGACTTCACCTCCCTGACCTTCCCACCTTGACCTCACCTCTCTGACCTCCCCACCTTGACCTCACCTCCCTGACCTTCCCATCTTGACCTCCCTCACCTTGACCTCACCTCCCCACCTTGACCTACCTCACCTGAATGACCTCCCTCACCTTGACCTCCCAACCTCGACCTCTCCACCTTGACCTCACCTCCCTGACCTCAGCTCCCTCACCTAACCTAGGACGGAAGATAAAGGAAAAAGGTAAGGTAGAGGAGATAAGAGGGGAGAGAAATGGAAAAGAGAGAGAGAGGGGTAGGAAATAAAAGGGAGAGATGGAGAGGAGATATGTTATAAAATATTGGTTACCACTGTCTCCCCCACCAGGGAAAGTGTGTGTGTATGTTCTTTTTGTGTGTGTATGTTCTTTGTTTGTGTGTGTATGTTCTTTGTGTGTATGTTTTTTGTGTGGGTATGTATGTTCTTTATGTATGTGGGTGCATGTTCTTTATGTGTATGTTCTTTATGTATGTGGGTACATGTTCTTTATGTGTATGTTCTTTGTGTGGGTGTGTATGTTCTTTATTTATGTGGGTGTATGTTCTGTGTGTGTGTGCGTTTTGTCTATGTGTGTATATGTTCTTTGTGTGTGTATGTATGTTCTGTGTATGTGTGTATTCTTTGTATGTGTATGTGTATTTTTATATATGTGTGTGTGTGTGTACGGAAATGACTGTATTCAGAGAATGTGAATTAATTCTAATACAGGAAAGAGAAGGTTAGCTCTAATTCCTTGGATCAAAAGTCCTTCACCTGCATCAAGGCACTAGTAGAAGGGATACACAGACTAAGAATCGCCAATTAAAGCTTACACAGTTGTTAAGATGCAACATACAGCAGCTGGGAGTAACCATAATGTTGCTCACTATAATGTTGCTCACCATAGCCCACTATAATGTTGCTCACTATAGCCCACTATAATGTTGCTCACCATAGCCCACTATAATGTTGCTCACTATAGCCCACTATAATGTTGCTCACCATAGCCCACTATAATGTTGCTCACTATAGCCCACTATAATGTTGCTCACCATAGCCCACTATAATGTTGCTCACCATAGCCCACTATAATGTTGCTCACTATAGCCCACTATAATGTTGCTCACTATAGCTCACTATAATGTTCACCATAGCCCACTATAATGTTGCTCACTATAGCTCACTATAATGTTGCTCACTATAGCCCACTATAATGTTGCTCACCATAGCCCACTATAATGTTGCTCACCATAGCCCACTATAATGTTGTTCACCATAGCCCATTATAATGTTGCTCACCATAGCCCACTATAATGTTGCTCACCATAGCCCACTATAATGTTGCTCACTATAGCTCACTATAATGTTGCTCACTATAGCCCACTATAATGTTGCTCACCATAGCCCACTATAATGTTGCTCACCATAGCCAACTATAATGTTGCTCACCATAGCCCACTATAATGTTGCTCACCATAGCCCACTATAATGTTGCTCACCATAGCCCACTATAATGTTGCTCACCATAGCCCACTATAATGTTGCTCACCATAGCCCACTATAATGTTGCTCACTATAGCCCACTATAATGTTGCTCACCATACCCCACTATAATGTTGCTCACTATAGCCCACTATAATGTTGCTCACTATAGCCCACTATAATGTTGCTCACCATAGCCCACTATAATGTTGCTCACCATAGCCCACTATAATGTTGCTCACTATAGCCCACTATAATGTTGCTCACCATAGCCCACTATAATGTTGCTCACCATAGCCTACTATAATGTTGCTCACCATAGCCCACTATAATGTTGCTCACCATAGCCCACTATAATGTTGCTCACCATAGACCACTATAATGTTCCTCACTATAGCCCACTATAATGTTGCTCACCATAGCCCACTATAATGTTGCTCACTATAGCCCACTATAATGTTGCTCACTATAGCTCACTATAATGTTGTTCACCATAGCCCACTATAATGTTGCTCACTATAGCTCACTATAATGTTGCTCACTATAGCCCATTATAATGTTGCTCACCATAGCCCACTATAATGTTGCTCACTATAGCCCACTATAATGTTGCTCACCATAGCCCACTATAATGTTGCTGACCATAGCCCACTATAATGTTGCTCACTAGCCCACTATAATGTTGCTCACTATAGCCCACTATAATGTTGCTCACTATAGCCCACTATAATGTTGTTCACCATAGCCCACTATAATGTTGCTCACCATAGCCCACTATAATGTTGCTCACTATAGCCCACTATAATGTTGCTCACCATAGCCCACTATAATGTTGCTCACCATAGCCCACTATAATGTTGCTCACATAGCCCACTATAATGTTGCTCACCATAGCCCACTATAATGTTGTTCACCATAGCCCACTATAATGTTGCTCACCATAGCCCACTATAATGTTGCTCACAATAGCCCACTATAATGTTGTTCACCATAGCCCACTATAATGTTGTTCACCATAGCCCACTATAATGTTGTTCACCATAGCCCACTATAATGTTGTTCACCATAGCCCACTATAATGTTGTTCACCATAGCCCACTATAATGTTGCTCACCATAGTCCACTATAATGTTGTCACCATAGCCCACTATAATGTTGCTCACCATAGCCCACTATAATGTTGCTACCATAGCCCACTATAATGTTGCTCACCATAGCCCACTATAATGTTGCTCACCATAGTCCACTATAATGTTGCTCAATAATAGCCCCACTATAATGTTGCTCACCATAGCCCACTATAATGTTGCTCACCATAGCCCACTATAATGTTGTTCACCATAGCCCACTATAATGTTGTTCACCATAGCCCACTATAATGTTGCTCACCATAGTCCACTATAATGTTGCTCACCATAGCCCACTATAATGTTGCTCACCATAGTCCACTATAATGTTGTTCACCATAGCCCACTATAATGTTGCTCACCATAGCCCACTATAATGTTGCTCACCATAGCCCACTATAATGTTGTTCACCATAGCCCACTATAATGTTGCTCACCATAGCCCACTATAATGTTGCTCACCATAGCCCACTATAATGTTGTTCACATAGCCCATATAATGTTGTTCACCATAGCCCACTATAATGTTGCTCACCATAGCCCACTATAATGTTGCTCACCATAGCCCACTATAATGTTGTTCACCATAGCCCACTATAATGTTGTTCACCATAGCCCACTATAATGTTGCTCACCATAGCCCACTATAATGTTGCTCACCATAGCCCAGTATAATAGTGAAGGACGGGACAAGCTCATGAAAAAAATGGAAAATGTTTTGCAGAAAAATGAAGAAATAGATAAAGAAAACTTCAGAGAATATTTGGTTGAAACAAGAGACGTAGAGGTGGATGGAGCTCTCTCTCTCTCTCTCTCTCTCTCTCTCTCTCTCTCTCTCTCTCTCTCTCTCTCTCTCTCTCTCTCTCTCTCTCATACCCTCATGAGATATTGCTATGTTTGTTTACTATTCTGGTTCTAAGTTATGACGTCTCTCACTTCCTGTTGGTTTGATCCTGACTCCCAGGTCACTCGAGAAAGTAGGAGGCTCTAGCGTGAGGGAAGGAGAGAGAGAGAGAATGATAAATCAGGCTAAATAGGGGTGAGGTAAAATGATGAGCGAAGGGGAGTTGATAAACGAGACACAGATGATAAGGGGAGAGAAAGAGAGAAAAAAAAGAGAAAGAGAACAGCAATTAAAAATGGATGAAGGGAAGAGCGACTAAACTATTCCTATTTCATAATATAAAATTTACCCATAAAAAAACGGTGCTCTGACTGTTATTAGTTAATTAGCACACCTCAAGAAGAAGAAGAAGAAGAAGAAGAAGAAGAAGATGATGATGATGATGATGAAGGACAAGGAGAATTTTTTAGGGTGATTTACCATTTTTATAAGGGATAATTTACCTTTGCGTGGGTGAGTGTGAGTTAGACATGCCTAGTATGGGCCAGTAGGACTACTGCACTGTTTCTTTAATACTGTGTTCTTGTGTGTGTGTGTGTGTGTGTATTTTTATAGTATGCTTGCTGTGTTTGCATTTTCTAATTCAGTTTTGGCTTGTATTAGCGTGTAGGGTTGTGTATGTGTGTATTAGCGTGTAAGGGTGTGTTTGTGTGTTAGTGTTAGCGTGTAGTGACTGGTGGTGTACAGGTGACATGCAGTCTTAATGACCCTCGCTTCACTGAGTATACACACTTTCTTAGGTGTATGCAGAGAGATGTGTATCTTTTGCTGTATATATATATATATATATATATGTGTGTGTGTGTGTGTGTGTGTGTGTGTGTGTGTGTGGGTGTGGTGTGTACTCACCTAATTGTGGTTGCAGGAGTCGAGACTCAGCTCCTGGCCCCGCCTCTTCGCTGTCTGCTACTGGGTCTCTGCTCTCCCTGCTCCATGAGCTTTATCATACCTTGTCTTAAAACTATGTATGGTTCCTGTCTCCACTATATCTTTCTCTAGACTATTCCACTTCCTGTGTGTGTGTGTGTGTGTGTGTGTAAAGTTTTAGACAAAATCTTGGTGAACTCATGTAGCAGGTGCTTAATTTTTAATGAACAGGTGTTTAAGATAGGTCGCACGGGTGTTTACAGGTGTGTAAAATAGATTTCACAGGTGAGCTTCAAAAAATATCAAGGTTTTCACCTGGAAACAAGAAGACCGGAAATTAAGTGTCGTCCCTTCCCGGCTGACACCATTCACACTCTCACATACACACAATTTTTTATTTAGAAATTTATTTGAGGATCCTGAAGAAGGAAATATTTAAAACATACATCAAATGCATCAGACTCCTCCAGTCAGGACCACCATCATGCAGCCATCATCTAGTCACGTTCAGTCAGAGTTTTGCTACTGCACTGATCTGAGGTTCAGTGTAAAAGAATTACAAGGAAAAGATAAGGCACAATCTGATTTAACGAAATCTGATCTAGATTAATCTAAATCAACTTAACCTATCCCAACTCAAACTAGCCTAACTTAATTCTGCCTGAAACACCCTAAACTAGCCTAATATAATCTAGAATATTAGGCTAGAATAGGTTATATTAAATCTTGATGTCTAATTCAGTACTAGATAAGAAAGAGCCCAAGAAGGTAGGACTTAATTGCCCCAGTTAGAATTGAAGAGGCGGACCAGGAGCTGCTATTCTACCCTCGGGCAGGGGGGGTTTACTCACCCTGAGAGGGGGGGAAGGAGGTGCAAAACGGGGAGGATGGGAAAGGAACGGAGCAAGGAGGGAAGGGGGAAGGGAGGATCAATTGGGAGAGGGAAGGGATGGGGTGGTCACAGACTGAGAACCTTGTAAGGGCTTAAATATTTGATTGTTATCACACCTCTCCCTCGTCTCTTGCTTTTCTCTCTTGTGTCCTTCTCCCCTCCGCTCTCCCTAGGATTAAGCTTTTTAGATGGTAGCTATACAGGAAATACGACAGATTTAAACACATGGGTACCAAGCAGACATCTCTCTAATTTCCGATATAACTGACCACACTTAACTTCGAAGAAGCCTTTGATTGCACACCCATGCACTCCGCCCGAGGCCAAAACTTGTGGAACCCGATATTCATCAAGAATTGCAAGACACTCTTATCACGTGCCCTAAATATTCTATGGAGAAGAAGCCTGGACGTTGGAGTCATCCCATAGTCATTAAAAAACACTGATATTACCCCACTCCATAAAGGTGGCAGTGAAACATTGGCAAAAAACTATAGGCCAATAGCCCTAACATCCCACATTATCAAGATTTTTGAAAGGGTTTTAAGAAGCAAAATTACAAATTGCATGGAATCGCAGCAGTTGCACAACGCAGGTCAACACGGGTTCAGAACAGGTTGCCGCTTCCTTTTTCAGTTATTGGACCATTACGACATGGTCTTGGATGCATTCAAAGACAAGCAAAATGCTGATGTAGAATAAAGAATAAAAAGTCACAATACCGTGACTGGAACAATACACAAATAACCCGCACACGAAAATAAAACGTTGTTATAAGTTTCATCTTGGTGTGTGCGAGTTATTTGTGTACACAAGTAGTATACACTTTGTAAAAGCCTTTCACAAGTGCGACCATGGGGTAATTTCACCCAAAATGCATACAAAGGGAATAACTGGGAAGGTGGGCAGTGGATATTTAACTTAATAACAGATATAACCCAAAGAGTAATACTAAACAGAGTGAAATCAGGGTCTGCTACAGTGAGAAGTTGTTCCCCAAGGCACGGTACTCTCCCCATTTCGCTTCCTTTTCCTTATTTCTGACATACAGACATCAGTCATAGCACTGTATCATCCTTTGCAGACGATACTAGAATTTGTATGAAAGTGTTATCCATGGAAGATACAGTGAGCCTTCAAGCTGATTTAAACCAAGTCTTCCAGTGGACCACTGACAACTGTGTCATGTTCAATGAGAATAAAGGTCAGTTATTACGTCACAAGAGAATAGAGGAAATAAACCAAGATGGGAGTTCAAGAGAAACTCACACCACTTTTTCTCGAAATCAAGAGAAACTCACACCACTTTTTCTCGAAATCAAGAGAAACTCACACCACTTTTTCTCGAAATCAAGAGAAACTCACACCACTTTTTCTGGAAATCAAGAGAAACTCACACCACTTTTTCTCGAAATCAAGAGAAACTCACACCACTTTTTCTCAAAATCAAGAGAAACTCACACCACTTTTTCTGGAAATACCCACTTTTCAAAATCAAAGAAACCATTTTTCTGAAATGCCTCTACTTCAGCTCTTTTTATTACAAGTTAGCTACATTATTTTTGTACCGCATAAAAAGAAATAAAAATATGAGTTTGAACTGAGTAGAACATGTGAGATGTGTGGCGATAATGTCAGACGATCTCACATTCAAGTAACACAGTAATGTTATTATCGCAACTGCAAGAAATATAATAAGTTGGAAAACTAGAACCTTCACAACAAGAGATGCCAAGCCATTAATGATGCTCTTCAGGCTACTCGTTCTCTATATATTGCTGGGTTTTTTAAGGCTCCATTCAAGGCAGGCGAAATAGCTGAGTTGGAAAATGTACAGAGAACCTTGACAGCTCGTATATACTCAGTCAAGCATCCAAATTACCAGGAGCGCTTGAAGTTCCTAGAACTGTACTGCGCAGAACCTAGGCGAGAAAGATGCTTCATAATTTACACCTGGAGGATGCTGGAGGGATTGGTTCCAAATCTGCACTCCAAAATTACTACTTACGAACGCAAGAGGCTTGGCAGACGATGCAAGATACCTCCAATAAATAAGTGTTAAGGGACCACGACTCAGCACCCTCCTTTCATGCATAAAGGGGGATTACCAACAAAATCCTACCTGTCTTCAAGAGGGAACTCTACAGATTCCTCAAAACAGTTCCTGATCATCCGGGTTGTGGTGCATGCGTTGAAGTGCGGCCTGCGTGCACTAACAACTTGTAACTAGTAGGCCTAGTCTGGGACCGGGCCGCTGGGAAGGTGACCACCGGAAGGGATTCCAGGTAATATTGGTACGTACTGGTAACTATATTGTGTATAGTTACCTAAACTCGTATGGATAATTCAGCACCTGGGTTGGTGAAGGCTCGATCCTCCGTCCAGTCAAGGTTTCACTTTAGAAAAATAATACGAACATTAAATGTCTCCAGACATTTTTAGGTAGTTATGAAAGTGATAGACTACTGTAGAAACACCCTGGATTTATTAATGTATGCGACGTTTCGCTCTATGTAAAGCTTTATCTAGTTGGGATAAAGCTCTTCGCAGAGCTTTCTAAGTGAGCCTTGTGTGGGAAAAGTGTTTCAAGTTAGTTTAGCTCTACGAACTAGTAGTGAAGCCGTCACATAGTGTATCACTTAACAGTTGTTGTAGAGACACTACCATCCAACGTACCACCCAACGTACCACCCAACGTACCATCCAACTTACCACCCAACGTACCACCCAACGTACCATCCAACTTACCACCCAACGTACCATCCAACGTACCACCCAACGTACCATCCAACTTACCACCCAACGTACCACCCAACGTACCATCCAACTTACCACCCAACGTACCACCCAACGTACCATCCAACGTACCACCCAACGTACCATCCAACGTACCACCCAACATACCACCCAACGTACCACACAAAGTACCATACATCGTACCATCCAACGTACCACACGTATATCCTAATGAGTACATTACTTTTGATGTGTACATGCTGAGAGCAACAGCTCGGTTAAACGTAGAGGGGAGAGAGAGAGAGAAAGGTAGGGAGGGAGAGAGAGATAGGTAGGGAAGGGAGAGAGAGAAAGATAGGGAGGGAGAGAGACAGAGAAAGGTAGGGAGGGAGAGCGAGAGAAAGGTAGGGAGAGAGAGAGAAAGGTAGGGAGAGAGAGAGAGAGAAAGGTAGGGAGAGAGAGAAAGGTAGGGAGAGAGAGAAAAAGGTAGGGAGAGAGAGAGAGAGAAAGGTAGGGAGGGAGAGAGAGAGAGAAAGCAGTATTCAACACAAGACAGTCATGGGTCGGGTCAAATATTCAACAACATTAAGAACAAAACCGTAACATTTTTTTTTTTTTTTTTTTTTTTTTTGGGTTGAGGAAAAGAGGAGCATGAAGGACAACCATCCGTGCGTCACACAACACCATGTAAATGTATTAACATTCCTTTAAAAATACAAGGAAAGTCTGTGAAATATGCAAATATTTGTGTAAATGTGTATATATTTGTGTAAATGTGCATTTATTTGCTTAAATGATAAATTTGTGTAAATGTGCATGTATTTGTGTAAATGTGTATATATTTGTGTAAATATTAATTTATTTGTGTAAATATTAACTTATTTGTGTAAATGTTAATTTTGTAAATGTTCATTTATTTGTGTAAATGTTGATTTGTTTGTGTAAATATTTGTTTATTTGCGTAAATGATCATTTATTTGAGTAAATGTTCATTTATTTGTGTAAACGCACATTAGTTATGTAAATGTACATGTATGTCATACTGTGCGTTTATTTGTGTAAATGAAGGTAGCGAAGGAAGTGCCTGGAGATGCAGAAAAACTCTAAGACATTTATGCTAAAAATCGTAATAAAAGAGTATGTGACGACATGAGCGAGTATGTGACAGCATGAGCGAATATGTGACGACATAAGCGAGTATGTGACGACGTAAGCGAGTATGTGAGGACATGAGCTAGTATGTGACAGCATGAGTGAGTATGTGACGACATAAGCGAGTATGTGACGATGTAAGCGAGTATGTGAGGACATGAGCGAGTATGTGACAGCATGAGCGAGTATGTGACAGCATGAGTATGGGACAGCATGAGTGAGTATGTGACGACATAAGCGAGTATGTGACGACGTAAGCGAGTATGTGACGACGTAAGCGAGTATGTAACGACATGAGTGAGTATGTGACGACATAAGCGAGTATGTGACGACGTAAGCGAATATGTGAGGACATGAGCGAGTATGTGACAGCATGAGCGAGTATGTGACAACGTGAGCGAGTATGTGACACCATGAGCGAGTATGAGACGACAAGCGAGTATGTGACGACGTAAGCGAGTATGTGAGGACATGAGCGAGTATGTGACATGAGTGAGTATGTGACGACGAGTGAGTATGTGACAGCATGAGCGAATATGAGACGACAAGCGAGTATGTGACGACGTAAGCGAGTATGTGAGAACATGAGCGAGTATGTGACATGAGTGAGTATGTGACGACATGAGTATGTGACAGCATGAGCGAGTATGTGACATGAGTGAGTATGTGACGACATGAGTGAGTATGTGACAGCATGAGCGAGTATGTGACATGAGTGAGTATGTGACGACATGAGTGAGTATGTGACAGCATGAGCGAGTATGTGACATGAGTGAGTATGTGACGACATGAGTGAGTATGTGACAGCATGAGCGAGTATGTGACGACATAAGCGAGTATGTGACGACACGAGCGAAAATGTGAGTAGGTGAGAACATAAGGAGTATGAAATGTGTGTAATATTGTGGAAATGTTGGTAAATGCGTGGAGGGTGGCAGGTGCCTTGAGAATCTGCCATGGACAAGCCTGCTTTAAACGCTGCAGTGTGCTTATCGGATACAGATAAATATATATTGAAAGTTGGAAGAGGAGACACAGGAGATAAGGAGGAGGAGGAAGAAGAGGAGCAGGAGAAAGAAAAGGAGGTAGGAAAGGTAATAGTCGGCCAGAAGTGCTGGTGTTCAATATTCACATAGACTTGGCACGCACACGCACATACACACGCACGCACTCGCGCACAACACACAGACACGCACATACACACAAAAGGGAGAGAGTTGACTTAGCAACGACCAGCGAAGAGGCGGGTCCAGGAGCTATGACTCCACAAACACATACACACACAAAAAAAAAGGAGCTATGAATCGACCCCTGCAACCACAGTTAGGTGAGTACACACACCTTTTTCTTTTCAGGCGATCCCTGGTATAAACTTCTCAAAATTCCTTGCAGTTAGGACAAAAATTCCTGACTTTAATTTAGGTTAAGATAGGGTAAATTGAGTTAGTTTTGATAGAACTTTATTGATCAACTATAATGATGAACACACTCAGGAAAGGATTATTTTAAATAACATTTCAGTTCGTCCTGAACCATTAGCGGGACAGTAAGTCCAAAACTACAAGACGAACATCAGACTTTATGTGAATGGTTTATAAAAACTAACAAATTGAGGAAAGAGACACTTGTACAACATTTAGAAATATTTGTGGAAGAAGCCAGTGGCTTCTTCAGTCCAATACAGTGAAGAAAGGTGGAAGAGGAGGAGTTAGAGGTAATCAGTCCCTCAACCTGGAGTCGATATGTTCAGCCCATCAGTCTTGAGAAAAGCACAACATATGTTGTACTTTTCTGGGGGACTGATTACCTCAAACTCCTCCTCATCTTCCACTGTCCTTCTCTGCACTGGACTGAAGAAGTCACTGGCTGGAGAAACGTTCCCACAATAAAGATGCCCAAGTGTTGAACAAGTGTCTCATTTTTCAAGAGAGGTCAAGACAAGTTCAGGGTCAAGACAAGGTCAAGGTCATGACAACGTCAAGGTCATGACAGCGTCAAGGTCAAGACAAATTCAAGGTCATGACATGTAACTTGTGTCCTGAGGGTTACAGTATTTGACTATTAGATTTTATGTTTATGTTTTCCTTGTTCTGTGAGGCTTTCTTGTAGTGCCAGTTGGTCACTGTGTCACGCGTCACCTGGTCACTGTGTCACGCGTCACCTGGTCACTGTGTCACGCATCACTTGGTCACTGTGTCACGCGTCACCTGGTCACTGTGTCAAGCGTAATCTGGTCACCGTGTCACGCATCATCTGGTCACTGTCACGCGTCACCTGATCACTCACGCGTCACCTAGTTAATGTGTCACGCGCCACCTGGTCACTGTGTCACGCGTCATCTGGTCACTCACGCGTCACCTGATCACTGTGTCACGCGTCATCTGGTCACTGTGTCACGCGTCACCTGGTCACTCACGCGTCACCTGGTCACACGCGTCACCTGATCACTGTGTCACGCGTCATCTGGTCACTATCACGCATCACCTGGTCACTGTGTCATGCGTCACCTGGTCACTGTGTCACGCGTCATCTGGTCACTGTATCACGCGTCACCTGGTCACTCGCGCGTCACCTGATCACTGTGTCACGCGTCACCTGATCACTGTGGCATGCGTCATCTGGTCACTGTGTCACGCGTCACCTGGTCACTGTCATGCGTCACCTGGTCACTGTGTCACCCGTCACCTGGTCACTGTGTCACGAGTCACCTCTTACTATTACTGAGATCACTCAGAAAATGTAAGTAGTCGTCAGACAAAACGTTTAAACGCTACTTTTTATTACGTTGAACACCTGTCACCCTCAGATCAAACACCACCTGTCACCCTCAGATAAAACACCACCTGTCACCCTCAGATCAAACACCATCTGTCACCCTCAGATCAAACACCACCTGTCACCCTCAGATCAAACACCACCTGTCACCCTCAGATCAAACCACCTGTCACCCTCAGATAAAACACCACCTGTCACCCTCATATCAAACACCGCCAGTCACCCTCAGATCAAACACCACCTGTCTCCCTCAGATCAGACACCGCCTGTCACCCTCAGATTAAACACCGCCTGTCACCCTCAGATCAAACACCACCTGTCACCCTCAGATCACACACCGCCTGTCACCCTCAGATCAAACACCGCCTGTCACCCTCAGATCAAACACCACCTGTCACCCTCAGATCAAACACCACCTGTCACCCTCAGATCAAACACCACCTGTCACCCTCAGATAAAACACCACCTGTCACCCTCAGATAAAACACCACCTGTCACCCTCAGATAAAACACCACCTGTCACACTCAGATCAAACACCATTTATACACCTCAATCATATCCTCCCTAATTCTACGCCTTTCTAGAGAGTGCAGATTATAAATTAGACACATATGCAACATTTGGGTATCTTAATTGAGGAAACGTTTCGCCACACAGTGGCTTCATCAGTCCAATACAAAGTAGAAAGGTGTAAGGAGAGTAGGAGTTTTGAGGTAATCAGTCCCTCGGCCTGGAGTCGATGTGTTCAGTCCATCAATCTTGTAGAAAGTACAGCATATGTCCGTAGAGGTGGCTTATATACTGTAGTCAGGTGAGGTGAAGCAGCAGGAGGCGGGGTCATAATGGTACCATCCACTAGTCGAAGTAGTTCTTCGTCCAAACATTTCGCCACTGTGTGGCGAAACGTTTCCTCAATAAAGATACCCAAATGTTGCATATGTGTCTAATTTATAACTTGTCGGTTCTCTGAACCATTCATCTACAGAGTG
>WNWK01002279.1:212500-217330 GCA_009830355.1 Cherax destructor
ACTACTACTACTACTACTACTACTACTACTACTACTACTACTTTTCTTGCAAAAGAAGCTCAAGTTGCATCCACCACCTATCACAGTTACCACCTACCACAACCACCACCTACTACACTCCACGACTACCATCTACCACAATCAACAACTACCACCACCACCATCTAGTAACTCCACCACCAAAACTACCACTACGTACTACCTCACCCGCCCCCACCACCTACCAGCAGCAACAGCAGATAACCACTCCACACAAGAGAGGCAGCTCGATAATTGGACGGGAACACTGGAAAAAAGTGGCAGGGCGCGCAAACTGCCAGATTCAACACATGTTTTTTGTCGCCTGAGGTATGTCAGGAGAGGTAATTAAACTGGAATATTCTCCCCAGGTATGCTGTCTTCTATACTCTCCCCAGGTATGTTGTCTTATACTCTCCCCAGGTATACTGTCTTATACTCTCCCCAGGTATGCTGTCTTATACTCTCCCCAGGTATGCTGTCTTATACTCTCCCCAGGTATGTTGTCTTTTATACTCTCCCCAGGTATGTTGTCTTATACTCTCCCCAGGTATGCTGTCTTATACTCTCCCCAGGTATGCTGTCTTATACTCTCCCCAGGTATGCTGTCTTCTATACTCTCCCCAGGTATGCTGTCTTCTATACTCTCCCCAGGTATGCTGTCTTCTATACTCTCCCCAGGTATGCTGTCTTCTATACTCTCCCCAGGTATGCTGTCTTCTATACTCTCCCCAGGTATGCTGTCTTCTATACTCTCCCCAGGTATGCTGTCTTCTATACTCTCCCCAGGTATGCTGTCTTATACTCTCCCCAGGTATGCTGTCTTATATACTCTCCCCAGGTATGCTGTCTTCATACTCTCCCAGGTATGCTGTCTTATACTCGGTATGTGTCATACTTCCCAGGTATGCTGTCTTCTATACTCTCCCCAGGTATGCTGTCTTCATACTCTCCCCAGGTATGCTTTTCTTCTATTCTACTCCCCAGGTATGCTGTCTTCTATACTCTCCCAGGTATGCTGCTTCTATACTCTCCCCAGGTATGCTGTCTTTATACTCTCCCCAGGTATGCTGTCTTCTATACTCTCCCCAGGTATGCTGTCTTATACTCTCCCAGGTATGCTGTCTTCTATACTCTCCCCAGGTATGCTGTCTTATACTCTCCCCAGGTATGTCTGTCTTTCTATACTCTCCCAGGTATGCTGTCTTCTATACTCTCCCCAGGTATGCTGTCTTTATACTCTCCCCAGGTATGCTGTCTTCTATACTCTCCCCAGGTATGCTGTCTTTTATACTCTCCCCAGGTATGTTGTCTTTTATACTCTCCCCAGGTATGTTGTCTTTTATACTCTCCCCAGGTATGCTGTCTTTTATACTCTCCCCAGGTATGCTGTCTTATACTCTCCCCATGTATGCTGTCTTTTATACTCTCCCCAGGTATGTGTCTTTTATACTCTCCCCAGGTATGTGTCTTTTATACTCTCCCAGGTATGCTGTCTTTATACTCTCCCCAGGTATGCTGTCTTTTATACTCTCCCCAGGTATGTGTCTTTTATACTCTCCCAGGTATGTGTCTTTTATACTCTCCCAGGTATGTGTCTTTTATACTCTCCCCAGGTATGATGTCTTTTATACTCTCCCCAGGTATGATGTCTTTTATACTCTCCCCAGGTATGCTGTCTTTTATACTCTCCCCAGGTATGCTGTCTTTTATACTCTCCCCAGGTATGCTGTCTTTTATACTCTCCCCAGGTATGCTGTCTTTTATACTCTCCCCAGGTATGCTGTCTTTTATACTCTCCCCAGGTATGCAGTATTTTATACTCTCCCCAGGTATGCTGTCTTTTATACTCTCCCCAGGTATGCAGTATTTTATACTCTCCCCAGGTATGCTGTCTTTTATACTCTCCCCAGGTATGCAGTATTTTATACTCTCCCCAGGTATGCTGTCTTTTATACTCTCCCCAGGTAGTGCAAAGTATGTTTTATACTCTCCCCAGGTATGCTGTCTTTTATACTCTCCCCAGGTATGCTGTCTTTATACTCTCCCAGGTATGCTGTCTTTTATACTCTCCCCAGGTATGTTGTCTTTTATACTCTCCCCAGGTATGTGTCTTTTATACTTCCCCAGGTATGCTGTCTTTTATACTCTCCCCAGGTATGCTGTCTTATACTCTCCCCATGTATGCTGTCTTTTATACTCTCCCCAGGTATGTTGTCTTTTATACTCTCCCCAGGTATGCTGTCTTTTATACTCTCCCCAGGTATGCTGTCTTCTATACTCTCCCCAGGTATGCTGTCTTTTATACTCTCCCCAGGTATGATGTCTTTTATACTCTCCCCAGGTATGATGTCTTTTATACTCTCCCCAGGTATGATGTCTTTTATACTCTCCCCAGGTATGATGTCTTTTATACTCTCCCCAGGTATGCTGTCTTTTATACTCTCCCAGGTATGCTGTATTTTATACTCTCCCAGGTATGCTGTCTTTTATACTCTCCCCAGGTATGCTGTCTTTATACTCTCCCCAGGTATGCTGTCTTTTATACTCTCCCAGGTATGCTGTCTTTTATACTCTCCCCAGGTATGCAGTATTTTATACTCTCCCAGGTATGCTGTCTTTTATACTCTCCCCAGGTATGCTGTTTTTATACTCTCCCAGGTATGCTGTCTTTTATACTCTCCCCAGGTATGCGTATTTATACTCTCCCAGGTATGCTGTCTTTTATACTCTCCCAGGTATGCAGTATTTTATACTCTCCCCAGGTATGCTGTCTTTTATACTCTCCCCAGGTATGCTGTCTTTTATACTCTCCCGAGGTATGTTGTCTTTTATACTCTCCCCAGGTATGCTGTCTTTTATACTCTCCCCAGGTATGCTGTCTTTTATACTCTCCCGAGGTATGTTGTCTTTTATACTCTCCCCAGGTATGCTGTCTTTTATACTCTCCCCAGGTATGCTGTCTTTTATACTCTCCCCAGGTATGATGTCTTTTATACTCTCCCGAGGTATGCTGTCTTTTATACTCTCCCCAGGTATGATGTCTTTTATACTCTCCCGAGGTATGCTGTCTTTTATACTCTCCCGAGGTATGCTGTCTTTTATACTCTCCCCAGGTATGCTGTCTTTTATACTCTCCCCATGTATGTTGTCTTTTATACTCTCCCCAGGTATGCTGTCTTTTATACTCTCCCCAGGTATGCTGTCTTTTATACTCTCCCCAGGTATGTTGTCTTTTATACTCTCCCGAGGTATGCTGTCTTTTATACTTCACTCGCCCTCTGGTGCGAGTGCAGAAATGACACAGGTTTCAGAACAAGGTTTTACTGTGACAACGTCTCCGTCTGTCTGGAGCTTCATCAAGCTGATTGTTGATTAATTAGTTACTGATTATATCAAAGGCACTTGTCAAGAGACACTTGGCCTGTTGCGAGTGCGGTGTGTGTGTGTGTGTTACCATTTTGTCCTAGGCATATGTCGATTATACACTAATCTTGTTGTATATGCGTGCGTGTATGTGTACGTGTGTGTGAGTTTTGTGTGTGTGTGTGTGTGTGCGTGTTTGTGTGTGTATACTCATCTATATGTGGTTGTAGGGTTCGATTCAGTGTGTACTCACCTAGTTGTGGTTGCAGGGATTGATTCATAGCTCATGGTGTGTGTTGTGTGTGTTTTACAATTTGTTAAAGGAGCTTGTCGACATATATATATATATATATATATATATATATATATATATATATATATAAATTTGATGTAGTAGGTTGGTAGACAGCAACCACCCAGGGAGGTACTACCGTCCTGCCAAGTGAGTGTAAAACGAAAGCCTGTATTTGTTTTACATGATGGTAGTATTGCTGGTGTCTTTTTTCTGTCTCATAAACATGCTACTTCTACTTACACTTAGGTCACGCTACACATACATGTACACGTTTATGTATACACACTCATCTGAGTTTTCTTTGATTTTATCTTAATAGTTCTTGTTCTTATCACTTTTCCTTTCATATCCATGGGGAAGTGGAATAAGAATCTTTCCTCCGTAAGTGATGCGTGTTGTAAAAGTCAACTAAAATGCCGGGAACAATGGGCTAGTAACCCCTTTTCCTGTATAGCTTACTAAAAAGAAAAAGAAGAAAACCGTCAAAGTGGGTTGTTTGAATGTGCGTGGATGTTGTGCGAATGATAAGAAAGAGATGATTGTAGATGTTATGAATGAAAAGAAGCTGGATGTCCTGGCTTTAAGTGAGACAAAGCTGAAGGGGGTAGGAGAGTTTAAGTGGGGAGAAATAAATGGGATTAGGTCAGGGGTTTCAAATAGAGTTAGAGCTAAAGAAGGAGTAGCAATAATATTGAATAATCAGTTATGGCAGGTAAAGAGGTAATATAAATGTATAAATTCAAGGATTATGTGAAGTAAAATAAAGGTTGGATGTAAAAAGTGGGTTATAGTAAGTGTTTATGCACCTGGAGAAGAGAGAAGTGTAGAGGAGAGAGAGATTTTGGGAAATGTTGAGTGAGTGTGGGAGTTTTGAACCAAGTGAGAGTAATTGTGGTTGGGGATCTTAATGCTAAAGTGGGTAAAAATGTTGTGGAGGGAGTAGTAGGTAAATTTGGGGTGCCAGGGTAAATGTAAATGGGAACCATTAATTGAGCTATGTGTAGAAAGAGGTTTGGTAATAAGTAATACATATTTTATGAAAAAGAGGATAAATAAATATACAAGGTATGATATAGCACGTAAGGAAAGTAGTTTGTTAGATTATGTATTGGTGGATAAAAGGTTGATAGGTAGGTTTCAGAATGTACATG
>WNWK01002280.1:0-62249 GCA_009830355.1 Cherax destructor
GATCACGGGGTGTGTTGGCAGTGTTGGGAGGGGGAGGGAGCTGTTAGAACGTATGCTAGTTATTGGAAGCTTAACGTGGGCTTATTGCAGGGGAACTGTGTAGGAGGAGTTTTGAGGAGTGGTGAGGGATGTGAATGATGGGAAGGACCGGGAAGATGTGGTGGGTTGGTGGAATGGAGTGGCGAAAGTGGGTATTCGGATTTTATAAACGTGAAGGAGAGCAGGCGCGTTGCGTTATGGCCTGCAGAGGTATTTGGAGGCAGTTGCGGATTGTTATGTGGGGGGCGGGTTACTCGCTGGAGGACATAGAGGTTTTGAGGGGACAGTTGAGGATATACAGAATGAGAGATTCCAGGCTATCAGAGTGAGGGCAGGTATTGAGGATGTGCTGTGGGGGACAAACCGTCTTGACTGTTTTGCGTGGTTTTCGAAAGAGGAGGCAGGGTATGACGATGACGTCATTGAAGGTGCACGAGGAGTTGGTGGGTATATGGAGGGACAGGTACTGGGTCGACAGAGGGTATGAGGGGTTTGTGGATGTTTGGTTTCAGCGGTATCTAGACCTGAGGTTGGAGGAGGTGGAGGCGAAAGAGGAAGTTTTGGAGGGTATACAGGTAGGGATTAGTGAGGAGGAGAGGAAAGGTATGGAGGGTAGTATAACTGAGGAGGAAGTGTGGTTCGCAGTAAGGGATGCAGATGGGTAAAGCGCCGGGAGTCGATGGCTTACCTAGTGATTTTTATGTTCAACATTGGGAGTGTTGAAGGAATGTTTGACAAAAGTTTTCAATTGTCTGAAGGAAGTAAGGTATATGGGTGAGGATCAGCGCACTGGAGTTGTGGTTTTAGTGCCTAAGGGAAATTGGTGAAACGATTAGGGATTACAGAGCTATTTCACTTTATGTGCAGATTACAAAATCTTGCAAGGATTTTAGGTAATAGGGTTAAAAGGTTTGGATTCTATCATAGAACGTGGTCAGTATGGGATACCGGGAGGTGTATGGAGAATGGGCATGGTAGGATTAGGTCATTCATTGAGGGTCGAGAGGGGGTGGGGTTTTAGGGCTTGATTGGGAAACGGTTTATGACAGTGTGATAGAAATATGTTATTTGACATTCTTTGTAAGCAGGGTTTTGGGAATAAAGTAGTGGGTTGGGTTCAAACGTGTATGAGGGGGCTTTGGTGCGGGTTCAATTGAATGGAAGGGTGGGAACGTGGTGGACATGAAGCGAGGTTTGCGGCAGGGGTGCCCTTTGTCTGCAAATTCTGTTTGCATGCTTACAGGATCCTTTTTATAGGTTAGTATCGAAGGGGTAGGGGAGGAGGGTCAGGTACCTGGTTGTGCATCTGGAATAGTGGGTTATGTGATGACAACAATTCTCGTAGGTGGGTGGGAGGTTAGATGCTATAGGGAGGATTATAAGTGTTTTTGGGGCAGCTACGGGATGAGGATTAACAGGGTAAAATCTAAATTGTTAGAGGTGGGGGACGTGGGTGGGCGGGGATTTGGGAAGAGGTATGGTTGGCATGTTGTTGAGTGCTTGAAAATTTGTGGATAATTTTTGTAATGATGCGAGTAAGGCGAGGATGAAAATTCTTCTAAGGTGACGGCGACAATAGCGCGAATGAGTGGATGGAGACCGGGAGATGTGACGAATGCAGAGGGTTATGGTAGTGAATGTTTACTGTATAGTAAATTGTGCATGTGGTAAGGTATACCCACTCGTGGGGAGATGTTGTTAACAGCGAGAGCGTTAGGTATATATGGGGTTTTGAGACATTGGCTCAATAAGGAGGTTGTCATGACGCCGGTTAGTAAGGGATGTTTGGGGTTGATACCCTTACATAGGAGGCTTATAGGGATACAGTGGACCCTCGGTTAACGAAAGGTCCTGTTAACGAAAGTTTCGAAACGTAAGCTTTTCGTAATCGGTTAGCGAAAAGTCCTCGGTTACCGAAAGGTATTAGACGCGTCCGCCTGCTCCGGCAAGCGCAGGACGCCAGTGAAGCGTTGTTTACATTGAGAGAACATTACCCAGGCGCTCTTTCCAAAGATTCCAATATATTTGGTATTTTTTGGGGTTTTAGTTATTGCCACTGTGAAATAAGTCACCATGAGTCCAAAGAAGCTTCCTAGTGGCACCCCTGGGGTAAAGAGAGGAGGAACACCATCGAACTGAAGAAGGAAATCATAGAAAATATGAGAGGGTGTACGCTGAGTGATCTTGCCAGGATGTACAAGAAAACTCCATCTACTATCGGCACTATCCTGGCACAGAGAAATGAGATCAAGAAAGCTAATGTTGCAAAAGGGGTTAATTTGTTAACAAACAAAGATCGAAAACAGGGATGAGGTTGAGAAGTTGTTGTTGGTGTGGATCCATGAAAAACAGAGAGCGGGTGATAGTATTTCTATGGCGATAATTTAGTAAAGGCAAGGAATTGCAGCAGATCTTGTGAAGACAATGCCTGCAACCAGTGGTGAGGAGAGTGATTTTAAAGCCAGCAAAGGCTGGTTTGAGAAGTTTAAGAAACGTAGTGGCATACACAATGTTGTGAGGCATGGTGAGGCAGCCACAGACAACGTGCAGCTGAAAATTTGTGCTGGAATTCAAGGGGTTCGGAGGCTGAACAATTCCTCCCCAACAAGTGTTTAATTGTGATGAAACAGGCCTGTTTTGGAATAAAATGCCCAACAGGACCTACATTACTCAGGAGGAAAAGGCACAGCCAGGACACAAGCCTATGAAAGACAGGCTAATCTTATGATGTGTGCCAATGCCAGTGGTGATTTTAAAGTGAAGCCTTTACTGGTGCATCACTATGAAAATCCCAGACCCTTCAGGAATCACGGTGTTGACAAGAATAAATTGTGTGGCATTGAAAGCTAACACCAAGGCATGGGTCACTACGGAGATTTTCAAGGAATGGATGACTGGAGTGTTTGGCCCTAGTGGTAAAGAAATACCTCCTGGAAAATAAATTGCCACCAAGTGCCTCCTGCTACTGGACAATGCTCCTGCTCATCCTCACAACTTGCAAGAGTTGTTGCCTGACAACATAAATTTCATCAGAAGTTCTTGCCTCTAACACCACTCCTCTCCTCCAGCCCATGGACCAAGCAGGTCATTTCCAACTTAAGAAACTGTACACCAAAGCACTGTTTCAGAGGTGCTTTAATATGACCAATGACTCTGAATTGACCCTAAGAGAGTTCTGGAAAGAACACCTCAATATCGTGCATTGCATAGGCCTTATAGGTAAGGCTTGGGAGGAAGTGACTTCCAGGACTCTGAACTCTGCTTGGAGACCACTGTGCCGGATTGTGTCCAAGAGAGGAATTTTGAAGGATTTGAGGCTGACCCTGACGACCCTGTGCCTGTTGTGGAACATGTTGTGGAAGATATTGTGGAATTGGGGAACAGCCTGGGGTTGGAGGTGAGTGGGAGGATGTGGAAGAGTTGGTGGAGGAGCACAGGGTAGAACTAACAACTGAAGGAGCTCAAAGAGTTTCATCTGGAACAGCAACAGACCACAGCTGAGGGTTATTGCTTCACAGGAAGGAGAGAGAGAGATAAGGAGGTGCCTCTTCAGTGAGGAGATGTGTACAAAGTGGAATGAGTTGCAGACATTTGTTGAAAGATACCACCCTGAGCAAGCTGAAATGAGCCTTCTGTGCAACCACTTCAGTGACAGAGCCATGTTGTACTTCAGAAAGTGTTGAAGAGTCGCCAGAAACAGAGGACTGTGGACAGCTACTTCACCAGGCAGGTCTAGTGACCTCAAGCTGGTCCTAGTGGCATTAAAAGACCAAGAAGTAACCCCAGAAGGGACTTGTCACCTGAAGTTCTTTTGAGGGGATTCCCCTTCCAAACTAACACCTGCTCCAATCATCATATACATATCTTCCAGATGCCTGCAAGTCTCTTCAATAAAGGAAAATTTGTTATTTTTTTATTTTAGGATTATTTTTTGTGGAACAATTAATTGTATTTACATTATTTCTTATGGGAAATAAGGTTTCAGATAACGAAAGATTCAGATTAAGTAATAGCTCCTGGAACGGTTTAAATTTTCGTTAACCGAGGGTCCACTGTATTTTAAAACAGAGATATGTGAGGAGGGAGGGTGGGGGTAAGCGGGGGGGAGTGGTTGCGTGAGGTACGGAGGTGGTGGAGTGGACGTGACCTGAGTTTATGTGAGGCAATGTTGAGGGTTTTACTAGTCACAGAGAGCCAAGGGGTGTTGGGTGGGGTTTTGAACGCTTTGGGGAGGGGTATAGTGCAGGGGTAGCAGAGTACCCAAAGTATAATTGGTGGGCGCCCTTGGGGAGGTTTCCGGAAGTTGAGGCTGAGGGCCAGGGTTAGGGAGACGGTTTCGATTCCACATGGAATTTTGGCTTCTAAGCGCAATTGTTTTTAATGGGTTTATGGAGAGGGACTTGTTTGAGATGTGGGTTTTGGATACGTCATACCATGCGGTGTATTTTTGTGAAGATTTAGGGGGTACGGAATGGTTTGGACGGGTTCTGAGGAGTGTGGGTGGGGGTGGGCTTTCAATGTTAGGGGCTTTAAGCCTGGATATTGGTGGGTTTGAGGAAAATGTACGTAGAGGGTTAATGTACCTGGTGGTTGATTTCATATATGTGTCGTGGGGTATGCGCGAGGTAGTGGGTGGGAGGATGTTCGTGCCTTGGCAGCACATTTTTACAGGACGAAATGTAGAATCAGGGTTTGTATGGGAGAACTTGGGTTGAGGCTTTCTCTGAGGGTTATAGAACAATGACGGTGGTGTCCCTTTTAAAGTTTGGGGATGAAGTAGGAGCCAATCGGGGGACAAGTCGAGTGGGGGAGGGGGAGGTTGGGCATTTCGGGAAGGGGTTGACTAGGTTATAGTTTGGTTGATTGATGTGTGGTTGGTTAGGCGTGGGTATACAGGGTGAAGCTAGGATGGGTTGGGTCGGGGTGGTATCGTGGGTGTCCGAGTTTTGGACGTTTTGGGGTTTTATGGGGTTGTAGGTAATTTTTTCAGGTGTGTGTTGACTCAGACTTGGAGTGATGTTGGTTGGGGGTCATAGGGGTCATGGACGCATGGGGTTTTCCTCTAGGATGTAGTAGTGTAATATTCTAAAGTTCAAGTAATAGGGTTTGTCGGTGGTGATGTGCGGCAGTTTGCATTTATGTGGCAGGTTTGAGGTTAGGAGGTATTAGGTGTTAGACAACCGACAGTGTGCAGTGTGCTTGGGTGCAGTTGGCCCAGGTATCTGTGGCAATCCATGTAGGATTGAAGTTGATGTTTTGCTATGTTTTTCTTAGGTTTAACGTTTTTAGTACTGTATTCTGTATGTGTTTACTATCTTTTGTTTGAATTTTACATTATGTGCAGCTCTGCATATTTATGTTTTTCTAGTGTTTGTATATGTATGCAACACAAATGTGTTTTGTGTGGACATATTTCCGGTGTGGAGCGTGATCGTTGTGTTGTAGACAGTGTTGTCTACGTAGTGATGGCTTGATGTTAATGTATTTCTTATTCAAGATGATGTTGTGGTGTGACCCTTGTTTGGGGGTCGTTGTTTTTATGTGTTATTGTGCAACAACTGTTTTATAGGCAGAAAGTTTAAGGTTTTATGTTATTTCATGCCTATGTACTGCATTTTGTGGTAGGAAGAAGTAAGATATGTAACCAACGGTTTAATTTTAATGTGTTTTGAGACAGTGTATGTACAGTTTCATTGACAGTGTGTTATGTTATTGTATAGAAAAAATTAGCTAGGATGGGTAGTAGGATGGACATTTTTGTTTATGTGCTTTTGGCACGGGTTCTTATTATAGGATATATTGAAAGATGTGTTTATTCCTGTTCTGTTTGCTTGTTTTTGTTTATATGAGCCTGATTTATTTTTGGGCATTTATTGGATTGTTATGTATATATGTGTTTTAAATAAAAAAAAAAAAAAAAAAAAAATTCCCAGCACCTACTGTCCTTGTTGACCCAGCAGTAAGTAGGTACCTGGGTCTAGTCAACTGTCATGGGTCGCATCCTGGAAGAGAAAATTATAGGATCCCAATGGAAGTAAGAGTTCTGAATGATGAACCGATCCTATCGGGTTATTGTGAGTGGCTAAGCCAATGGGTTAAAAATCCAAATAAAATGTTATCCAAGGATGGCTGGCTCAGGTAGAACTACATAGTTCAAGAGCTTAGCTCTTGAACTCAATTCTAGCACACTCAACTCAACACTGAGGTCTGGGGTTGATCCCGGTACGGTGCAAACATTAGGATGTGTTTCCAAGACACCTGCTGTCCTTGTTCACTTATCAGTAAAATAGGTACCTGAGTGTTAGCCGACTGGTGTGGGTCGCATCCTGGGGACATAATTTTTCGAAATGCTCTACATAACAAGCGGCTTTCTATATAGTAGTATGTCATTGATGTCAGCTAGGCTGTATACCTTGTACTTGTAGAAATAAAGATTATTATTATTATATGCGTGAAGGCACCTTCCCTCAGAGGATAAACCTGAGAGATGATGGCTTTATTCTGGTTATTTACTAGAAGTGTTATTGACTTGGGATAACCCAAAAAGCCAAGCAGTAAAGAACATTTTCAAAATGGTTCTGTAATGTGTAAGTTTAATCAGGTATACACAAATACAGTTACATAGATTATCATACATAGCAGCATATGTGTAGGGAATCCAGGATAACCCAAAAAAGTCAGCAAAGTGACTTTTTCCATTGGGGTCCTTTTAATGAGCATAACACTGAAACAATAACAGCCTGAATGACGTAGTATATTGCCACCACTAACAACAACTCAAACCATGTGTACGTACCTGTTCAGTAGTAGAAGGTATATACAGTAACAGGTGTGTGCTACAGGTGTTAGTGTTACAGGTGTGAGTGTTGTTGTGGCAACAAACTTAACAAACGCGGGAAGTTTTGGCGCTCACTGGCCGCGTTCACTCACCCACACCTCCAATCTTATTACACCTTAATAATATCTTTATTATTATTACACATATGGGATGTTAGTGCTATTCAAATTCAAATTTTTCAAATTCAAATTCAACTTAATTTCTGGTAATATTACAAAGTGGGGTTTACATATTTTATGGTATTTTTTTTTTTTTTACATTTTATTGTTTTTAAACAGAATTACAAAAACATATCCGTAAATAACTGTGACCGCAATCACTAATGCAAATAATTACAAAATCAATACAAAACATACAGTAATCAATCTCCAGTAAAACAATTAAAGAACAATAAAGTCCCTATCCCGCCAACCACTATGTGCATACAATTATATGCACCTATTACATTTAACCAGAATCATTATCCAACAAACTACGTGTGACCCTAATACATCAGGATGAATGTACAATATAGAAAACAGATAGCGTAAATCACCACTGTAGCCTGACCCGTGTACCACATATCTGTCCACTCCAATATAATAAGAGCTCCAAGCCATTACCACTCCACATCCACTGGTACAGTAATGTCGTACACCAAACAATGCACATTTCTCACAAATTACTATAGTATTCCACACACAGGCACAATATATATTATACTCACGCATACAGATGACATGCACTCCACGTATACCCACTCACACCTAGAACTTGATACCACATGTACCACCTGACCTTTTCATTATTAACACAATTCCACTTCACATGATAAGTCAAAACCTTGCCATCTCCGTGTACAACGACGAAAAATATACAAAAAGTACACCAAATTCATTTGACAGTAACCAAACCTGTTACGTCCTCTAACATCACCAAGTCTTGAATCTGCCTGAAGTCCACAGACCCATCAACCAGGTTTCAGTACCTCAGACCATACACAAACTTAGTTAATAACACTCCACATCAACACACTACACCATAACTTAACACCCAGCACTGAACAGGACAAACCCTTACTCTTCCCCAATTACAACCCTCTCCCCTTAATAACCCACACACCCAAATCCACTCCCCCACTCTATCACAACATACACCCAAACCTATCTGTCTCCCGTCACCCAGTATAAAGGTCATCCGTCCCCACCAAACCGCCCCCCAACCGTACCAATTTCAGTCAATCACAAGCAACATCCTGGCCATACCAAAGCCACAACCGTACATTCCCAAGCAAGTCGCAGAGCCAAGCCCCCTTAAACTCCTACAACCCCCATTAATAACTCTCCCACCCGGAAATTCCTATAAGCCGAACTAAAATCCTTATCCCAATCCCTCCCATACACCTGCCTGTTTCTTCATTTCGTACGGTACATTACCGCAGCCAATGCCCTAATTCTTTCCCTTATTCCCACCTCCCTCAGTCTCCATGACCCACACACAAAATCAACTAAACAATACATTAGGCCTCTCCTAACCCTGCCATCCAATCCTCCCAAGTCCAGGTACAGTGCCTCAACAACTGTATCCCTCCCCAAGTTTGCATACCCCCCATCCACTCCCGCACGGCCCCAAAGCTTCACAGAAATATATCACATGCAAGACAGTTTCCAACATACCACACCTCTCACACCTGCCCTCCTGTACCAACCCCATACTGAATAATACCGCCCTGGACGCTACGCCCCATGTAAAAATCTGTACATCTGTTCCCGATCTCTTGCGCGTAACCTCTACTACTTTAGCCTCCGCACCAAGACCCATCATCCCATTCACCTTCAATTCATGCGGTTCCTTAATTACCAATAAATTCCTCAACAAATCCCTACAGTAATCTAAATCCTTTCCCCCCACCATTAACTCACCTCCTCAATATGCCCCCACCCACCCTCCTCCTTTCCCCCAAGCCCCCTCTCCTCACCAAGCACCATCTCACATACATACACACCAGTCTCCGCTCCAACCAAATTAAACCCAAACCACCCATCCCTACCCCATTCCTAACAATTTCCTTCTGCAACCAATTCCTCCCATATGCCCAGATATACTTGAATACTCTACGCTCCAACTCTTTCACATCCACCTACTGTAGACCAATGTGTTGACAGCAAGTACCCTCTGTCGCAAAGTGAGATCACTCAGCCTCCATGCAGACATACACAACCTCGCCCTTTGCACCACTCGACCTGAATTCACCTCTCTCGTCTGATTCCTATCCCTCATGTATACAATTCCACAGATAGTGATGCTATCCACCACGAACCACCCATACCCCTGACCCAAGCTCCCCCCCACCCAGGATCCTACCTCCAACATTTTCGACTTTGCACCATTCACACTCATCCCAGTGGCTTCGCAAAAAGTCCGTAAACACCTCTGAACCATCTCAAAACCAACCACATTCCCTAAGAGCACCGTGGTGTCGTCAACATAACCCACGACACCCTCTATCCCGCCGCCTCCCCTCCCTGTACCCCACCGACCACTAATCTATAGAATGGATCTTGCATGCATGCAAAGAGAATCTGTGACAGGGGACAACCCTGTCGCAGACCCCTATCCATCTCCACCACACCCCCAAGCCTGCCATTCACCTGTATTCTAACGCAAGCACCTACATATAATGACCGAACCCAATCCACTACCTCCTCCCCAAAACCCTGTCTCCTCATCACCTCAAACAACACCTCACGTTCCACACTGTCATACGCCCCTTTCCAGTCCAAAGCTAAGATGCCCCTCCCCTACCACTATCTAAAAACCCCTTAATCCTCTCATGTCCCTTAAGCACCCCTCTACCCAGGATTCCCCCTGCCTCCCTGCAATCACCTCCTCAAGCACCCTTTTCAATCTATTTCCCAATATTTTTGCAAAGATCTTATAGTCTGCATTCATGAGCATCAGTGGCCTGTAATTACTCAACATATTACCTACCTTTTCCCTTTTTCACCAAAACCATTACACCTGTGGAAAATATTGGGTATTTTCCGGAAGTTATATTCGATAAACTTTCCAATATGAATAGATATCATTAATGTGTTGCTGTTGGCTTAACATTAACTGTAAAGAACCAACGAATTAATACGCATGCGCGAGATGCCTCGTCAAGTGGGCAGGGAAGCGGGGTAGGGGAGGGGGTGTGAGTGGACAGCCAGCCTACCCACCAGAGTTCAAGTCGGTATGGCCAGTAAAATTTGGAGATTCCGCCCCCCAAATCGGATTTAATTACCTCCTTTCGTAATGTGGAGGAATATCCAGTGACGCGGCGAGTATAAAGTGGGACAATCGGTCCAGGAGGTCCAGTAATCGGACAATAATTGTGAAATAAGGCGGGCCGCCGGCGAGTGATGCGGTCATAGGCCTATTTGAACTGAGTGAAATGACCATACGGCAGGATAAAGTCGTAACCCTGATGCTGGGGAGTTCATCTTAGAAGAGACTGAAATATATTCCATGAACTTTGGGAAATGGTGAATATAGTGAAACCGAGTTGTAAATAATCAGGGGTTGATTGTACCGAGCAGGTCTAGCTTGGGTACGCCATACCCCGACCGCCATATTGGATGTGATTGAAATGAACTAACATATCGCAAGTTATCTACTCAAAATCCAAGTATCGAGACTGTGAATGTGTATAAACTAGTGGGGCATTAAGCCAGGATATACGTAATATGTAAAGTTATACGTATAAACAGTACAAAAGGTCGGATTAGTGAGAGGATCTGATTCGCTACCCCGACCAACCACATGTTAACAAACGCCCGGTCTCGTGGGCATATAAGAGCGCACGGAAATTAACTTTCCTTGACTCGACGAGACAACTATTACCATCGCGATCGAATCAGATCGCAGGAGGACGTCAACAACGGAACGACTCCCTCATCTAAAGCTAAGTACTCTGCTGTCTACTTTGTTATTGGCCAATGATATTGTTATGCACAGTAGATGTACTTTAGCTAGGTCAACGATCTACTATGCACCGCTATGACGCTGTTAATTAGGTGAGTGATGGTCAGGTTAACTTAACTGTGTGTTCTCTACCTCTCCTCCTGTTTGATCAGTTGTTTAATAACCCATACAGTCCACTTAAATTTAATATATCATAATTATAATAAATGATTTTCTCAGATTTATTTATACTGGTCCAGAGTGCAGTGGGTTAACGAGAATATTGAAGGTACCCCTTGGGTGCGGCCAGGAGCGGGTAAAGTTCTCACATACCTTAAAGGGAATGACTGCGGTAAAATTATACGAGTCGGTCATCTCCCTGGGAGTTTGTTTATTGCTAGTGGCGGTGTCCCAGATAGACTTATCTCTCACAATTCCCCACAACACCCATCCCCATCCCTTTCCCCATCCTCCTATCCCTCTTCATCCAATTCATCACTTCCACCATACAACCTCTCATACTATCCCAGTGTTCCCTATAAAACTCATTTGCCAACCCATCTATTCCAGGAGCTTTGCCTTTACTAAGCCCACTCACTGCCTCCCATACCTCCTCTTTGCTGATTACCCCCCATACCCTCCCTATCCCCCTCCTCTAACCTCCCCACAATCCCCTCTGTAAGAATATTACAAGCCTCAACTCCACATCCACACTACTCAGGTACCTATGAAACCACTTGTCCACGTACACCCCTATTGCCTCTGTTCCTCTAATATTCATTCCCCGCTCATAATTTCATAAATGAAATTGAAAGAAACCCTAAGTATTTCTTTTCCTATGCAAAATCAAAGTCGAGAACAACAACCAGTATTGGGCCCCTACTTAAACCGGATGGGTCCTACACAGATGACAGCAAGGAAATGAGTGAGTTACTTAAATCCCAGTATGACTCAGTCTTTAGCGAGCCACTAACCAGACTGAAAATCGAAAACCTAAATGATTTTTTCATGAGAGTGCCACAGAACTTGACAGACGCATGCCTTTCTGACATCATCACTACGCCAAAGGACTTTGAAAAGGCAATAAATGACATGCCCATGCACTCCGCTCCAGGCCCAGACTCATGGAACTCCGTGTTCATCAAGAACTGCAAGAAGCCCTATCACATGCTTTTAACATCCTATGGAGAGGGAGCATGGACACTGGGATCGTCCCAGTTACTAAAAACAACAGACATAGCCCGCTCCACAAAGGGGGCAGTAAAGCAATAGCAAAGAACTACAGACCAATTGCGCTAACGTCCCATATCATAAAAATCTTTGAAAGGGTTCTAAGAAGCAAGATCGCCACCCATCTTGATACCCATCAATTGCACAACCCAGGACAGCATGGGTTTAGAGCAGGCCGCTCCTGTCTGTCCCAACTACTGGACCACTACGACAAGGTCCTGGATGCTCTAGAAGATAAACAGAATGCAGATGTTATATACACAGATTTTGCAAAAGCCTTTGACAAGTGTGACCATGGTGTAATAGCACACAAAATGCGTGATAAAGGAATAACAGGAAAAGTTGGTAGATGGATTTATAATTTCTAACACATAGAACACAAAGAGTAGTAGTCAACAGAGTAAAGTCTGAGGCAGCTACTGTGAAAAGCTCTGTTCCACAAGGCACAGTACTTGCTCCCATCCTATTCCTCATCCTCATATCAGACATTGACAGGGATATAAGCCACAGTGCTGTGTCTTCCTTTGCAGATGACACCCGAATCTGTATGACAGTGTCCACCGTTGAAGACACTGCAAGACTCCAAGCAGACATAAACCAAATCTTTAAATGGGCTGCAGAAAACAATATGAAGTTCAATGATGAGAAATTTCAATTACTCAGATACGGAAAACGTGAAGAAATTAAAATCTCATCGGAGTACAAAACTAATTCCAACCACACAATAGAGCGAAAACTAATGTCAAAGACCTGGGAGTGTTCATGTCAGAGGATCTCACCTTCAAGGACCATAACAATGTAGCAATTGCATCTGCTCGAAAAATGACAGGATGGATAATGAGAACCTTCAAAACCAGGGATGCCAAGCCCATGTTGACACTTTACAGATCGCTTGTTCTATCTAGGCTGGAATATTGCTGCACACTAACTGCACCTTTCAAGGCGGGTGAAATTGCTGACCTTGAAAATGTGCAGAGAACCTTCACGGCACGCATAAGTGCGATAAACCACCTCAACTACTGGGAACGCTTGAAGTTCCTAAACCTGTACTCTCTAGAACGCAGGCGGGAGAGATACATTATTATATACACATGGAAAATTCTCGAGGGCTTAGTACCAAACTTGCACACAAAAATCACTCCCTACGAAAGCAAAAGACTCGGCAGGCGATGTAACATTCCCCAATGAAGAGCAGGGATGCCACTAGCACGTTGAGGGACAACACAATAAGTGTGAGGGGCCCAAGATTGTTCAACTGCCTCCCAGCATACATCAGGGGGATTACCAACAAGCCCCTGGCTGTCTTCAAGCAGGCACTGGACAGGCACCTCAAGTCGGTACCTGATCAGCCGGGCTGTGGTTCGTACGTTGGACTGCGTGCGGCCAGCAGTAACAGCCTGGTTGATCAGGCTCTGGTCCAACAAGAGGCCTGGTCACGGACCGGGCCGCGGGGGCGTTGACCCCTGGAATTCTCTCCAGGTAGGTAGACATACTCCATTGTCCTTCCCTCCCTATGCACTCTACATTGACCTAACACATATTTTGAGGGTTTATCCCCCCACAAAACATCATCTATACCCGCCTTCATCCTACACGCCCCAAACCTCTCATTCTGTATTTCTATCAACCTATTCTTCAATTCCCTAATCTCCCCCGTAACTGCTTATCCTCCTCTTACATAACAACTCTGTAGCAGGCCTTCTAAATATCATTGCATCCCATATCGCCATTCCGCCTCCTCCTTTCCCAATCTCTGATAAAACATACGTATGTGCGGTTTTCCCACCGACACCCACCAACCCACCACATCTTCCTCCCGACGCCCTCGTTCCCATAACCTACCCCACCAACCCGCAAACTCAACCCTTTTATCCTCACCCGATAACAACCTAACATTCAATTTCCAATATCCCCTATACCACTTAGCTACTCCTGACCAATCTACCTCAGCCAACACCCTCTCCCCCTGTGATCAGAAAAACCCACATCCAAATAACTAATCCTACCCACCACAACAGACCCAGAAACATAAATCCTATCTAACCTAGTCCATAACCCCTCCTAACAAAAGTATGCTCCCGAACCCCCAACCCCAACTACATCCCCCAACCCTGCACTTCATAATAAATCCCTCAGGTCAACCAACACACACTCGCCTCCCCCTAGGCTCAACATCCCTCTCCTGAATTATGCAGTTAAAATCCCCCCCAACTATCGACACCCCAGGTAAGCCCCTGAAAGCATATATCATTACATCCCTTACAAATTCCACCTTCACCTTCCTTGAATGTTCTGCTGGCATGTATACACCCATGAAACATACCCGCACTCCACCCCACTCCCCTCAACCCTCACTATCCGACCCCCCCACACTCTTCTCAAGCATATAATTTAAAAGGGCTAGACTCTGCGACTGCAACTGCCACCCCACCCTTTAATTTCCCTGATGAACCAGCATACACCTTATATCCCTTCAATTGCAACTCACTTCCACACCGAAAATTATGTTCTTGTAAAAAACTACATTCACACATACCTCCTCAATGTGCATTCTACCCATGCCCTTTGAATTTCCTCCTGCAGACCATTTACATTTAATGTTAGACACTTAAGGTCAAGGGTGGGAGGCAGTTGAGTAAAACAGGAGGTAAGGGGAAGGCGGTCTCGCAGCCTCCACCGCGGCCTAAGGGCAAACCCTTACAATTGTTTTCAAGTGTCTAACAGTTAGTTTGGTATCAAACTAAGATATCAAACTAACTGTTAGACACTTGAAAACAATTGTAAGGGTTTGCCCTTAGGCTGCGGTGGAGGCTGCGAGACCGCCTTCCCCTTACCTCCTGTTTTACTCAACTCCCTCCCACCCTTGACCTTTTCTCTATCATGCAAAACTCCCAGGTCCTTTCTCGCCACCTCCACCATCGACTTTTTACCTGTCCTCTGTGCTGGGGTCAATACATCTTCACTATCAGTCACTGTGCCCGACCGCTTCCTCGATCTAGGCACCACTTCCATACTATCATCCCTCTCGACGCTCTCTTGCTGATGCACCTCAACCATTACATGCTCTCGGACTAAAGACTGCTGCTCAACACTGCTACTCACAAACTCATCCACCACACTCACTGCCTCATCCAAACCTTCACATGCCTCCACACTAAGTACTGGCAATGGGTCATCCAATATCTCCCGTAATACCTCCTCCAAAGGGGAATCCTCGCCGTTGCCTGTTTGCATCTCACCACCAGCAGCAGCCTCCTGTACAGACACCTTTGGCAACGTATGACACACCTGCGATCCTTCAACAATCTCACTCTATAATCTATTTCCGGCCTCCTTAGCGTCCACCGGATCCTGCACAATCTCGTGCGTCCTTACTTCCAGGTCTCGTCGTCCAGTATCCACCCATTGTCCCGTCCTCCGCATGCAGTCAGCAGCCACATGCTCATACGCCCCACACAACCTGCAGGTCCTTCGCTGTCCCATGTATGTCACGTATAGCTGAGTCCTAAATTCCGGCAGTACGACGTAAGATGGAATCGGCCTGCGTAATGTCATTTTCAGTGAGTATGTCCCCTCAAAAATGCCCACCATCGGACCCTCGCTCCACTTCCCGGGCATGGCAGCATGCACAATGCCATAAGCTCCAAATACTTCGCTGATGTCCACTGAGTCTGATTCAAACGGCACATTCTTAACCCTAATCCAAGTGTAAGTATGTGACACGTCTTTCAGTCTACTTGTAGATTTTATGGTATTTGTACATTTTATGAAATAATTATTAAAAGAAGGCCAATAGTATGCCTAGGTATGCCTAGGCATTTCAGGCAGTCTTATACTAGATCTTACTCTATAGTGACACAATAATTATACTGGTATTAAGGTTAGGTAATTGTAGTGATTAACTAGGTTTACAAAATTGAGGTAGTTCAAAATATTTAAGAATTTAACAATTAGTTTATATATTAATGGAAATGGTGCGTGTTGGCATGATACAGTTTCTATATTGGAGTGTCTTAGGCAAACTTATGACTAGCTTAAGAATTATGAAGCAATAGTTGTATTAGAATTTTGTTTACAGTCATGTGCAAATTAAGGGGAATCACAGATATCAATAAGTGTATTTTGCTGTGGATATGTGCAAGATAAAGTAGTTTTCATGTGGTTAGCTACCGGTGGGGAGCATAAGTGAGATAAGATGTTTTTTAACGGTGCTTTTGAAAATGGAGGTTGTCTGCACTTCTAGAGTTTTCAGGCAGGGAGTTCCAGATTTTAGGCCCTTTTAT
This sequence comes from Cherax destructor, assembly GCA_009830355.1. Classification (NCBI taxonomy): domain Eukaryota; kingdom Metazoa; phylum Arthropoda; class Malacostraca; order Decapoda; family Parastacidae; genus Cherax; species Cherax destructor. Next base: position 16,315 of record WNWK01002280.1, read on the forward strand.
GTACATTGAATTTTTGTATAGATTTAGTCGGACACGGGGAATGTCAAAGAGATGTTTGTGTCTGGTATTATGTCTATGGGTAGGATAGGATTTTCTTCGGATTTTTAACCCTGGAGGGTTAGCCACCCAGGATAACCCAAGAAAGTCAATGCATCATCGAGGACTGTCTGTCTTATTTCCATTGGGGTCCTTAATCTTGTCCCCCAGGATGCGACCCACACCAGTCGACTAACACCCCAGGTACATATTTGCTGCTAGGTGAACATGACAACAGGTGTAAGGAAACACGTCGAAATGTTTCCACCCAGGGCCAGGGCTTTGTCTCTGTTGATGCTTTCCTCTCTCATTACATTGTTAAATGCTCTAAACTTCAGAACACCCGTTCTTCCCCCTTCTTCTTTTTTCTCCTATGGGTTTTCCTTTCTTTCTTTTCTTTTGCCTTGTATTTGTCCTTCATTTTATTTGCCTTTCCTCCCTCTGTGTTCTCGTCCCACCCTTGCGGGCCGCTAGCCTCATTGCAGTGCTCCCTTTCTTGAATATGACTGTCTCCACTACTACTATTACTACTACTACCACTTCCACTACTTACTCCATTATTTCCCCACTCTCTTGTACCCTCCCATGTCTGCCTGCCTATAAATACCCCTTCCTCCGTCTCTGTGTGTTAGTGCACAAAAGAGACCTATGGAAATACCTTGTGCTGCAAGCTAATCAGTATAAGCGACAACCAGAACGATTCTGGAGCAAGATCCGCAGACTACTGGGGGCTAAGCACTTACCCACTCAACTCCTCACACACTCATTCACTAATGATGTTGGCGAGGAGGTGACCACCTTACTCGATGACCCACAGGATCAAGTTGATTTGATGAGAGAGGTGTGGAAGAAAATTCTATCTCACAATGTCAGCAGAAGATTTAACAACAACCATTACGTGTGGGTCAATCAGTGGCGTGACGAGAACCGGGAAGACTTCCAGCCAATATTAACAATTGATACATCTTCTCTTGAACCAGAGCACCCTCTCACAAGGCCAATCATCCTTAAGGAAATGACCCAAGTCATTGGACGAATGAGAAATAAGGCCCCTGGACCCTCAGGCATAACAGTAAAACAGATAAAATACCTACCCGTAATTGCAAGATGTCCCTATTAAACATCTTAAATGCTATCCTGGCGTCTGGCTACTTCCCTACATCATTTAAAACAGCTAAGATGATCTTCATCTCTAAACCCAATAAGGACACCCGTAACCCAGAAAATTACAGACCTATCTCTCTACTAGAAGTCGCTGGCAAAGTCTTTGAGAAAATCATTTCCAATAGACTGAACTACTACATTGAATTTAATCACCTTTTCTCAGAAAAACAGTTTGGTTTCAGGTCCCATCGTGGAACGCAGCATGCTATCAACATCATCTATGATGCTGCTGTAAGCCTGAGGAATCAAGGACACCTGGCCCTAATTGCAACGAGGGACGTTCACAAAGCCTTCGACAGTCTCTGGCACGATGGGCTTATATTTAAACTTGCTGATCTACCAGATCATAACTGGACCTTTCTCAGGCTAATATTCAATTTCCTAACAGGTCGAAGAATCATCCCCAACTTTAATGGCAAATCGGCAGTCCCTTTCACCCCAACAGCTGGAGTACCTCAAGGCTCATGCCTTAGCTCCATACTCTTCAATATCTATGTAAATGACCTCCCGCAACCAGAACATAATGACACCATCATCACCCAATTTGCAGACGACGTGATTCATGTTGTGTCATCCGCCCCCATAACAGGTGCAACAAAATACAGGAGAGTAATAGCGAAAATGAATGAAGAATTACGAAGAACTGCTAATTGGGAGAAAAGTGGAGAATCACAACTAACACAGAAAAAGTCCTCATTAGCACCATTGGCTGTCTCCCAGAAACCATAGAAGACAAAGGAGGTATCTCCATAAGAGGATCACAGGTCGGTATCAGAAACCCTAACAAAATCCTGGGATATGAGATCGACAGATTACTTCACTCCACTTCACACATCTCTAAAAAAGTGAATCTAGCTAAAGCCCGCCTCAGCCAACTATTCAGATTCAAAGAAGCACCAACCCACATCAAGAAGCACCTCTACAAGATGATGATCAGACCTCTGTTGGAATATCCTTGCGTACCACTATCACTTACAACTAAAACCAACAGGCTGCGGCTTCAACGAGTCCAGAACAAAGCCCTCCGCTTTATCACTGGGACCAGATTAAGAGACAGAATCAGAACTGAAGACCTACATATACAACAAGAACTCGATGCAATTAATGTAAGGATAGATAAACTAGCGAAAAGACAGCTATACGATATGCAAGAATTATATGTACCAGATAGAGAACACCCCCCACAACCGGTAAACACAACCGACTATGTCATCACCACACCTCCCCACCGAACCCAAAGAATGACTCTGCAGCAAAGAGTTAGGCGCTACATCCACAATGACAACTACCCACGACCCAGAATCCTGAGTGATCTCCCCGTCGAACCAGAAGAGTGGGTACCACCAGTCCCAGTCTATGTTCAACAACATAGATAAATACTCCCCATTTATGGGTGACCTACCTTCTCCAAACTACATATTACAATTACCATTGTAACACCTATGACCTTCCTATTTTAGGACACCACCTCAGAAACTGCTTGAACAACTCCGGGCTAGCTACCAACAACATCAAAAGCCCTACACCTACCACCTATTGAAACTGCTCCTCCAGTACCGGGCTAACCACCATCAACACCGAATGCCCAGAAACTACCACCTTTTGCGGCAGCCTTTCCCGAAAAAAAAAAAAAAAAAAAAAAATTACTTTAAATAGTATGCATTCTCCCAATTCAGTGTCATGCTGTGATACAGTAGTATACCTGTGTGCAACTGATGGGGTGAAGGCATATCCTCCTCATAAAATTTACTTATGTATTACTCTACATACACATACACTTATTATGTTGCGCCAAAGTGGATAGGCCACTTACCTTTATAACCCTAACCTCCCCCTCTCCCCCCCACCTATTTCCCAATTTCCATCCTTACCCATCCTTCTTCCTTCCCCATCTTACCGACGCTCTGGTCAATCAAGCTCAAGTGTGTTAGTGTGACTTTGTAAATGGTCCAAGTCGGGCCGAAACGTCGTCGTAAGCTCCTCCCTTTTATATGTGCGGGTTGTGTGTGTATTGTTCCAGTCACGGTATTGTGCTTTTTTGTTATTTAGAGTACAATTGTGGTAATTGTTTCGGGACTATCCAGTTTTAAGTTTGGCAGTATAGCTGAGCCTTGTTAATGTAACTTTGGTGTATGTTTTGATGTTCAATTCTTGTAGTCGAACTATGACTTCAAATGATTTATATGATATTTGTAATGTGTCCTTTTAGAGATGTACGCCTTCTACTTGACAGGAGGAGGTTTGTTTCGAGATATTAAGTTTTTTAGTCAAATGGTTGCAAGTAGGTTGAATAAGAAATTGATGTTGTATTGTACTTGGGTACTTAGGATACCTCAATAGTTTTCGTGTAAGGAAGTTAAGGTATGGTGTAACAATTACGTTGCATTGATATGGGTATCATGTTTTTGAGATTGTGTGCTGTTCTTTGTTTTGGTGTGATGTTGACACACGTGTATATGTATTTATATAGTTATTGATGATTGATCTGTATATAGGATGATAAATGTCCGGCAGGATTTGATATATTTTGCATAATACGTATAGTTAGTCGGGAATAAGGAAAGGGGATAATCGTGCTTTGTATGTATTATTTTATGTAACTAGTTTGTTTAAGAATTTTTTCACGTATATGTTATGTACGTAATTTTAGTTTTGTTACCACTTGATTGTTAGGAATGTGTAAATATATTTGTATTATCTATTATCTCCTTGTGGGGAGTTCTGTAGGTTCTTTTGTAATAGTGTTTTCAGGAGATAACGTTAAAGCTTGGAAAAAAATTAGAGTTAAATGTAATGAAACATAAGAAAAAAAAATTATGTATAGAGGGGATAAGGAAATGTGTGGTTGAGTTTCAAGGGTGGGTTGGGTTGGCTGGGATCAAAGTTTTTGACATCAGTCAGTGTGGCTGTCATGAGGAATGGGTACATGCTATTATGGGAATTCCTTTTTGGTAGATGGGATTAGGGGATGGGGAAATGTATAATGTTTTTGATTATTATATTTATCAAGTTAATGTGCTTATGATTATTAGCTTTGGTGTAACTTGGTCTTCGGATGCAAGTCTTTCTTACTGGGTCATGTATAGTTGTGAGTTATGTGTTAGTATATACGGTTGATGGTTGTATTTTGTGATAACCGTTTTGTAACAAAGTATCATTTTGTTTGTGTTTTGTATAATTTATGTTTTAAATTAAAAAAAAAAAAAAAAACTTCTACCCCACTAAACCTCCCTCCCCCTAACATTCTTCGAATACCCTCACTCCCCCACCTCTACCCATCCCTCCCCAACTTACGTAACCCACCCACCGTCATATCTCTGTAAACCTCCGGAAAACTCTGTCTCCAACTTCTACCATAATAATAATAATAATAATAATATCTTTATTTACTACAAGTACATGTACATGGTATACAGGCCTAGCTGACATCAGTGACATACTACTATATAGAAAGTCCCTTGTTATGCTGAGCATTTCGGGCAGATTAGGTCAGTGTCCTAGGATGCGACTCACACCAGTCGACTAACACCCAGGTACCCATTTTACTGATGGGGAACATAGACAACAGGTGTAAAGAAACACGCCCAATGTTTCTGCCCTGGCTGGGAATCGAACCCAGGCCCTCGCCGTGTGAAGCGAGAGTTTTAGCCACCAGACCACCATAAATTACTTCATTCCTATTTTTCGTCTTAACAAATACCGCAGCTAGAACCTTGACAAGTACTACTCCATCCACATCTCTCATGCACCATATACTATATAAATAGTCTAACATAATGTATGTTATAGCCCTACGTACGCCTTCCGGAAATTCACTCAGCTCTAAACTCAGAACACGTAACACCGAGACTTTCCCCCCTGCTATCCATCCCAAAACCCTGTGCAACCATATTGTTACCAAATCCAGACTTCTACAAAAATATACCGCGTGATAAGCTATCTCCCATTCCCCACTGACAAAACCTTCTACATTATGTTTGGTAACAGAACAGGTGTTGCACAACTGAACATAATGATTGACAACACTCCTATTGCTAAACACAGCGAGATCAAATTCCTGGGCCTACACCTGGAGAGCAACCTGAATTTCAGCACCCATATCAACCACATAGCAAAAAAAGTATCCAAAACGGTTGGTATCCTCTCCAAAATACGTTACTATGTACCGCAATCAGCCATACTCACATTATACTATTCACTCATCTATCCCTACCTCACCTATGCCATATGTGCTTGGGGATCAACAGCAACAACTCACCTAAAACCAATATTAACTCAACAAAAAGCCGCAGTAAGAATTATCACGCAATCCACTATTCAAAGACCTAAATTTACTCACTGTCCAGAACATCCACACTTACTACTGTGCAACCTACATGTATAGAACCATAAATTTCAATATTAACCCTGAACTAAAACGCTTTCTTGATATTTGTCACAGGACCCATAGACACAACACCAGACTCAAAAATCTCTGACATTCCACGTGTCCGGCTAAATCTATACAAACGTTCAATGTACATTAAAGGACTTAAAATCTGGAACTCCCTACCTGAAAACTCCAAAACTGCAGACTCAGCCACCATTTTCAACAATATAATAAAAAAACATCTTATCTAACTAACACACCCCACCATCACCTAAACACACACACACACACACATCCTCCTCATCTACGCCAACACTGACTCAAAGGACAGTAAACATAAAATCCTTAATATAGCTATTGTCTAATAAATCTGAAACTAAGTTTGCCTGATTTACTCCAATATTGGAGCTTTAATAGAAACTGTGTAACATGCCAAGACAAAACCATTCTTATTACTATTTTTTTTTTACAATCTAAACATTCTAAACTACCTCACTATGGTAAATATATTAAATCATTTGAAATTTGTACTCATTTGTAATCTGTAATACAATCTAGTTATTTTGAACTACCTCACTATTGTAAATCTCTTTAATCATTTGAAATTTGTATTCATATGTAATTTGTAATATAGATTAAAACCTAGTATTAAGTCTGCCCGAAATGTCTAGCATGCCCAGGCATGCTAGGCATGCTAACGGCAATCTTTGTAATTATAGTCCTTAGTCCTTAAAATGTAAAACACATTGTAATTTTTACAGAGAAATAAATCAATTTGAATTTGAATTTGAATTTGAGTCTCCTAAGTGCACTTCCATAATGGAGGCCTCGTGGGAGTCTTTGTTTACAGAGGGCACGGCACTCTTTGTGAATGTATGGCTCAGTCTTTAGCGAGCCACTAACCAGACTGAAAATCGAAAACCTAAATGATTTTTTCATGAGAGTGCCACAGAACTTGACAGACGCATGCCTTTCTGACATCATCACTACGCCAAATGACTTTGAAAAGGCAATAAATGACATGCCCATGCACTCCGCTCCAGGCCCAGACTCATGGAACTCCGTGTTCATCAAGAACTGCAAGAAGCCCCTATCACATGCTTTTAACATCCTATGGAGAGGGAGCATGGACACTGGGATCGTCCCGCAGCTACTAAAAACAACAGACATAGCCCCGCTCCACAAAGGGGGCAGTAAAGCAATAGCAAAGAACTACAGACCAATTGCGCTAACGTCCCATATCATAAAAATCTTTGAAAGGGTTCTAAGAAGCAAGATCGCCACCCATCTTGATACCCATCAATTGCACAACCCAGGACAGCATGGGTTTAGAGCAGGCCGCTCCTGTCTGTCCCAACTACTGGACCACTACGACAAGGTCCTGGATGCTCTAGAAGATAAACAGAATGCAGATGTTATATACACAGATTTTGCAAAAGCCTTTGACAAGTGTGACCATGGTGTAATAGCACACAAAATGCGTGATAAAGGAATAACAGGAAAAGTTGGTAGATGGATTTATAATTTCCTAACACATAGAACACAAAGAGTAGTAGTCAACAGAGTAAAGTCTGAGGCAGCTACTGTGAAAAGCTCTGTTCCACAAGGCACAGTACTTGCTCCCATCCTATTCCTCATCCTCATATCAGACATTGACAGGGATATAAGCCACAGTGCTGTGTCTTCCTTGCAGATGACACCCGAATCTGTATGACAGTGTCCACCGTTGAAGACACTGCAAGACTCCAAGCAGACATAAACCAAATCTTTAAATGGGCTGCAGAAAACAATATGAAGTTCAATGATGAGAAATTTCAATTACTCAGATACGGAAAACGTGAAGAAATTAAAATCTCATCGGAGTACAAAACTAATTCCAACCACACAATAGAGCGAAAAACTAATGTCAAAGACCTGGGAGTGTTCATGTCAGAGGATCTCACCTTCAAGGACCATAACAATGTAGCAATTGCATCTGCTCGAAAAATGACAGGATGGATAATGAGAACCTTCAAAACCAGGGATGCCAAGCCCATGTTGACACTTTACAGATCGCTTGTTCTATCTAGGCTGGAATATTGCTGCACACTAACTGCACCTTTCAAGGCGGGTGAAATTGCTGACCTTGAAAATGTGCAGAGAACCTTCACGGCACGCATAAGTGCGATAAACCACCTCAACTACTGGGAACGCTTGAAGTTCCTAAACCTGTACTCTCTAGAACGCAGGCGGGAGAGATACATTATTATATACACATGGAAAATTCTCGAGGGCTTAGTACCAAACTTGCACACAAAAATCACTCCCTACGAAAGCAAAAGACTCGGCAGGCGATGTAACATTCCCCCAATGAAGAGCAGGGATGCCACTAGCACGTTGAGGGACAACACAATAAGTGTGAGGGGCCCAAGATTGTTCAACTGCCTCCCAGCATACATCAGGGGGATTACCAACAAGCCCCTGGCTGTCTTCAAGCAGGCACTGGACAGGCACCTCAAGTCGGTACCTGATCAGCCGGGCTGTGGTTCGTACGTTGGACTGCGTGCGGCCAGCAGTAACAGCCTGGTTGATCAGGCTCTGGTCCAACAAGAGGCCTGGTCACGGACCGGGCCGCGGGGGCGTTGACCCCTGGAATTCTCTCCAGGTAGACTCCAGGTAGACTCCAGGTGATACTATCCCTCGCACTCACCTCTCCACTTTTATTACACTCATCACTATCATCACAGGTACCATTTCCCTCATCATTATGACTAAAATTATGAACACCAGTGTTACATAGATCATTATCGACAAGAGGGTCATCTCCACACTCAGTATCTCATCATCTAGTATCTAGTCATTTTGACTATCATAATGGTCACCACTGCCCTCACCATCTTCACTGTGATTGGAAACACCACTATTAGATTCATTTTCGTAATTATTAACACCACTGCACTCATCAGCTTGTTCATCATCACCACACTCATTTTCATAATGCCTGACAATCTTTGTATTGATGTACTCATTTGCATCCTCTGTAAGTTTTTCTTCGTGGTGCTCAGGTTGTTTGAGGCACCATTGTTGCTTCTCAAGTACTGTTATGCGCAACTGCATGTTGTGTACCACCCGAGCAAGACTAGCTTCACCTGGAGGTATGAAGTCCCGGTCAGCGGAGCCAGGTGGCTGACTCAGCCAGACAGGTGGTGTGAACACCAACAACATCACTAGTGTTTATAGTAGACGTGATCGTGCTCTGGTGATGTACTCCCAGAGTGACTTGCTCAACCACATTGTCTGAAATCAGGCATGGGCCAGTATTCAAACATGAAGTATCTGGTAGGCCTACTGCCAGGCACAGGTATGGTAGGATTCTGGATAGTAGAGTCAGAGTGCACATGCTGTGGATTCCATCTCACATTGGTCTTCAGATGCATGATAGAACTGATAAATTGGCTAAGTTTTATGCTTTCAAAGAGGGGATAGATTACAATCTTGGCTTGTCAGTTAGCAGTTTGAGAACAATAATACGAAAAGAACTTCAACTGAATTTTATTGACTTAAGACTCAGGGAGATTGACACCAGTCAGTCCATCTATCATCATTCTATCATGCAGGAGGAGCCACATGTCTATGGTGCATCCAACAAAATAAGCAGACTCTTGGATGTCACTACCGCCCACCTCCGCCTGGGTTACAAGTATCTTTGGCAGGTTAAATCACCACCACCAGATGTAGACCAAACAAGATGTAAACTTTGCCAGTTGGATTATTGTCACACCCTGCGTCATTATGTACTGGAGTGCGATAAAATTAATGAATTCAGAGACTACTCACTCAGAAATGTTCAAGATATGTCAAAGTATTTTATCCACAGTGGTATATTACAGACCATTCTGGAAAAATACCCTGACTTTGCTCCCTGTAAATAAAGCATTGACACGTGTGTGTGTGTGTGTGTGTGTATGTATATATGTGTGTATGTGTATGTATATACATGTATGTGTATGTGTGTATGTATATACATGTATGTGTTTGTGTATATGTATGTGTATATGTATATGTGTGTGTGTGGGACCCAACAATTAAAATTTGCACCAATAACTCATTACAGTTGTGGCTGGGTGTAGACTAATAGATTGCTCATTGCTTTATAATTTGTTCATGAATGCAACCATGTACAGACGTAAGTAAATTTACTTACATGATTCATTACCTTGTAACTAGTGAATTCATTACCATTGTACCTTGTTCAGCTATCAAAACTTTGGGGCCCAGTCTCTGGACCCTATATATACCTCTGTAATCTGCAAATACCTTTGTAACTTGTCATGATTGTGACCATCTGAGTTCATTACCTTTGTAACTTGCTCAGCTATCAAACTTTGAGGTCCAGTCCCTGGACCCATTATGTACCTCTGTAATCTTTTGACTACCGCCCACAGGATGGGTATGGGGTGCATAATAAAGATATCAAACTAACTCTTGAGAAATCCACTAATTATGCAAATGGATTTCGGGCAAGTTAATAATAAGGCTTCCTAACTACTAGGAAGTTTGTATTGGATAGGTAATACAATCATAAGTACAATTGGACATGTTGCAAATAAAGAAGCGATCAATTACAAATAAATTACATTGAAATTAAATCGGTACAATGACCTGACGTGGTGCTGTGAGCTTGTACCCCTCAAGGGAGGCTCCTTGACGCTGGTGAGGGGCTTTTGATCTAGGGAAATGGATCTGTTCTCCAGTTCCCTGAATTGAGCCTGAATGCCTTCCATCCACCCCCTCCCACAGGGGCTGTATAATCCTACGGGTTTAGCGCTCCCCTATGATTATAATAATAATAATGTGAGCTTGTACCCATTCCTGACGAAACTGACGAGACATTTGCAAATGCTGAGCGAATATAATTTTTACGTCACATTTCTCCGCGTATCCTCTAAATATTCATCTTGTCAGATAATGGGCCAGAGTTCATTATGTCACAATGCAGGATCTTTACTATAGGTTCGGCATTCACCAAACACTTGAATGGATGTACGAAGATGGCTTCTTCGCTTAAAAACTTTCTGTATTGTTTCAGGGGCATATAAATGTACCAGAGCAGAGATAACACCAGGAGGCAGCTCAGATGAAAACTCGCACACACATGAACTTTTAAATCTCTGCACCAAATTCACCTTAAACCAGCAAATAGTAGAGCCTACAAGATTACAGAATACGCTGGACCTCATCTTCACCAACAATGATGATCTGATACGAAATGTCATCATATCAAAAACAATATACTCAGATCACAACATAATAGAGGTCCAGACATGCATGCGGGGAGCAAAAGATCAACAAAATGTGATCAGCCGCGAGGGAGCCTTCTCCAAATTCAACTTCAATAACAAAAACATAAGATGGGACCAAGTAAACCAAGTCCTAAATGATAGCCTAAGCATCACGGATCCTAACCTATGTCTAGAACAAATTAACTCTGTGGCACTTGAGGTTTGCTCAAGGCAAATTCCCTTAAGAAAAAGGAGGAAAAGATGCAAACTAGAAAGAGAGAGGCGCTCCCTAGTACAGGCGAAGGCAAAGAATAACGGAGCGGCTACAAGAGGCCAATATATCTGAAATACGAAGGGAGACACTAGTCAGAGAAATAGCAAACATCGAATTAAAACTAAAGGAATCTTACAGGAATCAAGAAACGCGGGAAGAACTAAAAGCCATAAACGAAATTGAAAGAAACCCAAAGTATTTCTTTTCTTATGCAAAGTCAAAGTCGAGAACACCAACCAGTATTGGGCCCCTACTTAAACGGGATGGGTCCTACACAGATGACAGCAAGGAAATGAGTGAGTTACTTAAGTCCCAGTATGACTCAGTTTTTAGCGAGCCGCTAACCAGACTGAAAATCGAAGACCTAAATGAATTTTTTATGAGAGTGCCACAGAACTTGACTGACGCATGCCTATCTGCCATCACCCTGACGCCAAATGACTTCGAAAAGGCAATGACATTCCCATGCACACATGACATTCCAGGCCCAGACTCATGGAACTCCGTGTTCATCAAGAACTGCAAGAAGCCCCTATCACGTGCTTTTAACATCCTATGGAGAGGGAGCATGGACACTGGGGTCGTCCGCAGTTACTAAAAACAACAGACATAGCCCCACTCCACAAAGGGGCAGTAAAGCAATAACAAGAACTACAGACCAATAGCGCTAACGTCCCATATCATAAAAATCTTTGAAAGGGTTCTAAGAAGCAAGATCGCCACTCATCTAGATACCCATCAATTACACAACCCAGGGCAGCACGGGTTTAGAGCAGGTCGCTCCTGTCTGTCCCAACTACTGGACCACTACGACCAGGTTCTAGATGCTCTAGAAGACAAACAGAATGCAGATGTTATATACACAGACTTTGCAAAAGCCTTTGACAAGTGTGACCATGGTGTAATAGCACACAAAATGTGTGATAAAGGAATAACAGGAAAAGTTGGTAGATGGATCTATAATTTTCTAACAAGTAGAACACAAAGTGTAGTAGTCAACAGAGTAAAGTCTGAGGCAGCTAATGTGAAAAGCTCTGTTCCACAAGGCACAGTACTCGCTCCCATCCTGTTCCTCATCCTCATATCGGACATAGACAGGGATATAAGCCACAGTGCCGTGTCTTCCTTTGCAGATGACACCCGAATCTGTATGACAGTGTCCACCGTTGAAGACACTGCAAGACTCCAAGGAGGCATAAACCAAATCTTTAAATGGGCTGCAGAAGAAGTTCAATGATGAGAAATTTCAATTACTCAGATACGGAAAACATGAAGAAATTAAAATCTCATCGGAGTACAAAACTAATTCCAACCACACAATAGAGCGAAAAACTAATGTCAAAGACCTGGGAGTGATCATGTCAGAGGATCTCACCTTCAAGGACCATAACACCGTAGCAATCGCATCTGCTAGAAAAATGACAGGATGGATAATGAGAACCTTCAAAACCAGGGATGCAAAGCCCATGTTGACACTTTACAAATCGCTTGTTCTATATAGGATATATATACACGTGGAAAATTCTCGAGGGATTAGTACCAAACTTGCACACGAAAATCACTCTCTACGAAAGCAAAAGACTCGGCAGGCGATGTAACATCTCCCCAATGAAAAGCTGGGGTACCACTAGCACGTTGAGGGACAACACAATAAGTGTCAGGGGCCCAAGATTGTTCAACTGCCTCCCAGCATACATAAGGGGGATTACAAACAAACCCCTGGCTGTCTTCAAGCAGGCACTGGACAGACACCTAAAGTCGGTACCTGACCAGCCAGGCTGTGGTTCGTACGTTGGACTGCATGTGGCCAGCAGTAACAGCCTGGTTGATCAGGCTCTGGTCCAACATGAGGCCTGGTCACAGACCGGGCCGCAGGGGCGTTGACCCCTGGAATTCTCTCCAGGTAAACTCCAGGTAATGGGGGGGGGGTGTCCTCAGTCCCATCTTATTCAGCATTCTAACTAATTCTTCATTAAATGCTATATATGCCTAGCCAGCCCAATCATTATATGATTAGCTTCGCTGACAATATAATGATTCACACCACCGGATTCTCCAACACCCATCACATCCTTAACCATGTACTAGCCTTGAGGCAGAACTTGCGGTTGAATATCTCTGCTGAGAAAACGAAGATATTTAACAGACGTCCTCCTGGATAGATTATTATTATTATAATCAAATAGAAGCGCTAAACCACAGGGGTTATACAGCCCTCCTGGATAGAGAGGCGCAATCCACAGGATCCAGTTGCATGATGGGTCTTGGCTACAATATGTAACCAGATACAGGTATCTAGACTTTGATATCCAACTACTTGGAATTGTTGTAACAAAACTGTGTCGCCAATACAGAGAAAGGCTGAGAGCACTTTCGAGTTGTGGCAGATTCATCCCATGTATGGCGCTCATGTTAACATTGTGAAAAATGATGAGTTTTGCTTTCATTAGATCATTATGTACTTGTTTTTGTGTCAGACTGGAAGTTTGGAGTGTTGAGAAAATTTCAAAACGAAGTGGCCTGGTGGCTAAAGCTCTCGCTTCACACGGCGAGGGTTTGGGTTCAAATTGATTTATTTCTCTGTAAAAATTACAATGTGTGTTTTACATTTTAAGGACTAAGGACTATAATTACAAAGATGGCCGTTAGCATGCCTAGCATGCCTGGGCATGCTAGACATTTCGGGCAGACTTAATACTACTAGGTTTGCTCCAATATTAGAGTAAATCAGGCAAACTTACTCTATACAATGATTATACTGGTATTAAGGTTAGGTTAGGTAGTACAAAAATTAAAAATTTTAACAATTAGTTTATATATTAATGGAAATGGTGACGTATTGGCATGATACAGTTTCTATATTGGAGTGTCTTAGGCAAACTTATGACTAGCTTAAGAATTATGAAGCAATAGTTGTATTAGAATCTTGGCTACAGTCATGTGCAAAATTAAGGGGGAATCACAGATATCAATAAGTGTAATTTTGTTGTGGATATGTGCAAGATAGTAAAGTAGTAAAGTAAAGTAAATTTTATTTCATTGCAGATTGCAGATTACATAGGTATTGGTAATTACAATGTAAATTGAGTGCAATGAGAGCCACTGACATGCCATGGCATTAGGGGCAGCTTAATCTAGTAACTTAAAGACTATGTACTTAATATTAGAGAAATTTATTGAGTTTATTCTAGTTAAAAATTGTTTTCAAAATTACAGTATGATAAAATTTTACTGTTTAAATAATTATATGATGATATTAGATTGTTACAGGTGTTTAGATTCTCGAATGGTAATATGGAATTGAGATTATCTAAAGTAATTTTCATGTGGTTAGCTACCTGTAAGTGAGATAAAATGTTTTTTAACGGTGCTTTTGAAAATGAAGGTTGTGTCTGCAGTTCTAGAGTTTTCAGGCAGGGAGTTCCAGATTTTAGGCCCTTTTATGTACATTGAATTTTTGTATAGATTTAGTCGGACACGGGAAATGTCAAAGAGATGTTTGTGTCTGGTATTATGTCTATGGGTCCTGTCACAACTGTCAAGAGAGTTTTAGTTCAGGGTTAAAGTTGGTATTTATGGTTCTATAAATGTAGATTGCAGAGTAGTAAGTGTGGATGTTCTGAACAGTGAGTAAGTTTAGGTCTTTGAAGAGTGGGGGGGGGTTGCCTAGTGTTGGATTGCGTGATAATTCTTACTGCTGCTTTTTGTTGGGCGCTGTATAACCCCTGTGGTTTAGCGCTTCTATTTGATTATAATAATAATAATACTGCTTTTTGTTGGGTTATTGGTTTTAGGTGTCTTGCTGCTGTTGATCCCCAAGCACAGATGGCACATGTGAGGTAGGGAGAGATGAGTGAATAGTATAGTGTGAGTAGGGCTGATTGTGGTACATAGTAATGTATCTTAGAGAGGATCCCCACAGTTTTGGACACTTTCTTTGTTATGTGTTGGATATGAGTGCTGAATTTCAGGTTACTGTCGAGGTGAAGGCCCAGGAATTTGCCCTCATTATGTTTAGCAATAGGAGTGTTGTTGATCTTAATGTTTAATTGTGCATCACCGATTCCAAGCCAGGGTAGAAACATTTGGCGTGTTTCTTTACACCTGTCGTCTATGTTCACCCATCAGTAAAATGGGTACCTGGGTGTTAGTCGACTGGTGTGGGTCACATCCTGCGACACTGACCTAATTTGCCCGAAATGCTCAGCATAACAAGGGGCTTTCTATATAGTAGTATGTCATTGATGTCAGCTAGGCCTGTATACCATGTACATGTACTTGTAGTAAATAAAGATATTATTATATTATTATTATCCTAGGATGCCCTCATACTGCCAAAATTCTGAACATGCGGAAAGAATTTGATATTCCAAGCATCGGAGATCGTGTCACTCATTGGGGTCAATATGCTCAGGCAGGCCTATTCAAACTCTTGTACAGAAACCCTCCAAACTTACTTCAGCACTTGTGAGCACCCCTCCAAATGGATCATAAAAACTGGAATTGTTTTCCGTATGAACCAGATACATGATTTATGTTGAGTAAGGCAACAGTGACTTTTTCCCGTTCTATGGGAAATTACCCCATTCCAAACCACTATCCCTCCT
The DNA here is from genome assembly GCA_009830355.1 of Cherax destructor. Lineage (NCBI taxonomy): Eukaryota > Metazoa > Arthropoda > Malacostraca > Decapoda > Parastacidae > Cherax > Cherax destructor. Next base: position 32,026 of record WNWK01002280.1, read on the forward strand.
TCCACCAGCCACCCGCCCCCTCTCCCCATGCAGCCAACAGTAACAACCTGGTTTATCAGGCCCTGATCCACCATGACTGGGCCACAGGGGCATTGACCCCCAAAACCCTCTCCAGGTAAATCACAATCAAAGCTTCGCCTTGTAGCCGAACAGGATCCCTTAAGTGTATCAAAGCCTTACTCATACAGAACACACTTTCACAAATTATGTATGTTAATGGTTCTGTTCACCAATCCTGTGGAATTTTTTTACATAATTTCCTAAATGTAGAACATAAATGAATAACATAATAATTGCGTATTAAAATGTGATGCTATTTGGACCCTTCGAGAAATTTTGAGTGAGGGGGAGGCAAAGCAGCTAGGGGAGTGACGCTGCAGAGATGCCATATTGAATTTAATGTGTGAATGCTGGATTGAATTGTGCAATGTAATCAGGCGTTCTCGAAGGTTAATTGGTGTATATCGACCTCAGTCCATACTTTAGAAATTGCTGACACGTTCCTGCTGAAGAATTGGGATAGTGTGGAAAGCCCTTACAATTCGGAAACAAGGACAGAAAAATAGAGGACTTCAATGAATCCTTCCCAACAGCACACCTTAGCTAAGTGATGCTTACCCATAATGTACAGTAGTTTTTGCGTTGGCCATCATAAATCCTAGCTGTAGAGGTAACGTTAGGGTGTGTTTCCAAAAAATAATTATGATCCAGTAATTAAATGGTAAGTGGTAATACATGTTTCCTTTCTAATAACACTATGGCAACTTTTGTCCAATAATTATGTGTACCCAGCAAGCCTAATCATATACAGTCCACATTATTTTATAATTTACCATTATTAGTATTAATGTTTAATTTTTTTTTTCAATAAGTCGGCCGTCTCCCACCGAGGCAGGGTGACCCAAAAAGTAAGAAAATCCCCAAAAAGAAAATACTTTCATCATCATTCAACACTTTCACCACACTCATACATAATCACTGTCTTTGCAGAGGCGCTCAGATACGACAGCTGAGAATTGTCCCTCCCAGCTGTCACTATCCCAGACCCCTCCTTTAAAGTGCAGGCATTGTACTTCCCATTTCCAGGACTCAAGTCCAACTAAATCAATTAACTGGTTTCCCTAAATCCCTTCACAAAATGTTACCCTGCTCACACTCCAACAGATCGTCATGTCCCAAAAACCATTCGTCTCCATTCACTCCTATCTAACACACTCACACATGCTTGCTGGAAGTCCAAGCCCCTCGCCCACAATACCTCTTTACCCCTTCCCTCCAACCTTTTCTAGGACGACCCCTACCCCGCCTTCCTTCCCCTACAGATTTATACGCTCTCCAAGTCATTCTACTTTGATCCATTCTCTCTAAATGACCAAACCACCTCAACAACCCCTCTTCAGCCCTCTGACAAATACTTTTAGTAACTCCACACCTCCTAATTTCCACATTCCGAATTTTCTGCATAATATTTACACCACACATTGCCCTTAGACAGGACATCTCCACTGCCTCCAGCCTCCTCCTCGCTGCAGCATTTGCAACCCATGCTTCACACCCATATAAGAGTGTTGGTACCACTATACTTTCGTACATTCCCTTCTTTGCCTCCATGGATAACGATTTTTGTCTCCACAGATACCTCAATGCACCACTCACCTTTTTTCCTTCATCAATTCTATGGTTAACCTCATCCTTCATAAACCCATCCGCTGACATGTCAACTCCCAAATACAGTGGACCCGGTTACGATATTTCATTCAGAATGCTGTTAAATGCCATTACAAACAATTTATCTCCTTAAGAAAGTTTAAAATAGACTAGTCCTTTAGACCCCAAAATTACACTTACAAAGCATTTACAAATAAACTTACATAAAGGTGAGTTTGGACCATAAACCGACCACTGTATCTGAAAACATTTACTTTTCCATAATCCCTCTCTCAATGTGATATCCAATTTTCTTTATTTAAATCGTTTGATACCCTCATCACCTTACTATGTTCACTTTTAACTTTCTACGTTTACACACTCTCCCAAACTCATCCACTAACCTTTGCAACTTTTCTTTAGAATCTCCCATAAGCACAGTATCATCAGCAAAAAGTAACTGTGTCAACTCCCATTTTGCATTTAATTCTCCATAATTTAATCCCACCCCTCTCCCCAACACCCTAGCATTTACTTATTTTACAACCCCATCTATAAATATATTAAACAACCATGGTGACATTACACATCCCTGTCTAAGATCTACTTTTACCGGGAAGTAATCTTCCTCTCTCCTACACACCCTAACCTGAGCCTCACTATCCTCATAAAAACTCTTTACAGCCTTCAGTAACTTACTACCTATTCCATACACTTGCAACATTTGCCACATTGCTCCCCTATCCACTCTATCATATGCCTTTTCTAAATCCATAAATGCAATAAAAACTTCTCTACCTTTATCTAAATACTGTTCACATATATGCTTCACTGTGAACACTTGATCTACACATTCCCTACCCACTCTAAAGCCTCCTTGCTCATCTGCAATCCTACTCTCTGTCTTACCTCTAATTCTTTCAATAATAACCCTGCCATACACTTTACCTGGTATACTCAGTAAACTTATTCCCCTATAATTTTTACACTCTCTTTTATCCCCTTCCCTTTATATAAAGGAACTATACATGCTCTCTGCCAATCCCTAGGTACCTTCCCCTCTTTCATACATTTATTAAACAAAAATACCAACCACTCCAGCACTATATCCCCCCCTGCTTTTAACATTTCTGTCATGATTCCGTTAATTCCAGCTGTTTTACCCCCTTTCATTCTACGTAATGCCTCACGCACCTCCCCCACACTCACATCCTGCTCTTCTTCACTCCTAAACGATGTTGTACCTCCCTGGCCAGTACATGAAATTACCGTCTCCCTTTTTTCATCGACATTTAAAAGTTCCTCAAAATATTCCCGCCATCTACCCAATACCTCCAGCTCCCCATCTACTAACTCCCTACTCTGTTTTTAACTGACAAATCCATTCGTTCCCTAGGCTTTCTTACCTTGTTTATCTCACTCCAAAATTTTTTCTTGTTTTCAGCAAAATTTCTTGACAGAGCCTCTCCCATTCTTTCATCCGCTCTTCTTTTGCACTCTCTCACCACTCTCTTCACCTTTCTTTTACTCTCCTTATACTCTGCTCTTCTATTAACACTTCTGTTTTGTAAAAACCTCTCATAAGCTACCTTTTTCTCTTTTATCACACCCTTTACTTCTTCATTCCACCACTCACTCCTCTTTCCTCCTGCACCCACCCTCCTATAGCTACAAACTTCTGCCCCACATTCTAATACTGCATTTTTAAAACTATTCCAACTCTCTTCAACACCCCCACTACTCATACTTGCACTAGCCCACCTTTCTGCCAATAGTTGCTTATATCTCACCCTAACTTCCTCCTCCCTTAGTTTATACACTTTTACCTCTCTCTTACTTGCTGTTGCCATTTTCTTTTTGTCCCATCTACCATTTATTCTAACTGTAGCTACAACCAAATAATGATCTGATATATCCGTTGCCCCTCTATAAACATGTAAATCCTGAAGCCTACCCATCAACCTTTTATCCAGTAATACATAATCCAACAAACTACTTTCCTTACGTGCTATATCATACCTTGTATATTTATTTATCCTCTTTTTCATAAAATATGTATTACTTAATAATAATAATAATAATAATACTTTATTGTGACATGGTACAATGATACATGGTAGACAAGATATATTTCTTAATGAAATGTACATGCCAAAAGCCCCTAATATGCTGTGCATTTCGGGCATTCTTAAGACTACTTTATTCTAGACTACATGGTAAAAAGTTATGGTTGACAATTTATAAAATAAGTATAATTGCATATCTAAGTTATAAAGTTTGAATATAAGTTGAACATATCAATTAATTGCAGCAATGCAACTAATTGAGTGAGATAACAATTTAAAACAATTAGTTGCATTGCAGTTACAGTTTACGTGGTCATTATAATGTAAATGTTAGGTAATAGTTAGCTTAGTATGTATTATTCATAACATGTTTTTACATTTAAGTGATTAGTCAGGTTTTTACATTAAGTGATTATTCTACTTTGTTGAGAATGTTTGATATTGAGCATTTAGCTTTGGGTGAGAAGGTGATTTTTTAGCATCGTTTTGAATTGGGGTACAGGCAGGGTTTCTTTGGCAATGACAGGTAATGAATTCCAAATTTTCGTGCCTTTTATATACAAACTATTGCCGTTGGTGGTCCACAGGGAAGTGTTCTTGGCCCACTACTCTTTCTCATTTACATTAACGACCTACCAAATGCATCTCAACTACTCAAACCCATACTTTTTGCAGATGACACTACATACGTTATCTCTCACCCAAGCCCAGACACACTAGCCAACACTGCAAATACTGAATTGCAGAAAATATCTACCTGGATGATGACCAACAAACTTACTCTCAATATTGATAAAACCTATTTTATCCAGTTTGGGAACAGAGCTACAAACGCACCACTTAACATAATGATAAACGGGTCCCCTATCGCAAAATTCACAGAGGGAAAATTCTTAGGAATACATCTTGACAGTGGCCTCAAATTTCAGACACATATACAACAAATCTCCAAGAAAGTCTCAAAGACCGTGGGAATACTATCCAAGATACAGTACTATGTTCCACAACCAGCTCTCTTACCCTATATCACTCACTCATTTACCCCTACCTCACCTATGGAATCTGCGCATGGGGCTCTACATCAATAACTCATCTCAGACCACTAATAACACAACAAAAGGCAGCAGTTAGAATGATAACAAATTCTCACTCCAGGCAACATACTCCACCAATATTCAAAACCTAAACTTACTCACCATACAAGACATCCATACTTTTACTGTGCCTATTACATACATAGAACACTCTATGCAGATATTAACCCACCACTCAAACTTCTCCTTACTAATTTTAACAGGACACATGACCATAACACTAGACACAGATCACTCCTCAATGTTCCCCGTGTCCACCTAACACTATGTAAAAACTCAATGCACATAAAAGGCACGAAAATTTGGAATTCATTACCTGTCATTGCCAAAGAAACCCTACCTGTACCCCAATTCAAAACGATGCTAAAAACCACCTTCTCACCCAAAGCTAATTGCTCCATATCAACCATTCCCAGCAAAGTAGAATAATCACTTAACGTAAAACCTGACTATTCAAGTCAATGTAATGTATGAATGAACGAATGAATGAATGTAAAACCTGTTATGAATAATACTTACTTAGCTAATTATTCCCACAACACTTACATTATAATGACCACGTAAACTAACTGCAATGCAATTAATTGTTTTAAATTGTTATCTCACTCAATTAGTTGCATTGCTGCAATAAATTGCTACAATTAATTGATATGTTCAACTTATATTCAAACTTTATAACTTAGATATGCAACTTTACTTATTTTATAAATTATCAACCATAACTTTTTATTATTTTATATTATTATTGCTTTAATTTGTTTAATCTGATTTAATTAATTTTATAATGAAGACAAAAGTACAAAACTATGTTCAAATTTCATAGCTTAAATACTCACCTTTACTCATTGTATACTATCTACAAAAATTCTTACAATTTAGTTTTAAGTTAATTTTAAGTCTGCCCAAAATGCCCTGCATACTAGGGGCTTTTGGCATGTACACCTCATGTAATCTCAATAACCAAATGTAATTCTTTGTATCATGTCCAAATAAAAATATTATTATTATTATTATTGAGTTTTTACATAGTGTTAGATGGACACGGGGAACATTGAGAAGTGATCTGTGTCTAGTGTTATGGTCATGTATCCTGTTAAAATTGGTAAGGAGAAGTTTGAGTGGTGGGTTAATATTTGCATAGAGTTTTCTATGTATGTAATAGGCACAGTAAAAAGTATGGATGTCTTGTATGGTGAGTAAGTTTAGGTTTTTGAATATTGGTGGAGTATGTTGTCTGGAGTGTGAATTTGTTATCATTCTAACTGCTGCCTTTTGTTGTGTTATTAGTGGTCTGAGATGAGTTATTGATGTAGAGCCCCATGCGCAGATTCCATAGGTGAGGTATGGGTAAATGAGTGAGTGATATAGGGTAAGGAGAGCTGGTTGTGGAACATATTACCGTATCTTGGATAGTATTCCCACGGTCTTTGAGACTTTCTTGGAAATTTGTTGTATATGTGTCTGAAATTTGAGGCCACTGTCAAGATGGATTCCTAAGAATTTTCCCTCTGTGAGTTTTGCGATAGGGGACCCGTTTATCATTATGTTAAGTGGTGCGTTTGTAGCTCTGTTCCCAAACCTCTTTCTACACATAGCTCAATTAATGGTTCCCCATTTACATTTACCCCTAGCACCCCAAATTTACCTACTACTCCCTCCACAACATTTTTACCCACTTTAGCATTAAGATCCCCAACCACAATTACTCTCTCACTAGGTTCAAAACTCCCCACACACTCACTCAACATTTCCCAAAATCTCCCTCTCTCTCCTCTACACTTCTCTCTTCTCCAGGTGCATAAACACTTACTATAACCCACTTTTCACATCCAACCTTTATTTTACTCCACATAATCCTTGAATTTATACATTTATATTCCTTCTTTACCTGCCATAACTGATTATTCAACATTATTGCCACTCCTTCTTTAGCTCTAACTCTATTTGAAACCCTGACCTAATCCCATTTATTTCTCCCCACTGAAACTCTCCTACCCCTTCAGCTTTGTCTCACTTAAAGCCAGGACATCCAGCTTCTTTTCATTCATAACATCTACAATCATATCTTTCTTATCATTCGCACAACATCCACGCACATTCAAACATCCCACTTTGACGGTTTTCTTCTTTTTCTTTTTAGTAAGCTATACAGGAAAAGGGGTTACTAGCCCATTGTTCCCGGCATTTTAGTTGACTTTTACAACACGCATGGCTTACGGAGGAAAGATTCTTATTCCACTTCCCCATGGATATGAAAGGAAAAGCAATAAGAACAAGAACTATTAAGATAAAATCAAAGAAAACTCAGATGAGTGTGTATACATAAACGTGTACATGTTTGCATAGCGTGACCTAAGTGTAAGTAGAAGTAGCAAGACGTACCTGAAATCTTGCATGTTTATGAGACAGAAAAAAGACACCAGCAATCCTACCATCATGTAAAACAGTTTCAGGTTTCTGTTTCACAGTCACCTGGCAGGATGGTAGTACCTCCCTGGGTGGTTGCTGTCTACCAACCTACTAAATGTCAGGTCTAGGTTTTTGGGAATGGCAGGGAGTGGAGATCGAGGGAGTCACAGTTCGGTGACCTGCTGTGACTAAGTCCCACTTATCTCAACCAAATTACTTCCAGTTAATACCCTGTAAACCTCCTACAGGTATAATACACACACAACCCGCACATATAAAAGGGAGGAGCTTACGACGACGTTTCGGCCCGACTTGGACCATTTACAAAGTCACACTGACTTTGTAAATGGTCCAAGTCGGAAACGTCGTCGTAAGCTCCTCCCTTTTATATGTGTGGGTTGTGTGTGTATTGTTCCAGTCACGGTATTGTGCCTTTTTTGTTACTCCTACAGGTAATTTGCTCACATAATAATAATAATTCACAAATTCACTTGTGCAGCTAGTAATGCTACTGTTGTCATACAGAGTATGGATCTCGTAAAGAAATTAGAGCATGCATCAATAACTGGGCCTCTGCCTTTTAAACTAAACTGTTTTTGCCATACTCTTCACACTCAAATGCATCAATGTATCAAAGGCTGACACTTTAATTGTAACTAATTATTTATCCATAAAAGATCTAAACTCCTTGAGTATCATTTGTGGCATGCTTATATGAGTCAGAAACTAGACACAGGTATGGTAGGATTGTAGACAGTGGAGTCAGAGTACACCTGTGGATTCCATCTCACATTGGTCTTCAGGTGCATTATAGAATTGATGAATTGGCAAAGTCATATACGTACCTTCAAAGAGGGAGTGGATTACAATCTTGAGCTGTCAGTTAAGTAATTTTATTCAGGTACAGGTACACACATAGTTACATAAATTATCATACATATAGCTTCCTAACAAATAGAACATAAAGAGGAATAGTAAACATTAAAATCTGAAGTGGCCACAGTGAAAAAATCTGTTTCACAAGGCACAGTACTTGCTCCCATCCTGTTCCTCATCCTCATATCTGACACAGAGATGTAATCCACAGCACTGTGTCTTCCTTTGCAGATGACACCCGAGTCTGCATGACAGTGTCCTCCATCGAAGACACTGCAAGACTCCAAGCGGACATAACCAAATTTTTAACTGAGCCACAGAAAACAATGTGAAGTTCAGTGAAGAGAAATTTCAATTACTCCGATATGGAAAACTTGAGGAAATTAAAACTGTATCGGAGTATAAAACAAATTCCAACCACACAATAGAGTGAAAAACTAATGTGAAGGACCTAGGAGTGATAATGTCAGAGGATCTCACTTTCAAAGATCGCAACAATGTATCCAACACACCTGCTAGAAAAATGATGGGATGGATAATGAGAGCCTTCAAAACTAGGGAAGCAAAGCCCATGATGATTCTCTTCAAATCGCTTGTTCTCTCTAGGCTGGAATACTACTGTACACTAATGGTGCCTTTCAAGGTAGGTGAAATTGCTGACCTGGAGAGTGTACAGAGAACCTTCACGGCACACATAAGTACGATAAAGCACCTAAATTTCTGGGAACGGTTGAAGTACCTTGATTTGTATTCCCTGGAACACAGATGAGAAAGATACATGATAATATACACTTGGAAAATCAGAGAGATTGGTACCAAACTTGCATACGAAAATCACTCCCTATGAAAGCAAAAAACTTGGCAGGAGATGCATCATTCCCCCAATGAAAAGCAGGAGTGCCACAAGTACACTGAGACAAAACAAAATAAGTGTCAGGGGCCCAAGACTGTTCAACTGCCTCCCAGCATACATAAGGAGGATTACCAATAGACCCCTGGCTGTCTTCAAGAAGGCACTGGACAGGCACCTAAAGTCAGTACCTGACCAGCTGGGCTGTGGTTCGTATGTCAGTTTGCATGTGGCCAGCAGTAACAGCCTGGTTGATCAGACCTTGATCCACCACGAGGCCTGGTTAGACCGAGCCGTGGGAGCGTTGACTCCCGAAACCCTCTCCAAGTATACTTCAGGTAGTAGAGGCAGGATCCATACATAGCTTTAAGAGGTGCGATAAGGCTCTTAAGAGCTTGGAGTGGATCTAGTAGTGACCAACGAAGAAGCTGGGCCAAGACCTGTAAATAAACCCCTGCAAAAACATTTACAGTGTACCCTCTGTTTTCGTTCACCTCCAAACTCGAACAATTATGTAAGTGTATTTTTGTAAGAGCTTTTGTAAGTGTATTTTTGGGGGTCTCAAATGACTAATCTAACTTACATTTGTACTTATGGGAACAAATTTGTTCGGTAGCGGCACTTGAACAGCATTCTGGAAAGAATTTTCAATGAAAACCGAGGGTCCATTGTACTAAGTGAGTACTGATTGATCTTGCTCCTTAAGAAATGCAGAAATAAAGCAGTCTAATAAGAGATAATAAAATATTGGCAGTAATATTTTAAACACATTTTATTTGAAAAACAAACAGTAATTCATAAATAAGAACACATTTTACATCAAATTTTTTTTACTTTTAAACTTAACAGGTGATCACAAATTCTCTGTACAAGTCAGAAAAATATAGCCAGTGGTATATGATGTACATTAAACAAGAAGTACCCAGTATATTATCTAGGTTTATATTTGTACAACAACTATCCTAGACCATTGACCTTTTCATCCCAAATCTCAATATTTTTGGTTGAGTAGTAATGCAGCAATAGTTTTAGATGAATCCATGAAAAAATAAATTTAAATTCGTGAATGGAAGCAAAATATAGCACATAAGAGTCTTATGTGCTATATTATGATAAGACACTGGTTATTAACTTAGAATAGGGTATTCACTTTGATGATGTATCAAACTTTTTGCACCATGCAAATCCTATTTCAAATGCAAATGCTGTACTGTATTTCTATTAATAAAAGTCTTTTCTCTACTAAAATTTCCATTTCTTTTAAAGCTGTTTCTTCTCTACTTTAGTCCCATGAAAATCCCATCTCCAGTAGTATCTAGTACAATAGTCCTATTTGGTATCCAAGTTGTCTAATGTCATATCTAGTACACATTATTATTATTCTAGTAATAGGAGATTAAACCTGTAGGGGTTATACAACACTAGTGGAATGGGAAGTAATGAGGTTTGTATCTAGTACATAAATTTTATCTAGATATTAGATTTTAGCCCAATGTAGTACAAAATTAAGTCCTGTCAAAAAATGGCAAAAAATTGTCTCTGCTACAGAAGCCCCTAATTCTTTAGTTTTGCACAATTCAGATGCTACCCTACTTAGGAACATTCGAGTTACGAACATTTGGACATACAAACAGACTGTCGTGTTAATTAAAGAAGTTTTTTATTACAGTATTTATTATTAAAATATGCTTTAGTATTAAGAACTGTACATTATTGATATTGATACTGTACAGTATTGTCTAAGTTTTCAACGAACAACAGCGCAGAGAGAGAACAATAATAGTAATGATAATAACATTAAAAACAATAATAATATTCATAACAATAGAAAAATGGCAAAATAACAACTTACGAACAATTCAAGATACGAACAGCCTTCTGGAACGTAACTTGTTCATAAGTTGGGGGGGGGGCGTCTTTATAAGCTTTTCAGACAGTATCTCAACTAAGTGACACCTCTCTAAATTCTTAAAAAGTGTAATAACATATTGTGTCATTTGGAAATAAATACACTATGACTTCAAAAAATTTGAACCCAAATATTAAAAATTTCTTTAAGAAACCAAAAATAAGTCATAAATTCTCATATTCAGATACAAAATAATAATCACAACCAGAATTTTAAACCATCTAAAGACTTTTGTTCAACGTCCTTTTCTCCTTTGTTTTTCATGTATTATTTTCTATTTACAAGAAGTTATTTTATTTTTTCATATGGCCAATTAATGCAAGTGGGGTTTCCTCATATTATTTTAATAAAAAATAAGTCAAAAAAAATTTTTATTCCTTTTTCTTTTCTCCTGGACTATAGTGAAGTGGGACAGCATTATTATCATTGTTCCAAGAGCCATAAACCGTCCACATCCGCTTGTCTGTGCGGAAATACTTGTGATTCAGCCTCCAATTTTCCCCTGGTTTTACAGTGTTTTGTGTAGCTTTATTAATGCATTCAGTAATGTGCAGTTAACAATGGCTTCTAAAGCAAGCAGTGGTGCCAAGAGGAAACATGTGAATCTCTGTGTTATGCAGAAACTTAACTAATAAGGAAGGTTGAGTCTGGTGGCTCACTGGCACAGGTATATGAGGAATATGATGTTAAAAAACAGTGTCTGATATCTGTAGAAGCAAGAACAAACTTACAGATTATGCTCTTTAGCTTACCATAGATGCTAGCCATCTACAGTTACCCTAGTGGAGCATTACAGCTCCTCTGACTCAGAATAAAAGCTATTCTGATTCACAACTATCAATCACAGTACAGTGGTACCTCAGTATACGTCCTTAATCCGTTCCAGGACCTTGGACTTATACCAAACAGGACATATACCAAACGAATTTTCCCATAAGAAATATAGGGAAATTTTTTTTTTTTTTTTTTTTTTTTTCAACAAGTCGGCCGTCTCCCACCGAAGCAGGGTGACCCAAAAAGAAAGAAAATCCCCAAAAAGAAAAAACTTTCCTCATCATTCAACACTTTCACCACACTCATACATAATCACTGTCTTTGCAGAGGAGCTCAGATACTACAGCTGAGAAAAGTCCCTCCCAGCTGTCACTATCTCAGACCCCTCCTTTAAAGTGCAGGCATTGTACTTCCCATTTCCAGGACTCAAGTCCAACTAAATCAATTAACTGGTTTCCCTGAATCCCTTCACACAATGTTACCCTGCTCACACTCCAACAGATCGTCATGTCCCAAAAACCATTCGTCTCCATTCACTCCTATCTAACACGCTCACACATGCTTGCTGGAAGTCCAAGCCCCTCGCCCACAAAACCTCCTTTACCCCTTCCCTCCAACCTTTTCTAGGACGACCCCTACCCCGCCTTCCTTCCCCTACAGATTTATACGCTCTCCAAGTCATTCTACTTTGATCCATTCTCTCTAAATGACCAAACCACCTCAACAACCCCTCTTCAGCCCTCTGACAAATACTTTTAGTAACTCCACACCTTCTCCTAATTTCCACATTCCGAATTTTCTGCATAATATTTACACCACACATAATCAAAAGAAGCGCTAAACCAAATACAGTGGTACCTCGACTTACGTTGTTATCACCTTACGTTATATTCGATATCCGTTACTTATAACGTAAGAAATTTGAATGCGACATCCGTTGTTTGATTCGCTTACGCCTTCGTACGGACCTGTTCGCTTGGCCCAGCTGAGCGCGCACTCCAGGGAGCGTCAGTGCTATTGTTTACAAGCGAGAGCGACCACCCACCCACACCCACGCATTCATACCAGTATATTGTAATTATTCCACTGTTTTTAGTGCTTGCAACTGCTAAATAAGCTACCATGGGTCCAAGGAAAGCTCCTAGTGCTAAGCCTGTGGTAAAGAATGTGCAGGGAGTGAAGCATTTATGCAGGAGTGTAGCATTTATGCAGGGAGTGTAGCAGGCATGCAGGGAGTGTAGCAAAGATGCAGATAGTGTAGCAGGGATGCAGGGAGTGTAGCAGGCATGCAGGGAGTGTAGCAGGCATGCAGGAGTGTAGCAAAGATGCAGGGAGTGTAGCAGGGATGCAGGGAGTGTAGCAGGGATGCAAAGAGTGTAGCAAGGATGCAGGGAGTGTAGCAGGGATGCAGGGAGTGTAGCAAGGATGCAGGGAGTGTAGCAAGGATGCAGGGAGTGTAGTAGGCATGCAGGGAGTGTAGCATTCATGCAGGGAGTGTAGCAAAGATGCAGGGAGTGTAGCAAGGATGCAGGAGTGTAGCAAGGATGCAGGGAGTGTAGTAGGCATGCAGGGAGTGTAGCATTCATGCAGGGAGTGTAGCATTCATGCAGGGAGTGTAGCATTCATGCAGGGAGTGTAGCATTCATGCAGGAGTGTAGCATTCATGCAGGGAGTGTAGCATTCATGCAGGGAGTGTAGCATTCATGCAGGGAGTGTAGCATTCAAAGAAAAGGCCAGTAACCCCAGAAAAGAACTTGGTACCTGCAGTGTTAAGGGAAAGGGGGATTCCTCTTCCAAACACTAGCATACTACTCCACCTTCTCCCTCCTCACGTCCTCCACACATCAACAACTCTTCAATAAATGTAAGTGACATGTTATTGTACAATATTTGCATGTGTATTTATGTATTCTTTATTAAATTGTGTATTATTTAATGTCCAAAAGTTCTAAAAAATATTTTATTTAACTACTTTTGGAAGTCTTGGACGGATTAAATTTATTTCCATTATTTCTTATGGGGAAAATTGATTCGTGTTACGTTTGTTTCGTCTTAAGAAATGCCCTCTCTGACGGATTAAAAACGTAAGTCGAGGTACCACTGTATAGGGAAAACGATTAATCCGTTCCCATGAAAAAAAAAATCCTATTGTTACTGGCATATTATACATTGATGGGATTGTATAAAATAATTTAAACACTGCTTAATACTAAAATATGTAATTTAAACACTGCTTAATACTAAAATACATATATAAATACAAAAGAAATTAGATGAAATAAAAGCAAATTTAACCTCACTTTACTTTGCTGAAAAGAATCGAGTGCCTACTAGGATAGTGCTGAGAAGGGAGGAGGAGGAGGAGATGTTATTGTTTGGAAGGAGAGCCCCCTTCTCTTTTCTCTATTTGGACCTGGTTGAAGCTCACCAGGTTTGACTTTTACTAAAAATCTGCCCAAAGAACTTTGCTTCTGCCTTCTCCTCAGGATGTTTCGGAAATGTGACATTGTCTGGTCATTCCGGACAATGCTATTACAGCTTGTTTGGGCTTTGTTAGGGTGGTACTTCTCTGCAAAGTTTTTGACATCCATCCATTTGGCAAAGATTTCCTTGATTATTGAAGTAGGGGCTTCCTCTATCTCCTCTTCCGAGCCTGAAGAGAGTGAATCCATCTTAGTCTTGTGCTCCTCCTCCTCAAGTTCCTGCAGCTCCTCAGTAGTCAGCTCTTCCCTGTGCCCCTCCACTAACTCCTCCACATCGAGAGGTAAACAAGGGTAGCACGCGGTGTTGTGACTCATTTTGACCCATACAAGTTCTAGCACGCAAGTCGTATACCAAGCAAAAATTTTCGCATCCAAACAGGACGTATACCAAGTTGGACTTATTCCAAAGCGGACATATACCAAGGTACCACTGTACTTTACACCTCATCTTTCCACCACAAAAGGTATGGTAGGTAAAATTACTGTAAAATTAGTATACTGTCCTCTACCATACACAACAGTACCATTGTATGTACTCTCAACTTTTTCACTGTATACTATTCCTGTATAGTACTGTACTGTTTTACAGGTTACAATATTTTTAGTGTTTGGTAGTCTTCTGAATCAATAGACTGTCAACTGATTCCAAACTTTGTCCATTTATGTTACAATTGTTTAAAATAAATTTTATAATTCAGAATCTACGGACAATGGGCAAAAACATTCACCTTGCCACTGATTAGAGGGTGTTCTCATTAGAGTGGTGTTCTATCTTCAGTATATATTATTATAATCAAATAGTGCTAAACCAACAAGGGTCATGCAGTTCACTAATTAACTTGTTTATTTGTAATTGGAACTGTACTTTGTAGCTACAGGAGAAGAGTTAAGTTCAATGTTTTGTCTTCAGTATTTATTCTATCAATTATTATTACAGTGGACCCCCGGTGTTCATCCTGCTCCAAACTCGCCCTTTAATGTAAGTGTATTTTTTTTAAATGCTTTTATGTGTATTTTTGGGGGTCTAAAAGGACTAGTCTACTTTACATTATTCCTTATGGGAATAAATTCGTTTGGTAATGGCACATGAACAGCATTCTGGAACGAAAAAATCACGAAAACCGGGGGTCCACTGTATAACCAAAACTAAGTGCTAAACCACCAGGGTTATACAGCCTTCTATCAAATAACCTAGAATTTCCAATGGCTATACCACCACTTCACCTTGTAATCTATTTCACTGTTCTACCATTCGTTGAAAATAGTTGTTGTATTACTCCTGAAGTTTATTATTTATGTGCACCAAATACTATTACTGTCAGAAATTAATGTTCACTGATATTAAAGAGCCAAAATTACAAATACAATACTGCATATCAGTGGAGAGTTCAAGACACAAGGTGGCAGTGCATGACAGCAGAAGGGATTATTTTATTTCATGGAATCAATGATATTATTATTATTATAATCAAATAGAAGCGCTAAACCACAGGGGTTATACAGCAGGAATCAATGATAAATTTTGAGTTTTTCTACACTTGAAGCTTAGTTGGGGTCAGGCTTTTGTTGATTGCCTATTCAACTACATATTCTATTGCTGTTGTTGGTGGTCCACTGGCCCACATAGCCCTCACATCCTGGCAGAGGTAGTTATCCAGTTTCCTTTTTAAAACTTCTACACTTGTTCTAGAAATGCTTCTGATATCTGCTGGTAGCAAGATGAAGTGTCTTGGACTATGGGGTATAGAATGATGGATTGGAGACATTCAAGAATACCTGATAAAATTTTACATAAAGAGAATCTGTACTGGACATTATATTAAGTCAAGTTTTATGTGTAGCAAATCTAGAGCAATTTCATTCTAATGTTACTAAGATACTAACGAGAAACTATAGCCTAAACACAATTACACTATATTATTTAGATACAACTGCAACTAGGGAACTCTCAAAGAAATACAGCTTCTTATATGCCGACAATTTTCTTGCAATGTAATCTACCATGGCATATATAAGACAAATCTGAAGTAGTATATCTTATGTAATATTTAAAATGATGATAACCAGAAACATCACTTCTTAAATTATACTGTGCTAGAAAATCTAGTTTCATAGCTGTTACCTAGTGCAATGCCAATTCCAAAACTGCCCCCTGGGGGCTGCAAAGCCTGCAAATCAATACAAACACTAAGATATCAAAGGCATGTACATATTAAATATGAGGCATGCTAGATGAAGAATTGCTGAGATTATAACTGAAAACATACTTCAGTATACCCGTACATGAGAAAGGGCTAGGACTACGTGTACATAAAATTTACCTTCAAGAGTTCACATTGTAACAAATCTCGAGCATTTCAGTTCTTTGAAGATGGGGACTTTGATGCTGGTGAAGGGCTCTTGGTCCAAAGAATATGACCTATGCTCCCCTTCCTCAGATCAAACCTGTTTACCTTTCATTTCCCAGGTTCTGTATGATTTGTGGTGCAGCCATAGGGTGAAGAGGCTAAAGCCTCCTCCAGATGCAAATACTAGATTGTTTATAATCAATGGCTAATTTTCACTATAGTATTATATTAAGCAGTGACCACAAAAGCATGATGGGCTAAGAAATTTTACATACAGTACATACTAAAAATCATGCCTTTAAAAATGATTTGTTTGATCTTATGATTTTTAAGCTCCCTTTCTGGAGTCTACCTGGAGGGTATTCTGGGGATCAACGCCCCCACAGCCCGGTCCATGACCAGGCCTCCCACTGGATCAGGGCCTGATCAACTAGGCTGTTACTGCTGGCCACACAGTCCAACATATGAACCACAGCCCAGCTGATCCGGCACTGACTTTAGGTATCTGTCCAGCTCCCTCTTGAAGACAACCAGGGGTCTATTGGTAATTCCCCTGGCTGTTGGGAAGCTATTGAACAGTCTTGGGCCCTGGACAGTTATTTATTGTGTTTTCTCTTGATGTACTAATGGCACCCCTACTTTTCATTGGGGGTATGCTGCATCGCCTGACAAGTCTTTTCCTTTCATTAGGAATGATTTCTTAAGCTCACCAGATTGAAATCCTGGCTGTGCCACTGAGGACTAGGAGGAATACTGGATATCAGGTTTGTTTTATGGCTATAGCACTTCCCCATGAATTTAATGATCATGAGGTACAGACTAAGCATCAACTATTAACAATGACTCTACAACATTTCAACCCCTCCTAAAAAAAATCCTGTCATAAAAAGGCTATAGATGTCACAAATAGGCTACAGATCTTTCCAACAATGCATAGATATCAAGTTATGCTTACTAATGTGAACCAAAATATTTTAAGTGTACAAAATAGCTGAAGTATTGATACAATACTGACCACAGCACACAAAAACTTAAGAACATATATTTTTTATTTCAGAAGACTAAAAAGTCATCTGAAATAAAAATTCATCTAAAAAATATTCTGCATATACAACAAAACGTCGATTTAATGGACCAATAAGGAAGAAATGGTAACCAGTAATGCCATTTATCCGTAATTCTGAATAATGTTTAAAATAACCCCTAAAAAGATTTTACTGTGTACATAAAACATTACTGTACAATTTATAGAAATAATAAACAATGAAAATGAAGCTAAAAGTACAGTAAATTTTTTACACTATATTCCTCACAAATGTAAACCACCGAGACACCAGACCCCAACTTCTTTATTAATTCAAGTTTTTTAATAATGGTTAAATTTAAATATTTCTCCTTAATACCAACACTTGTTTTACAGGCCATGGTTAATCACAATATACAGCACTTTATACTGTATTACAAAAAAGTAAACAGATACAATAAATCCAAACACAATGGAGAATGTATAACAATTCTCTGCTTCTGAATTCTTGGACAATAACAAACCTAGTCATTGTCTACTGACCACTCCACTATGTTAAACTGAACTTTTACTGTATACAAAACCAAATTCTATGCTATTTAAACTAGCCAAATTAATGCTAAATTTATCATCCAAATACAGAAATTTTAAGAAACAAATTACAGCTAAACCTCAGTATAACAAATATAAAATGGAAATCAGATAAAATAGACAAAAAATCTAGCCAGATAATTATCAGTGCAGCAGAACAAGTCTTCTGCATTGCATGGTGTATGGTCTGGGTCCTACTATTATTGAAGCAGACCAAATCTGCTTTACTGCAGATATGTCTGATCTGACTTGTGTCCAGGTCCAATCTGTTTCCATCATTCCTGAGCAGCGAGCCTGAATCTGTTCATTGTCTGAGCATGTGCTCATGTACTATCATCATTTGGCTTCCAATTTTCTCTGGATTTAAAGAATTCATCATTACATTATAGTACCCTGTATAGTGGTATTAACAATGGCCTCTACAGTAAGCGATGGTGTCAAGAAGAGGCATGCGAGTGTTAAGGAAAAACTTGAATTAATAAGGAAGGTGGAATCTGATGTCTCAATGCTTGGGTGTGAGGAATATGGAATAACAAAAGAAATGGTGTCTCTCACACTATCTACGCTGTTACTGCTTGAGCTTTTCAGCCATTCTGACTATCCCCTATTAGTCCGTTTTATGGAGCTTTCACTATAATTCCTATAATAGTCAACAAGGCACAATTAGAAATATTATCTATACACTGCTTAATGCCAGTACTTAACTGTTTGCAGTCTTAACAAATTTGTTGAGATCAAGCTAGTGTATATAAACAAGGCAAAGCCTTTTATGGGGATACTCATTATATTGTAGTTACAAAATAAGAGTATAAACAAAATTATTGAGATTTAGGTTCGGAATAACAAAGATGACACTTAGGATGTAATTCACCATACTCATGAACTTGTCCAATATTAAAACAAAAAAAAAAAAGCAAGCATTTTACTAATTTTTTTTTTATCCCACTGAGGCAGTGACCTAAAAAGAAAAACGAAAGTTTTTCTTTTAAAATTTAGTAATTTATACAGAAGAAGGGGTTACTGGCCCCTTGCTCCTAGCATTTTAGTCGTCTCTTATAACACGAATGGCTTATGGAGGAAGAGTTCTTTTCCACTTCCCCATATTTCCAAGAAATACATTTATTGTAAAAAGAACTTAGAAAATATTTGGGGTGAAACACTAAAAGAAATAACTATCAAATGCATCAAAATACTATACAATATTCCTGAGATACACTCACTCTACACGCAACAGCGTGTTAACACTACAACAAGCATGTTACATTCAACAACTCTTAAATATTTGCCTAAAGTATTTAGTTTCTTTGTGTTCTTTCATGAACTCATGAACTCTAGTATAAATTTTTACCATACATTTTAATTTTGTTAATAAAGCATTAATGACCCATACAATCCTTTTTATTCATACCCTCAAATATTATATTTGCAACAGAAAAGTGGCATTCTCAGCATTTAAAGTGTATTGAGCCATTCATGATTTGGTGATTTTTCAGTCATCTGAAGCTATTCAGAAGAAGCATTTTCAAGTTATCATATGAGATAATACAGCCCAATTTTTAAACTAAAAGTGGCACCTGTACAGTCTAATAATAATCAGAACCTCCATCTGAGTAGGACATCCCGGTGTTGAAAGTTTGAAACAAAGATTCTTTAATCCTTTAAAGAATAAGATAACAATAATATCTTCATGCCCTACAAAACTTCTGCTGCTTCCATAACCATTGTACTACTGGTTTATAAACTGTACATACAAGAAATAAAACAGCAAATACAAATACTTTTCTGATACAAATGCTTCATTACATATTCTTCCAATTTTGTTTGGAGAGTGAAACTTTATTTCTTTTATTATATTTTAATTTATCATAATTTATAGCACTAATCATAACAATCACATAGTATAATAATTATGTATTTTAATTAGATAAGTGATTAATATGAATGAAATACTTGTGTATTTATTTGGCTTCTTTAATACGTGTGGCATCCTTTTTTTTTATCACAATACACAGGCTCTTAGCACCTAGTATACTTCATACATTTACTCAGTTGTATTATTCTTCACATTCTGCCCAAGCCTCCTCTGCTTGCATGAAATACTTGGAAGCCAATTTACCTTTCATGGCTTCTGTTGCCAATTCTGCAGCCCAGCTATACAATTCACCTGAAAAAATGAAGAAGTGTTAGATTTACTAAATTACATTATGTATCTTATATGACATTTGCCAATCATGTGTGTACCATTAAATGTAATACAATGGAGGAAGAGGTTTGCATTCCGTTGCTGGAGCAAGGGATACAAGAAAAATATGTTTTATCACATTAGCAGAGAATAACAATAATAATATAATCGATGCACAAATAACCCGCACATAGGAGAGAGGAGTTTACCACGACGTTTCGGTCCGACTTGGACCATTTACAAAGTCCAAGTCGGACCGAAACGTCGTGGTAAACTCCTCTCTCCTATGTGCGGGTTATTTGTGTACTGTTAAAGTCAAGGTATTGTGCCTTATTTTGTTATAATATAATCACACTAAGCACTAAACCCAAAAGGGTCATAAAGTGCTGGAGGGTGGAATATGCTAAAGAAGAAATATGCAAAGGTCAGAGACTAGTGTGTGGGAGAAGTGTTCAAGAGGCAGAGTTAGTGAGGACAGTGGGTTGTGTTTAAGGGAAAATATAATCAAAGTTTGTGTAATAAGTTTATTTCTGGTAAAAAAAATCAAAGAGGAAGCCTGCATCAAAGGTGGGACTTTAAGTGAAGAGGTCAGGTAGAGTAAGTGTGTTAGGGTGGCGAAGACATCAGAAGTAAATTCTGTGTACCTGCTGATAGACAGGACAATCTATTAAGAGATGCTGAACTGAAAATGTAACTTGGCAGTCCTCACAAGAGTAGTGCTGAGCATTTTTCCATAAGATACCCATGTGTGTCCGGTATGTAGGCAGGAGAGAGTAGTCTCCCAAACATGACAGCAATAGTAACATGACCAGACACCCAAACATGGTTTAACAGAATGCAATTTATGTGGACCAACTCAGACAGACCATCTTTGTTGCCAGCAGTTAAAAAGTTGCTGGAGATTACTTAAAATAGTCTGAGAAAGGAAGACCCTTTTATGAAATTAGAAGATCATGAACATTTAACCCTATGGGGGTCCAAGGACCCTCTCCAAAACTCGTTCTCAGGGTCTAAGAATTAAAAAAAAAAAAAAAAAAAAAAAAAAATTCTTATGAAATGGTAGAGAATCTTTTCCCGATGGTAATGACACCAAAAGTACAATATTTGATGGAAAACTTACGGAATTGCGTTCTCGCAAATTTAGCGATGTCAGTGACATACGCATCAGCGATTTCGCCGACTTCGAGCCCTATTTTCGGCCAATTCCATTGTTACAGTCGACCAAAATCATAGCTATTTCTTTAGAACTCCATTTGTTCTATCGATTGAGTACAACAAACCACCAATTTACCGATTTCAACTACCCAATAAAGTCGTCAGAAATTGGCAATTTCGCCAATTTCATGCAAAATAAAAAAGATGTCAATTTCAAAATAGGGTCCAGAAAAAACAATGCAGACATTCCTGGCACTAAAATAAGATGTTATCTGTTCATTAGTCACGTCTTTAGGCCCCTCTTATATTACTCTTGCTTTCTATTTTGATTTTTTATTCACTCAAAAAATAGAAGATTTATTGTTATGCAGACTATTGCATTATTGTAAAAATGATATAAATAATATCTGTGCACTTGTGAAAGAATATAAGACTCACCAGTTGATGTGTATTGGACGCGTGGCGTGATTTGTTTACTCTTGAACATTGGCAAAAATTGAACATTTCCGCTAATTTGAGCTCAATTTCAAAATCGTTTTCATCATGAAACTAATCAAAATCATCTCTTTTCCAGTAATATGTTTTCCATTCTATCACATGAGACCACGAAAAAGAGAATACAACCATAAATACTATACGAAAATGCACCTCAAAGTCGGCGTTTTAATCCAAAAAAACGGTCAAAGTTTTTTTTTCTCATTATGCAGTGCGTGCTGCAGGATTTTTTTTATACCGCGCACACTGACCACACAGACCCATTCTCTCATATGTGGGCCTACCAGCTTTCTCCCGTTTGATTTGAAGCCGCTAGAATTTGAGAGTATATATACGTCCGAAACACTGGCTCGTAAGACGTATATATACGACCGAAACAGTCAAAGGGTTAAGGGACAAGCAGAAGAAAATTGTGCATATGCTTCATAATTTTTACAAACAAAATGCTTACCAGCTTTATTTGGATCTTTAGGAAGGCCTTTCCCACCAGACAAGTACATCGCTGCTTGCTTAGCCACCAGTTGGTATTGAGGATCATCCATTGTACCATCAAAGTTACCTTCTTCATCTACTGTGTCGGTGTTTATTACTTTATCAAGCCAGTACACAGCCTTATTCCAGTCAACAGTCCTGAAAGCACCATTACATGTTTTAATAAAAGACAAAACAATTTTTGTTCTCAAAATTCTGAAAAAGACATTACAAAACTGTGTTTTGAAAGCTGAAAAAAAAGTCATTATTATCAGGGGCCTTGCCTGACCCACTAAGCATATACATATTGATAGATGAGGTTGTAAAAGAAATGAATGCATGGATGTTGCAAAGAGGTGTAGATTAAAAGATAATTAATATGAGAGAAAGTGAGCTGTCTTAACCCTTTCACTATCCAAACCCCCAAAATTAATACTGCTCCCAGTGTCCACTTTAAGAGAAAAAAAAAGTCTTACGAAATGGTAGAGAATCTTTTTCTGAAGGTAATGACACCAAAAGTATGAAATCTGATTTAAAACTTATGGAATTATGCAGTTGCAAAGTTATCTGTCTGGGCGCACTTTATGCATTGGCGATGCATAAACATCTTTCTGCTTCTGCTGTTGTCATTGGAATTATTAAAATTTTTAACAGCTTGACAGTTTCTGAAAATGTTGACTGCAAATGATTGTCATTTATCATTTCTAGCAAGTCAATAAATTTTTCCAATTTGCACAAATCTTCTCTTGAATACAGTACAGATAGTTCAGTTCTCAATTTATCTTTTTTGAGCATGGGATAGGCTGCAATTGCATGCTCAAGTGCATCGCTAGGAAAGTTTTCAGTATACGTTGAAAAATTACTCACTAGTAGTAACTGGCTAGCTTCCAAATGATTCGTGAAACTGAATCTCATTCTACACTGCAATAAAATTACGTCACAAACCTCTTTTGCAGCGACTGCTTTATCTGTATTAAATTTTCTTCTCTTTGGTTCAGAAGGTATTGTGGAAGCATCACATTCATCTCTTAATTTCTGAACTGAAGCTGAGAAAACATGATGTCAACATGAGACATTACTTTGGAAAAAAATTCCAACCAAAACTCAAATTCAGGATCACTCAGGATTCTCTTGATACCTGCTGCTGCAGATCCAGTATCTCTCGAGTTAGATGCTTCTAGAATAGTGCAACACTCAATCAGTGTATCTTTCATCTCCTGCACAGCATTAACTGTTCTGCTCTTGAAAATCCAACGTGTTGCAGAAGGCCTTGGAATTCGACTGCCTGCAGTATTCTCCAATGCTGTCATTCTTTGCGGAGATTTTGAAAGAAATGTTGGTACAGTGGACCCCCGAGTTTTGAACATTCTTCATTCCAGAATGCTGTTCAAGTGCTGTTACCAAACGAATTTATTCTCATAAGGAATGATGTAAATTAGAAGAGTCTGTTTCAGACCCCCAAAAATACACTTATAAAAGCACTTACAATAATAAACTTACATAATAGGGCGAGTTGGGAGTGTTCGATTTCCGAGGGTCCACTGTATTCCTGAAAAGCTGTTAAAAAATACTCGAACATTAGTATTCTGCGATGTCGCCTGCAGAAGAATCAAGTTCAGTTGGTGTGCATAACAGTGTACAGTGGACCCTCGGTTAACGAACACCCCGGAAATCGTACAATTATGTAAGTATAATATTGTAAGTGTGGAAGTGTATTTTTGGGGGTCTGAAATAGACTAACCTACGTGACATTATTTCTTAAGGAAGTAAATTCGTTCGGTAATGGCACTTGAGCAGGCTTCTGGGATGAAGTTTTTTCGTTAACCGAGGGTCCACTGTATAAAGTGAACATTGGTATACACTTCTCTTACTTTAGTTTGCACACCTTTGTTGACACCACTTAACACAGCTGCACCGTCGTAAGTTTGAGCAATGAGCTTATGCGGAAGATCACCAATTAAAATCT
Source organism: Cherax destructor (assembly GCA_009830355.1). NCBI lineage: Eukaryota > Metazoa > Arthropoda > Malacostraca > Decapoda > Parastacidae > Cherax > Cherax destructor. The sequence continues at coordinate 56,366 of WNWK01002280.1, forward strand.
GCAGCTCTTTTAACAAAACACTTGACAATACTGCTGTTTGACTGGTTATGCTAAAAAATCCCCAGAATCTCTCAACAGTTTCCACTGCCATCGTTTATCAAATGGTAATTAAATTAAACGCTATTGAAAAGAATTTAAAAGGCCACCAACACCAATACTGGCGAAGCGTTACAACGCGTATACTCACAACGTAAGCAGACCGATTGCAACTGGGTGTGTGCTGCATCAAATGCAGCTCCTTGCTGCCAGATGTAATGCCAGCAATACCTATACTATTGTACCGCATCAAACTTCTATTTTTAATAATTTTTTATCTCGTTTCAACAAAAAAATAAAAAATTTGTTTATAAATACAGTGGACCCCCGGTTTTCGTGATTTTTTTCATTCCAGAATGCTGTTCAAGTGCCGTTACCAAACGAATTTATTCCCATAAGGAATAATGTAAATTAGACTAGTCCTTTTAGACCCCAAAAATACACTTACAAAAGCACTTACAAAAATACACTTATATAATTGTTCGAGTTTGGAGCATCACGAACACCGGGGGTCCACTGTACATTGAAAACAACACACAACAAATTTTTCCTGTAATATATTTGTAAGTTGCAAATTATTTTAGCATAAGGTTGATGAAGTCATACTTCTGGCAGTGAGCATCTGGGAGAACTGCAGCTCTGCAGCTCCTATGGACGAGCTGCCACTGTTACAACTACCCTATACAGTGCACAGAAGTTCATCCCAATAACTGAATCAGACCTATTAAAAAGCCATAAAACAAACCGGGGTGTAGGGGGACCTTATCCGTCCTCAAGAAAATGGCAAAAATAGAATATTTTCTACTAGTTTGAGGCTGATTTCAGGCTACTGCCAGTCCTGGAACCAACCAAAATTATCACTTTTTCAGTAGTATGTCTTCCATTCTATCAATTATTATTACAATCAATGCTAAGCGCTAAATCCATTCAGTCAATTGATACCAAGAAACAGCCAATAAAACCATAAAAATCATCCTAGAAGACAACACAGTCGCTAGACACATGGCCAGAGGTTTGCTTTCCTCATCATCCACCGCTGGGGCAAGATTTTTTATAGTGTATGTACTCACTGCACAGACCCATTCTCTCATATCTAGGCCAAAATTTACCACACTCAGATTATCAGAGTGAGCTGAACTCATGACCTAGAACTACATGGGGAACCCTGGCCTCAATGACGTAGTCCTTTGTGACAGCCACTGAAAGGGTTAATTGCTCTTTGCTGATGACATTGTTCTTTTAGGTGATTCTGTATAGTTTTAAAGATTAGAGGAGGAGGAGGGGATGTACAAGAAGGAAATTAAATGTGAACATAGGGAAGAATAATTATAATATTGGAAATGAAAAATTGGATATCAGATTGGAGGGAGGAAGTACTGAAGAAATAAATGTGTTCAGATATTTGGGACTGGGGCTAGTAACCCCTTCTCCTGTATACATTACTAAATTTAAAAAAAGAACTTTGGTTTTTCTTTTTAGGTCATCCTGCCTCGGTGGGATATGGCTGGTTTGTTGAAAAAAAAAATTGGGACTGGACTTGTAGGCTGATGGGTCTATGAGAAAAGAGTTGAGCCATAGAGGAAGAGGGGGAAAAAGTGGGTGGTGCACTGGAGCATCTGTGGAGAAAAAGAACTTTATCTGTGGAGGCAAAAAGAGGAATGTACCAGAGAATAGTGGTACCAGTACTTTTATATAAATATTTATAATGCTAAACATGCAAGATTTCAGGTACGTCTTGCTACTTCTACTTACACTTAGGTCACACTACACATTCATGTACAATATGTTAAGTAAAAGGACACAAATGCAACTAATGAGACATTTTATTGTGGCAACGTTTCGCTCTCCAGGAGCTTTTTCAAGCCGTAACGCCTTGAAAAAGCTCCTGGAGAGCGAAACGTTGCCACAATAAAATGTCTCATTAGTTGCATTTGTGTCCTTTTACTTAACATATTGTCGGTAATTCTACCAAATTTAATACATTCATGTACAAGCATATATATACACACCCCTCTGGGTTTTCATCTATTTTCTTACTAGTTCTTGTTCTTATTTCCTCTTATCTCCATGGGGAAGTGGAACAGAATTCTCCCTCCGTAAGCCATGCATGTCATAATGTGAGGTGACTAAAATGCCGGGAGCAAGGGGCTAGTAACCCCTTCTGTATACAGTGGACCCCCGACTAATGAAAGACCCATATAACGAAAAAATCGTGTAACGAAAGTTTTTTTCGCTTTCGTGTAGTGAAACGTATTAGACCTGTCTGCCTGCTCCGCGCCTGCCCTGTGCCTGTGCAGGACGCCAGTCAAGCATTGTTTACCATTGAGAGAACATTACCCAGTGTGCTCTTTCAAACATTCACAATAAATTTGTTGTGTTTATTGGTGGTTTATTGATTGTCACTGTGAAATAAGTCACCTTGGGTCCGAAGAAGCTTCCTAGTGGCACCCCTATGGTAGAGAGTGAGGAACACCATCGAACTGAAGAAAGCGATTGTAGAAAAATATGAGAGTGGCGTACGTCTGAGTGAGCTTGCCAGGATGTACAAGAAAAGTGCATCTACTATCGGCACTATCCTGGCAAAGAGAAATGAGATCAAGGAAGCTAATGTTGCAAAAGGGGTTGATATGTTAACGAAAAATAGATCAAAAACAGTGGATGAGGTTGAGAAGTTGTTGATGGTGTGGATCAATGAAAAACAGATAGCAGGTGATAGTATTTCCACAGCGATAATTTGTGAAAAGGCAAGGAAGTTGCACGCAGATCTTGTCAAGACAATGCCTGGAACCAGTGGTGAGGCGAGTGATTTTAAAGCCAGCAAAGGCTGGTTTGAGAGGTTTAAGAAACGTAGTGGCATACACAGTGTTGTGAGGCATGGTGAGGCAGCCAGCCCAGACAAACGTGCAGCTGAAAAATTTGTGAGTGAATTTAAGGGGTTCATAGAGGCTGAAGAATTCCTCCCCAACAAGTGTTTAATTGTGATGAAACAGGCCTGTTTTGGAAGAAAATGCCCAACAGGACCTTCATTACTCAGGAGGAAAAGGCACTGTCAGGACACAAGCCTATGAAAGACAGGCTAACTCTTTATGATGTGTGCCAATGCCAGTGGTGATTTTAAAGTTTTAAAGTGAAGCCTTTACTGGTGTATCACTCAGAAAATCCAAGAGCCTTCAAGAAACACAATGTTAACAAGAATAAATTGCGTGTGCATTGGAAGGCTAACACCAAGGTATGGGTCACTACGGACATTTTCAAGGAATGGTTGACTGGAGTGTTTGGCCCTAGTGTGAAGAAATACCTCCTGGAAAAGAAATTGGGACTCAAGTGCCTCCTGGTACTGGACAATGCTCCTGCTCATCCTCACAACTTGGAAGAGTTGTTGTCTGAGGAGTTCAATTTCATCAGAGTGAAGTCCTTGCCTCCTAACACCACTCCTCTCATCCAGCCCATGGACTTCAAGAAACTGTACACCAAAGCACTGTTTCAGAGGTGCTTTGATGTGACCTCAGACACTGAATTGACCCTAAGAGAGTTCTGGAAAGAACACTTCAATATCGTGCATTGCATAGGCCTTATAGGTAAGGCTTGGGAAGGAGTGACTTCCAGGACTTTGAACTCTGCTTGGAGACCACTGTGGCCGGATTGTGTCGAAAAGAGGAATTTTGAAGGATTTGAGGCTGACCCTGACCCTGACAACCCTGTGCCTGTTGTGGAAGATATTGTGGCATTGGGGAACAGCCTGGGGTTGGAGGTGAGCAGTGAGGATGTGGAAGAGTTGGTGGAGGAGCACAGGGTAGAGCTAACAACTGAAGAGCTGTAAGAGCTTCATCTGGAACAGCAACAGACCACAGCTGAGGTTATTGCTTCACAGGAGGAGGACACAGGAGGAGGAAGAGAGAGAGAAGGAGGTGCCTTCTTCAGAGATTAAGGAAATGTGTTCTATGTGGTGTAGGTTGCAGACATTTGTTGAAAAACACCACCCTGAGCAAGCTGAAATGAGCCATCTGTGCAACCACTTCAGTGGCAGAGCCATGTTGCACTTCAGGAAAATATTAAAGAGTCGCCAGAAACAGAGGACTCTGGACAGTTATTTTTCTAGGAAGGCTTCTAGTGACTCTCAAGCTGGTCCTAGTGGCATTAAAAGACCAAGAAGGGAAGTAACCCCAAAGAGGGACTTGTTACCTGAAGTCCTTTTGGAGGGGGATTTTCCTTCCAACCACTAACACCCTGCCCATGTCATCCTCCCTATCTTCCAGATGCCTGCAACTCTCTTCAATAAAGATAAATAAATGTTATTTACATTATATTTTTTGTGAATATTTTTGGGTGGAACGGCTTAATTGTATTTACATTATTTCTTATGGGAAATAAGGTTTTGAATTACGAAAGTTTCGTGTTGAGAAATAGCTCCTGGAACGGATTAATTATGTTAGTCGAGGGACCACTGTATATTACTAAATGTAAAAGGAGAAACTTTCGTTTTTCCTTTGGGCCACCCCGCTTTGGTGGGAAACGGCCGACGTGTTGAAAGAAGAAGAAAGATTTATAAAGCTTTAAATGTTGCAGCGAGGAAGATGCTGGAGGCAGTGGAGATGTAGTTTCAGGACAATGTGTGGTGTGAATATTATGCTAAGAGTATGGAGGCTAGAAGATGTGAGGTTACCAAAGTACATATAATTCAGAGAGCTGAAATAGGGTTGTTAAGGTAGTTTGGGCAAAATAGGATGACTAAGATTAAATATAAATCTGGAGTGGAGGGAAGGAGGGGTAGAGGTCAGCCTAGGACCCCTAGAAGGTTTTGAGTGTTTGGGGCTTGAACATCCAACAGGTTGTGTGAGTGCTAGAGTGGAGTGAGTGGAGAAAACTGACCTTTATGACTTGATGTGTTGTTGGAGCGTGAGCTATGTAACATTTATGAAAGGATTCAGGGAAACCTGTTGGCTAAATTTGAGTCCTGTAGGTGGGACAAATGGGAAGAAAAATACTGGCACTCTGAAGAAGTGAGGATGTGGTTTAGAGGGTCATCTGAACTGTGATGTCAGCAAGTTTCTGACATGATGGTAATTGAATCAAAATAAATATATTTCCTCTTTTTTCGAGTCACCCTACCAAGGAAGCAAAGGTGTAAGGCCTTTGGAGTTAAAGGAATGAAACTAGTACCTGTTGCAGACCAGCAGTTCTTGCAAAGAACAGAAAACCTAAACAACCATAACCCAGGTCTTGGAAAGGACAGCACAATAATAAGGTTTTCAGGTAACAGCACTGCCTGTGTCCTGGTCCTGAAGCCCCAGAAAGAGGCCTCTTAAATGTTCAGTAGGCAAACATGCAACATAGGCGGGTCAACAGTGGGACACAACAGTAGAAGACAGAGCCAAAGCTGAAAATAGGGAAGACTGTGGGATGGAGACTACACTGACAGGGATTAAACTCAGCTCGGTTTTCGTATGGCCCAGCTTGCATGTAAAACCAGTTATTCTCTATAAAATGTATTTTTTGATAATTCCCATAAGAAATAATGTAAATCCAATTAATCCTTTCCAGATACCCAAAAATATTAACAAAAAATACATTTTATGGAGAATAACTGTGGTTTTACATGCAAGCTGGGGCATACGAAAACCGAGGTTCCACTGTACACAGTAGAAAACTGTCAAGCATAACTTGTGTTCCTAAAACCATGGAAGATATGAAAGGATGGGCACTGAGCATCTGCAACATCTTCTTTAGCAATGCACATAATTGTTGAATGCTTTTTGAAATCCTTTGGGCAGGCCATGCAAAGTGGACAGCATTCTCAGTCTAACACGAAGAACGTGAGATGAAATCAAATGCAGTTATCCCAGAACCC
>WNWK01002280.1:62349-109196 GCA_009830355.1 Cherax destructor
GGAGGCAGTGGAGATGTCCTGTCTAAGGGCAATGTGTGGTGTAAATATTATGCAGAAAATTCGAATGTGGAAATTAGGAGAAGGTGTGGAGTTACTAAAAGTATTTGTCAGAGGGCTGAAGAGGGGTTGTTGAGGTGGTTTGGTCATTTAGAGAGAATGGATCAAAGTAGAATGACTTGGAGAGCGTATAAATCTGTAGGGGAAGGAAGGCGGGGTAGGGTCGTCCTAGAAAAGGTTGGAGGGAAGGGGAAAGGAGGTTTGTGGGCGAGGGCTTGGACTTCCAGCAAGCATGTGTGAGCGTGTTAGATAGGAGTGAATGGAGACGAATGGTTTTGGGACATGACGATCTGTTGGAGTGTGAGCAGGGTAACATTGTGTGAAGGGATTCAGGGAAACCAGTTAATTGATTTAGTTGGACTTGAGTCCTGGAAATGGGAAGTACAATGCCTGCACTTTAAAGGAGGGGTCTGAGATAGTGACAGCTGGGAGGGACTTTTCTCAGCTGTAGTATCTGAGCTCCTCTGCAAAGACAGTGATTATGTATGAGTGTGGTGAAAGTGTTGAATGATGATGAAAGTTTTTCTTTTGGGGATTTTCTTTTTGGGTCACCCTGCCTCGGTGGGAGACGGCCGACTTGTTGAAAAAAAAAAAAAAAATATATATATATATGTAGAGAGAGAGAGAGAGAGAGAGAGAGAGAGAGAGAGAGAGAGAGGAAGCGAGCGAGAGCAAGAGCGAGAGCAAGAGAGAGCGAGAGCGAGAGGAGCGAGAGAGCGAGAGAGAGAGAGAGAGCGAGAGAGAGCAAGAGAGAGCGATGATTACCTGGAGGGGGAAAGGCCAATGCCTGTTTCATATGCCTTAGAGACATGGATCATGGCACCTCGGTCCCTTGCTTCTGCAGCCATCAACATGTAGTCAAACCCTACTTCCATATCACACTTACTTTCATGTAACTGAAAGTGAAAAAGACAAATAGCAAATTTATAATGTTAAAATAAAACATTTAAGAAAACTTATGGAATGTAATTTATTTATGGGAGTCAGCATGCCATTGCTACACACCCTCTCATATATTATTACCAATTTGTGATTACCTATAACTACATTTTAAATTCAAATTCATAGTAATTGGAGTTACTAAAAGTATTAGTCAGAGGGTTGAAGAGGGGTTGTTGAGGTGGTTTGGTCATTTAGAGAGAATGGATCAAAGTAGAATGACTTGGAGAGCGTATAAATCTGTAGGGAAAGGAAGGCGGGGTAGTGGTCGTCCTCGAAAAGGTTGGAGGGAGGGGGTAAAGGAGGTTTTGTGGGCGAGGGGCTTGGACTTCCAGCAAGCATGTGTGAGCGTGTTAGATAGGAGTGAATGGAGACGAATGGTTTTTGGGACCTGACGAGCTGTTGGAGTGTGAGCAGGGTAACATTTTGTGAAGGGATTCAGGGAAACCAGTTAATTGATTTAGTTGGACTTGAGTCCTGGAAATGGGAAGTACAATGCCTGCACTTTAAAGGAGGGGTCTGAGATAGTGACAGCTGGGAGGAACTTATTCTCAGCTGTCGTATCTGAGCGCCTCTGCAAAGACAGTGATTATGTATGAGTGAGGTGAAAATGTTGAATGATGAAAGTATTTTCTTTTAGGGGAGTTTCTTTCTTTTTGGGTCACCCTGCCTTGGTGGGAGACAGCCGACTTGTTGGAAAAAAAAAAAAATTATTTCCACATGATGCATCAATTGTACAAAAGTTGATGGCATTTAATATTGTAGGTGGAAAGTCCATGGTTATGTAGACCATTTCAGGCAAGCTTAAACCTAACTTAAGACTAAAAGACAATAAACATCTTAAATGCATATATGTATGTGTATATACAGTAGGGCCCCGCTTTTTGGCGTTCCGTTCATACAGCAAGTTCAAATTATGACCAAAACTTTCTATATGGCGAGCGGTCTTTCAAATACGGCATGCGCCACCCAGTTTGTTTACATTTTCCGTGAGCACATCTCTCTATTATGTAATAATCACTCTTAGGTACATTAAATGTCCTATTTTATGTCAATATAGACATTTTCATTAATCCATCTATGATATTTTCTTCAAAATTATATAAGAAACACGTTACATAGCATATAAACATGCTGTTTATATGCTATGGAGGTGTTGCCGGGCGGAGGGAAAAACATTACGTAATACTAATAATAATCACTCTTGGGCACATTAAATATCATATTTTACATTAATATAGACATTTTCATTAATCCATCTATGATATTTTCTTCAAAATTATATAAGAAACATGTAACAAAGCATATAAACATGCTGTTTATATGCTACGTGGTTGCCGGGCGGAGGGAAAACATTACGTCACTCCCCTTAATACATAACGCCAGGCTACTTGTAGGACTTGTGTTAGCCAGGCTACTTGTAGGACTTGTGGCATACTCCTTTCATATGCCTTCACTCAGTGCGTCATTTCTTCTAAAAATGGTGTTACATGAGAATGGGAGTGTTTCTCATTATTTATTCTACTGTATCAACGTGGAGACAACTTGTACACAATGTGAAGTGACGAAAACCAGTCGCGTTCGCCTGGTTTGTTTACATTACATGTGGGTGGGTAGGGGAGGGGAGGGCTGCCCTGGCTGGCTATCCACACTTCCCAAATCTGACTTCCATACCTCCCACACGACTTTCTACAAATAAATACTTTTCTCCTCTCGCCCTACATTAAGAACATTAAGACTACAAATATTTTAAGGTAAGTAATGAGTATACTGTATATGAATTGTATCACTCTAAAGGACCCCAATGGAAATAAGTCACTCTGTCTGACTTTTTTGGGTTATCCTAGGTTCTCTACACATATGCTGCTATGTATGATAATCTATGTAACTGTATTTGTGTATACCTGAATAAGCTTACTTACTTACTTACTTACTTTAGGGCGCTTTAAGCATCGTAGTATAGTATGTGTGGGTGGGGTGGCCAGGAGGGCTACCATACCTAACTTCTTACAGTAAATACTACTCACCTTTTTCCTTACATTAAGACTACTAATATTTTGAGGTAAATAATGAGTGTATTGTGTGTGTATTTTACTTTTTAATGCCTAGTTCTATTGCTAACTTAATATATGTTAGTGTAAACTTGTTATCTGGCATTTATATGCATTTATAAATGGAAAAAATGGAGTTCTGTTTTTCAGCGAAGTCTGCTTTCCGGCAGTAGCCTGGAACCTAACCTGCCGTATAAGTGGGGCCTCTACTGTATATATAAAAAGACATTAAAGATATACCTAGGTAGTAGGTTGGTAGACAGCAACCGCCCAGGGAGATACTATTGTCTTGCCAAGTGAGTGTAAAACGGAAGCCCGTAATTGTTTTATATGAAGGTAGGATTGCTGGTGTCTTTTTTCTGTCTCATAAACATGCAAGATTTCAGGTATGTCTTGTTACTTCTACTTACACTTAGGTCACACTACACATTCATGTACAAGCATATGTATATACACACACCCCTCTGGGTTTTCTTCTATTTTCTTACTAGTTCTTGTTCTTATTTCCTCTTATCTCCATGGGGAAGTGGAACAGAATTTTTCCTCCGTAAGCCATGCGTGTCGTAAGAGGCGACTAACATGCTGGGAGCAAGGGGCTAGTAACCCCTTCTCCTGTATATATTACTAAATGTAAAATGGGAAACTTTCGTTTTTCATTTTGGGCCACCCCACTTCGGTGGGAAACGGCCGACGTGTTGAAAGAAGAAGAAAGATTGCTGGTGTCTTTTTTCTGTCTCATAAACATGCAAGATTTCAGGTATGTCTTGTTACTTCTACTTACACTTAGGTCACACTGCACATTCATGTACAAGCATATATATATATACAGTAGACCCTCATTTAGCACGACTTTATGTTGCGCGTTTTGGGTATTACGCGATTGAAGAATTGCGGCACATTTTTATCTAACACGATGTAAACCTTATATTACGCGATTCGCTGGAGGGGAAAAATTTTGAGCCCGCGGTCGCCTGCAGTAGGTTAAACCATTGAGTCAGTGGGGGTCCTACGAAGGGTGGCTATGAGCCACAACAAGTGTTTAATGCTGACGAGACAAGTGTTTTCTGGAAGAAAATGCCAACATGAACTTATATCAGTCAGCAAGAGAAAAGTGCACCAGGCTTCAAGACAGCAAAGGATCGCTTCACCTTGCTCCTTTTGGGTAATGCATCAGGTGATTTCAAGTGTAAGCCCATGGTTATTTACCGCTCTAAGAATCCTCATGCTTTGAGGAAAAGGGAATTTGTTTTTCCTTCCCACAAACTAAGTTTATTCAGGTATACAGAGATAGTTACATTGATTATCATACATAGCAGCATATGTGTAGAGCACCTAGGATAACCCAAAGTGTTATCCTAGAGAACCTAGGATAACCCAAAGTGTTATCCTAGAGAACCTAAGATAACCCAGTGTTATCCTAGAGAACCTAGGATAACCCAAAGTTTGGGTTATCCTAGGTTCTCTACACATTTGCTGCTATGTATGATAATCTTTGTAACTGTATCTGTGTATACCTGAATAAACTTACAGTTTGCAGGAAGAAAAAGCAACCATTCCCTTAAGCGGCCAGTGCTAATGTTGTGGAACAGCTGGGGAGACCACCCGCCTTCCCAGGCTACCCCTCCCCCCAACAACACCCCACCATCCCAGCATTCGTATTCCATACGCGTCAAGCCAGCTGTGTTTGTCAAGAATAAAAGAGTGAATTGTGTTTTGATCTTTAAATTACTATATCTTGTATCTGCCAAGCAATCATGTCACCCAGTAGGCATACCAGTGTTGCTCAAAGTGGCAAGAAAATGTTTAAGCATTTATTAAGTCTTAGAATTAACGAAGAAAAAGATATTAGACAAGACATAACCTGTGGCTGTAATGAAGTGTTACTTTGTACACATAAAAAGATGTAAACATAAGTTTGTGTGACTAACTTACTGACTGACTGGACTGACTTACTGAATGACTTGACTGACTGAATGACTTGACTGACTGAATGACTTGACTGACTTACTGAATGACTTGACTGACTGACTTACTGAATGACTTGACTGACTGACTTACTGAATGACTTGACTGACTTACTGAATGACTTGACTGACTTACTGAATGACTTGACTGACTGACTTACTGAATGACTTGACTGACTGACTTACTGAATGACTTGACTGACTGACTTACTGAATGACGACTGACTGACTTACTGAATGACGACTGACTGACTTACTGAATGACTTGACTTACTGAATGACTTGACTGACTGACTTACTGAATGACTTGACTGACTGACTTACTGAATGACTTGACTTACTGAATGTCTTGACTGACTTACTGAATGTCTTGACTGACTTACTGAATGTCTTGACTGACTTACTGAATGACTTGACTGACTTACTGAATGACTTGACTGACTTACTGAATGACTTGACTGACTTACTGAATGTCTTGACTGACTTTCTGAATATCTTGACTGACTTACTGAATGTCTTGACTGACTTACTGAATGTCTTGACTGACTTACTGAATGTCTTGACTGACTTACTGAATGACTTGACTGACTTACTGAATGACTTGACTGACTGACTTACTGAATGACTTGACTGACTGACTTACTGAATGACTTGACTGACTGACTTACTGAATGACGACTGACTGACTTACTGAATGACGACTGACTGACTTACTGAATGACTTGACTTACTGAATGACTTGACTGACTGACTTACTGAATGACTTGACTGACTGACTTACTGAATGACTTGACTTACTGAATGTCTTGACTGACTTACTGAATGTCTTGACTGACTTACTGAATGTCTTGACTGACTTACTGAATGACTTGACTGACTTACTGAATGACTTGACTGACTTACTGAATGACTTGACTGACTTACTGAATGTCTTGACTGACTTTCTGAATATCTTGACTGACTTACTGAATGTCTTGACTGACTTACTGAATGTCTTGACTGACTTACTGAATGTCTTGACTGACTTACTGAATGACTTGACTGACTTAATGAATGACTTGACTGACTTAATGAATGACTTGACTGACTTACTGAATGACTTGACTGACTTACTGAATGACTTTATTAAAGTTAGAGACACTCAGTACAACTATCGACTTCAGTTCCAGAATCTCTACTATCTACCTCAGCCCAGTAGGGCCACAGCATAACTCTCCACTCTCTTCACAATCATCCACAAACATCAGCACCCACAATTTAAGGTAAATACTATTATTTCTGTTACATTTGTAGTCTTAAGCAGTAAAAACAACATAATACATCACGATAATGAACTACAATTACATATTCTCTTTTATATTTGTAAGATCTGTTGGTCTAAAAAAAACTTGTTTGGCTTTTTGGGGACTCTCAGGACTGTAACCCTATTTTTTCCATAAGTTCTTTTAATTATTTAACACGATTTTACCTAACACGATGTTTTCAGGACCGTAACTACCATGCTAAATGAGGGTCTACTGTATATACACACACACCCCTCTGGGTTTTCTTCTATTTTCTTACTAGTTCTTGTTCTTATTTCCTCTTATCTCCATAGGGAAGTGGAACAGAATTCTTCCTCCGTAAGCCATGCGTGTCGTAAGAGGCAATTAAAATGCCGGGAGCAAGGGGCTGGTAACCCCTTCTCCTGTATATATTACTAAATGTAAAAGGAGAAACTTTCGTTTTTCCTTTTGGGCCACCCCGCTTCGGTGGGAAACGGCCGACGTGTTGAAAGAAAGAAGAAAAAAGGATTGCTGGTGTCTTTTTTCTGTCTCATAAACATGCAAGATTTCAGGTGTATTTTGCTGCTTCTACTTACACTTAGGTCACATTACACTTGCATGAACAAGCATATATATACACACACCCCTCTGGGTTTTCTTCTATTTTCTTACTAGCTCTTGTTCTGGTTTATATCCTCTAATCTCCATGGGGAAGTGTAATGGAATTCTTCCTCTGTAAGCCATGTGTGTCGTAAGAGGTATACCTTTGAAGCCTTTGAAGAGTTTCGAGAGTATCTACTCTCTGAGCCCGGCCATGGGCCGGTGACTAAAATGCCGGGAGCAAGGGGCTAGTAACCCCTTCTCCTGCATCCATTACTAAAGTTAAAAAGAGAAACTTTCGTTTTTTTTTTTTAGGTCATCCTGCCTCAATGGGATATGACCGGTTTGATAAAAAACAAAAATAAATAAAGATATACACACAATAAAATTAATTAAATGAATTTGACACAAAAAAAGTAAAAAAATAAAAGTAGCTAAAAGTATAACATTGTAAACGACAATAAGAAAAATTAGTTGGGTTAAAATTCAGTCAAATAGTTGTCAGGTACATTTTTTACAACATTAGGTGACATTCGATACAATAACTCAGATTCTAGATGCAATGACTATCCCAAGTAACAAAGCTCAGTACAGTATATTGTAGCATCAGTGCTCTTATGGAGAAACCAAATAGAGATGAGATAAATGATTTTGCTACAGTGTCCAGGCACAAAATGCCAGCTTAGTTAGTTTTGAATTTGGCATGACTGTTGCAATTTTTCAGTTCATCTGTTAAGTTATTCCACATCTTTGGTCCTTTAATATGTATAAAATTTCTGTAGATGTTCAAATGAATGCGAGAGATATCAAAGAGGTATTTGTTGCTGGTGTGGTGCTTATGTGTTCTGTTCCAATTTTCTAAGAATTGTTTGAGTTCAGCATCAGTATTACAATGGAATGTTTTGAACAAGTGGACTGAACAATACTAAGTATGAACTGCATTTATATTTAGTAGGTTCATGGATTTGAATAAGGGCATAGTGTGTTGCCTTTGGTAAAGCTTATGATTGTTCTGAGAGCTGTCTTCTGTTGAGTAATAGTTGGAATGAGGTATGTAACTGAAATGAATCCCAGATGCAAATTGCACAAAGTATGCTAGATGAGGAAAAAGTAGTGTTAGGAGTGTGGGTTGTGGACCATACTAGCTAATTTTGGAGAGGATCTCTACCATCTTAAAAACTTCTGTTGAAATGTGTATTCAATTTCACTCTGTCATCTACCGTTAGACCGAAGAGTTTTTACTTTTTTTTGTGCTATTTGAGTACTATTGATTCTGATATCTAAATGTGGACATAGTTTATTCCCAGCATAAATGCACCAGCGATACTTACGTTTTATAATTTACTGATGCCAAATTATGATTTTTTCAATTCTTTATTGTTTTAAATGATTAACAATATATACACTAGTTTCTTATGATATTAGATGTGTTTTAGCAATTCAAACATGGGAAAATGCTTAGCCCAACATTGCTCCACTTGGAATATACAATACAAACTATTCTATTTTTTTACTACTTTGGTTTTCTAGCACTATATGCAAAGGATAATGAAGATATTACAATTATTTCAAGCAGTAATACTCCTCAAAATGGAGAAATAAGTCACAATGCTTGACTATAATGGGTTATTCTAAGTTAATAATTATTAACCCTGTGACTGTTGCAAGCCCATTTCTGAAACAGTCATTCTATGTCGCAAAATATTCTAAAAAAAAAAAAAAAAAAAAATCTTATGACACCAAAAGTAGGAGATTTGATGGAAAACTTATGGAATTACGCTCTCACAAAGTTAGTGATCTCAGTGATATATACGCATCGGCGATTTCACCGACTTTGAGCCCTATTTTCGGCCAATTCCATTGTTCCAGTCGACCAAACTCATAGCTATTTCTTTAGAACTCCATTTGTTCTATCGATTGAGTACAATTTACCGATTTCAACTACCCAATAAAGTGGTCAGAAATTGGCAATTTGGCCAATTTCATGCAAAATAAAAAAAGATGTCAATTTCAAAATAGGGTCCAGAATAAACAATGTAGACATTCCTGGCGCTAAAATAAGATTTTCTCTGTTCATTAGTCACGTCTTGGGCCCTCTTATATTACTCTTGCTTTCTATTTTTATTTTTTATTCACACAAAAAATAGAAGATTTACTGTTATGCAGACTACTGCATTATTGTAAAAATGGTATAAATAATATCAGTGCACTTGTGAAAGAATATTAGACTCGCCAGTTGACATGAATTGGACACGTGACGTGATTTGTTTACTCTTGAACATTGGCAAAATCGAACATTTCCGCTACTTTGAGCTCAATTTCAAGGTTGTTTCATCATGAAAGTAATAAAATCATCTCTATTTCTGTAATATGTTTTCCATTCTATCAAATGAGACCAAGAAAAGAGAATACAACCATAAATACTATACGAAAATACACCTCAAATTCGGCGTTTTAATCCAAAAACATGGCTGGAGTTTTTTTCACTATGACTGCGTGCTGCAGGATTTTTTTATACAGCGCACACTGACCATACAGACCCATTCTCTCACATGTGGGCCTACCAGCTTTCCCATTTGATTTGAAGCCACTAGAATTTTTGAGTATATATACTATGTCTGAAACACTGGCTTATAAGACGTATATATACAACCGAAACAGTCAAAGGGTTAACTAAGTTAATAATTATTAACTCAGAATAATAGACACATGTTGCACATGTGTCCTATTATAATAGGACACATGTGCAACAGCTACATCCCTGTCTAAGGCCTACTTTATTGGGAAATAATCTCCTGTTTCCTACATACTCTAACCTGAGCCTCATTACCCGTAAAACTCTTAACTGTTTTCAGTAACCTACCACCTATTCCAAACATTTATTAGTTTATTTTTTTTACCACATACCTCAATGTCTGGCAGGATGTCATGCTGTAAGCCAAGATGGAGATGTGCCATAGTTTTGATGGCTTCAAGAATGCCACATCTGGCTGCTTGGCTTAAATGAAAAATAGCAGCTTCTCTGTCATAAGATTCAGACTCCTTGACAAATCTATTCAACTCATGATATTTAGCAAGGTCCAAATGTATCTGAAAGAAGACACAGGAAGCACAGCAAATAAAAATGAATACTGTCAACTCTACACATTTTTAACATTCTGTAATAAAAAGCTACCAAGTGTAAGGAGTCTCAGGACAGAGGCAACATGTCCTATACATGTATATGTCAAAAAAATTACAAGAATAAATTACCAACAGAGTTTGCTGACATTTTCCTATATTACAGTGTAATAAAATAATATAATTCCTAAATACAAAATGTTATTCTGAGCCCAGTGACAGTTTTGGAAATTTCTTCTTCTTTCAACAAATCGGCCGCTTCCCACCAAGGTGGGGTGGCCCAAAGAGAAAAACAAAAGTTTCTCTTTTTAACTTTAGTAATGTATACAGGAGAAGGGGTTAGTTTTGGAAATTTGTATATATATATATATTTTTTTAATTCTGTATCCACAAAAGCCCCCTTGAACATTTAGGAATAAAAACAGCTCAAACAACTTAACCTTCAGTTTATATCTGTCAAGATATACACTCTATGTTTATTAGTAAATGAGAAAAAAAAATAGTACTGCATAGGGCATATTACATTTTGAAGAATGAAAAATGACTAAGTGTAGAATTCAATGAACCACAAAGAATACAACCTACTGTATTAACTTCACCTAATAAATGACCTTAACTTTAAAGACTTCCTACTAATTTTTTTTTTTTAACTCAGGTAGCCCACTTCCACTTTCCCTTTTCTACTGAATGTGCATTTGTTATATGAGCCAGGACTGTTCTTGTGCCAGAACAGTTGAAACAGATAACAATGGAAATTGGCTGTCTTTGCAATTCACTGACCTCTACATAAAAATAATTCTTCATTTTTTTACAACGTAATATTATATTATATACAGGTTCTGATGAACAACCAGGAATCCTACTAATAGCACTCTAATGAAGGTTGAGGTAGCTTAGGCAGGAATTTGAACACCTCAAAACACCTCACTACAAAGACAAGGCTCAACCTGTTAGATTGGGCATTTTTTGAAACCAATGAGAGTAATCTCAAGAGCTAGGATGTGAGGATCTCTTATTACAGTTCCTAAGTGATGGTATACATCCTGAGGATATTGATGGTTGAAGAGTCTTCTCTGCTAGGTAGAAAAGTCCTGAACAATGCCAAATCATCCTAAATAGAATTTGGCAAACCAAACATCTTTGCATTATCATACAAATTTTTATCTAGTTTCCATGCAGACCTATGGAATCTATTAAGATCAAGCCAAACAGAACCATCTACAGTGGTACCTCGACTTACGATATTTTTTCATTCCAGAATACTGTTCAAGTGCCATTACCAAACGAATTTATCCCCTTAAGAAATGATATAAAATAGACTAGTCCTTTTAGATCCCAAAATTACACTTACAAAAGCGTTTAAAAAAATAAACTTACATAAAAGGGTGAGTTTGGGGACCATCGTAAGTCGAGGTACCACTGTACATCTAACCAATCGCTGTGGTATAATCCTTTTTATCTATACTGATATGGGCTATATGACACCAAAATTAAAAATATATGTATGATCCAAGTTACTTTTGATCTACTGCTTTCGGTCCAGGTCTTGCCAGGTTGGACACCAATTATAACTGTAGCCTGGCCAATAGATAGGTATCTCTATCACAATTGAGAAATGAGGTGTTAAGGAGCATTATTATTTCCTACTAAATGGATACCTTTTTATTATGTTAAGAAAAGCAATTACAAAGTTGAATTAGTTTCCTTGAGGAACTGCACTATCTAGTGCAATTCTCAAATGGACTAGGAATCCTATCACCTCATGAATATTTGAATTAAAATTACCTTATAGTGTACTACGTTAATGTTCCACAAAAGCAGCTTCATGTACTAAAGGAATCGAGTGTGCATAGTGATGGGTAATAGAGGAACTTCTCACCAACTGCATACCTTCTATAATGAGCTCAAAAGACAGAAGTGTTGCCAATGCAGTTGTCAAAACATTCCCAACAATACCTTGATATAGCAGAGTACAGTAGTACGTATATATATTTTTTTTATTAACATATCGGCTGTTTCCCACCAAGGCAGGGTGGCCCAAAAAAGAAAAACTTTCATCATCATTCACTCCATCACTGTCTTGCCAGAGGGATGCTTACACTACAGTTATAAAACTGCAACATTAATACCCCACCTTCAGCGTGCCAGCAATGTACTTCCCATCTCCAGGAATCAAGTCTGGCCTGCCAGTTTCCCTGAATCCCTTCATAAATGTTACCCTTCTCACACTCCAACAGCACATCAAGTCCTAAAAAACCATTTGTCTCCATTTGCTTCTATCTAACACGCTCATGAACGCTTGATGGAAGTCCAAGCCCTCGCACACAAAACCTCCTTTACCCCTCCCTCCAACCTTTCCTAGGCTAACCCCTACCCCGCCTTCCCTCCACTACAATTTATATACTAAGTCATTCTATTTCGTTCCATCCTCTCTACATGTCCAAACTATCTCAATAACCCCTCCTCAGCCCTCCCTCCTAATCTCCAAACTATGGATTCTCTGCATTATATTCACACCACACGTTGTCCTCAGACATGACATCTCCACTGCCTCCAGCTTTCTCCTTGTTGCAACATTCACCACCCATGCCTCACACCCATACAAGAGCATTGGTATAACTACTCTCATACATTCCCCTCCTTGCTTTCATGGATAAAGTTCTTTGTCTCCACAGACTCCTCAGTGCACCACTCACCTTCTGCCCCTCATCAATTCTATGATTCACCTCATCTTTCATAGACCCATCTGCTGACATGTCCACTCTCAGATACTATCTGAATACATTCACCTCCTCCATACTCTCTCTCTCCAATCTGATATCCAATCTTCCATTACCTAATTTTTTGTTACCCTCATCACCTTACTCTTTCCTATATTCACTTTTAATTTCCTTCTTTTACATACCCTACCAAACTCATCAACCAACCTCTGCAACTTCTCTTCAGAATCTCCCAAAAGCACAGTGTCATCAGCAAAGAGCAACTGTGACAACTCCCACTTTGTGTTAGATTCTTTATCTTTTAACCCCACACCTCTTGCTAACACCTGAGCATTCACTTCTCTTACAACTCCATCCATAAATATATTGAGCCAACATGGTGACATCACACATCCCTGTCTAAGGCCTACTTTTACTGGGAAATAATTTCCCTCTTGCCTACACACACTAACCTGAGCCTCACTATCCTCATAAAGACACTTCACTGCTTTCAATAACCTACCTCCTATTCCATACACTTGCAACATCTGCCACATTGCCCCTATCCACTCTCATACGCCTTTTCCAAAATCATTAATGCCATAAAAACCTCTTTACCCTTATTTAAATACTGTTCACCTATATGTTTCACTGCAAACACTTGATCTACACACCCCCTACCCTTCCTAAAGCCTCCTTGTTCATCTGCTATCCTGCTCTCCATCTTACTCTTAATTCTTTCAATAATAACTCTTCCATACACTTTACCAGGTATACTCAACAGACTTATTCCCTTATAATTTTTACACTCTCCTTTGTCCCCTTTGCCTTTATACAAAGAAACTATGCATGCTCTCTGCCAATCCCTAGGTACCTTACCCTCTTCCACACATTTATTAAATAAAACACTAGCCACTCCAAAACTATATCCCCACCTGCTTTTAACATTTCTATCTTTATCCCATCAATCCTAGCTGCTTTACCCCCTTTCATTCTACTCACTGCCCCATGCACTTCACCCACACTCACTCTCTTTTTTTAACACTTTGGCCATCTCCCACTGAGGCAGGGTGACCCAAAAAAGAAACACTTTCACCATCATTCAATACTTTCACCCTCATTCACATATAATCACTGTCTTTGCAGAAGTGCTCAGATACAACAGTTTAGATGTCACCAAAAACAGCCAATATCACAAATCCCTCCTTTAAAGTGCATGCATTTTATTTCCTGCCTCCAGAACTCAAGTCCATCTAACCAGTTTTCCTGAATCCCTTCCCTGCTCACACTCCAACAGCTCGTCACGTCCCAAAAAACGTTCATCTTCATTCCCTCCTAACACACTCACACATGCCTGATGCATGTCCAAACCCCTTGCACACAAAACCTCTTTTACCCACTCTTTCCATCCTTTCCTAGGATGACCCCTACCCCTCCTCCCCTCCATTACAGTTTTATACACCCTCCAAGTCATCCTATTTTGCTCCATCCTCTCTCAATGACCAAACCACTTCAACAACCCCTCTGACTAATACTTTTAGTAACTCCACACCTTCTCCTAATTTCCACACTATGAATTCTCTGCATAATATTTACACCACATTGCCCTTAGACACGACATCAACATTGCCTCCAGCCTCCTTTTTGCTGCAGCATTCACAACCCATGCTTCACACCCATATAAAAGTGTTGGTACCACTATACTTTCGTACATTCCCTTCTTTGCCTTCATGGATAACGTTTTTTGTCTCCATAGATACCTCAATGTGCTACTCCCCTTTTTTCCTTCATCAATTCTATGGTTAACCTCGTCCTTCATAAACCCATTAAAGGCTATTAATATTTATATACAAAATTCAATTACCTGTCCCAAGACAGAGCTTCCAGTTTTGCATCTGTCTTCTTCCAAACATTCAAGCAGTTTGCGATGCTCCATTTCTCCAAGAACATGTGATGGACGTGCTTTCCTCTGTACCATGTTCTTGAACTGCAATTTTTGAATAAATTTAATTGGTTTCTCTCATTCAGAATAAACTATTACAAGAGATTTAATTTTTTTTATATCAAATTGTAGATTAAACAAAGAAAGAATATGTTTAGCTAATAAAAATATTTCCTTTTATGAAGTGTATATCCTAAGTAGTAGGTTGGTAGACAGCAACAACCCGGGAAGGTACTATTGTCCTGCCAAGTGAGTGTGAAATGGAAACCTGTAATTGTTTTATATGATGGTAGGATTGCCAGTGTCTTTTTCTGTCTCATAAACCTGCAGGATAACTGGTACAGTAGGGCCCCACTTATACTGCAGGTTAGGTTCCAGGCTACTGCCGGAAAGCGGACATCGCCGGAGCAGAATGCCATTTTTTTCCACTTATAAATGCCAGACAACAAGTTTACAGTAACTTATATTGTTATTAATAGAACTAGGCATTAAAAAACACAATAAAAAGTAAAATACATACACAGTACATTCATTACTTACCTTAAAATATTTGTAGTCTTAAAGTAGGGTGAGAAGTGAGTAGTACTTATTTGTAGGAAGTCAGGTGTAGGTAGCCCTGGCTCCCCATTCCAAACTTAATATACGATATTTAAAGCAGCCCAGAGAGATAAAATACACATACAGTACACTCATTATTTACCTTAAAATATGTGCAGTCTTAATGTAGAAAGAAAGAGGAGTAGTATTTATTTATAGGAAGTCAGGTGTAGGTAGCCGGTAGATGTAGCCCACCTGGGCTACACCTACCTACATAGCTATACGATATTTAATGCAGCCCAGAGCCATATTATTACCATCACATACCTTGTTCACTAAGTTTAATCATTTCTAACAACTACCTTTAAATGCCATCATAAACGAAAGGAGAAGTAATGAATAATTCATGCCGAGAATTGTAAACAAAAGCGGAGTGTTAAGGGGAGTGACTAGGCCAAACGCAGATTCATACATGTTTTTTCTGGTGCTGGACCAGACAAAATGTAATGTTTTCCCTCCGCCCGGCTACCACACCTCCATAGCATATAAACATAGCATGTTTATATGCTATGTAACGTGTTTTTTATATAATTTTGAAGAAAATATCATAAACGAATTCGTCACTAAGTGAGGAGCATACTATAATGGTAGTGGGTTTGTGTCAACTATCTTTGATATTGTTTTAATGTCACTTTTGCACCATTTGTAACATTTCTGGAATATTTTTAAATGTTTATACAGTAGTGTACTGTATATTGAAATAAACAGAATAGAGGAAATAAGCAGAGGTTGGTGGATGAGTTTGGTAGGGTGTGTAAAAGAAGAAAATTGAAGGTGAATATAGGTAAGAGTAAGGTGATGAGGGTAACAAAAAGATTAGGTGACGAAAGATTGGATATCAGATTGGAGGGAGAGAGTATGGAGGAGGTGAATGTATTCAGATATTTGGGAGTGGACATGTCAGCAGATGGGTCTATGAAGGATGAGGTGAATCATAGAATTGATGAGGGGAAAGGGTGAGTGGAGCACTTGAGTCTGTGGAGACAAAGAACTTTGTCCATGGAAGTAAAGAGGGAATGTATGAGAGTATAGTTATACCAACACTCTTATATGGGTGTGAAGCATGGGTGATGAATGTTGCAACGAGGAGAAGGCTGGAGGCAGTGGAGATGTCATGTCTGAGGTCAATGTGTGGTGTGAATATAATGCAGAGAATTTGGAGTTTGGAAATTAGGAGGAGGTGCAGGATTACCAAAACTATTATCCAGAGAGCTGAGAAGGGGTTGTTGAGGTGGTTCGGACATGTAGAGAGAATGGAACGAGACAGAATGACTTCGAGAGTGTATAAATCATTAGTGGAGGGAAGGCGGGGTAGGGGTCGGCCTAGGAAAGGTTGGAGGGAGGGGGTAAAGGAGGTTTTGTGTGCGAGGGGCTTGGACTTCCAGCAAGCATGTGTGAGCGTACAGTGGACCCTCGGTTAACAAAATTAATCCGGTCCAGGAGCTATTACTTAATCTGAATCTTTCGTTATCTGAAACCTTATTTCCCATAAGAAATAATGTAAATACAATTAATTCGTTCCACAAAAAATAATCACTCAAAATAAAAAAATAACATTTACTTACCTTTATTGAAGAGACTTGCAGGCATCTGGAAGATATAGATGATGATTGGAGCAGGGTGTTAGTGGTTGGAAGGGAATCCCCTCCAAAGGACTTCAGGTAACAAGTCCCTCTCTGGGGTTACTTCCCTTCTTGGTGTTTTAATGCCACTAGGACCAGCTTGAGAGTCACTAGACCCTGCCTGGTAAAGTAACTGTCCACAGTCCTCTGTTTCTGGCGACTCTTCAACACTTTTCTGAAGTACAACATGGCTCTGTCACTGAAGTGGTTGCACAGAAGGCTCATTTCAGCTTGCTCAGGGTGGTATCTTTCAACAAATGTCTGCAACTCATTCCACTTTGTACACATCTCCTTAAGCACTGAAGAAGGCATCTCCTTATCTCTCTCTCCTCCTTTGAAGCAATAACCTCAGCTGTGGTCTGTTGCTGTTCCAGATGAAGCTCTTGCAGCTCTTCAGTTGTTAGCTCTACCCTGTGCTCCTCCACCAACTCTTCCACATCCTCACAACTCACCTCCAACCCCAGGCTGTTCCCCAATTCCACAATATCTTCCACAACAGGCACAGAGTTGCCAGGGTCAGGGTCAGCCTCAAATCCTTCAAAATTCCTCTCTTGGACACAATCCGGCCACAGTGATCTCCAAGCAGAGTTCAGAGTCCTGGAAGTCACTTCCTCCCAAGCCTTACCTATAAGGCCTATGCAATGCACGATATTGAGGTGTTCTTTCCAGAACTCTCTTAGGGTCAATTCATAGTCATTGGTCATATTAAAGCACCTCTGAAACAGTGCTTTGGTGTACAGTTTCTTGAAGTTGGAAATGACCTGCTGGTCCATGGGCTGGAGGAGAGGAGTGGCGTTAGGAGGCAAGAACTTCACTCTGATGAAATTTATGTTGTCAGGCAACAACTCTTGCAAGTTGTGAGGATGAGCAGGAGCATTGTCCAGTAGCAGGAGGCACTTGAGTGGCAATTTCTTTTCCAGGAGGTATTTCTTCACACTAGGGCCAAACACTCCAGCCATCCATTCCTTGAAAATCTCCATAGTGACCCATGCCTTGGTGTTAGCTTTCCAATGCACACACAATTTATTCTTGTCAACACTGTGTTTCCTGAAGGGTCTGGGATTTTTTGCGTGATGCACCAGTAAAGGCTTCACTTTAAAATCACCACTGGCATTGGCACACATCATAAGAGTTAGCCTGTCTTTCATAGGCTTGTGTCCTGGCTGTGCCTTTTCCTCCTGAGTAATGTAGGTCCTGTTGGGCATTTTCTTCCAAAACAGGCCTGTTTCATCACAATTAAACACTTGCTGGGGGAGGAATTGTTCAGCCTCTACGAACCCCTTGAATTCGTGCACAAATTTTTCAGCTGCACGTTTGTCTGAGCTGGCTGCCTCACCATGCCTCACAACATTGTGTATGCCACTACGTTTCTTAAACTTCTCAAACCAGCCTTTGCTGGCTTTAAAATCACTCTCCTCACCACTGGTTCCAGGCATTGTCTTGACAAGATCTGCGTGCAACTTCCTTGCCTTTTCACAAATTATCGCCATAGAAATACTATCACCCGCTCTCTGTTTTTCATGGATCCACACCAACAACAACTTCTCAACCTCATCCACTGTTTTCGATCTTTGTTTCGTTAACAAATTAACCCCTTTTGCAACATTAGCTTCCTTGATCTCATTTCTCTGTGCCAGGATAGTGCCAATAGTAGATGGATTTTTCTTGTACATCCTGACAAGATCACTCAGACATACACCACTCATATTTTTCTATAATTTCCTTCTTCAGTTCGATGGTGTTCCTCACTCTCTTTACCACAGGGGTGCCACTAGGAAGCTTCTTTGGACCCATGGTGACTTATTTCACAGTGGCAATAACCACCAAAAAAGACACCAAATATATTGTGAATCTTTGAAAGAGCGCACTAGGTAATGTTCTCTCAATGGTAAACAATGCTTCACTGGCGTCCTGCGCTTGCGCGGAGCAGGCAGACACGTCTAATACCTTTCGGTAACCGAGGAATTTTTCGCTAACCGATTACGAAAAAAGCTTTCGGTTTCCGAAGCTTTCGTTAACGGGACCTTTCGTTAACCGAGGGTCCACTGTATTTGATAGGAGTGAATGGAGACAAATGGTTAATACTTGACGTGCTGTTGGAGTGTGAGCAAAGTAACATTTATGAAGGGATTCAGGGAAACCGGCAGGCCGGACTTGAGTCCTGGAGATGGGAAGTACAGTGTCTGCACTCTGAAGGAGGGGTGTTAATGTTGCAATTTTATAACTGTAGTGTAAAGCACCCCTCTGGCAAGACAGTGATGGAGTGAATGATGATGAAAGTTTTTCTTTTTCGGGCCACCCTGCCTTGGTGGGAATCGGCCGATGTGTTAATAAAAAAAAATACAATGGAACCCCAATTTTCGTCCGGTCCAGATATCGTACAATTCGGATTTCGACCACTTTTTTCGGCGAATTTTTACCCCGGGTTTCGTACGTCCGCCTGGGCCGCTCATACGTTCATGATACTAATATGTAATAATAATCACTCTTGGGCACATTAAATGTCTTATTTTAAGTTAATATAGACATTTTCATTAATCCATCTATGACATTTTCTTCAAAATTATATAAGAAACACGTTACATAGCATATAAACATGCCTTTGTTACTCGTTCACTAAGAGTGTCCCTTTAGTCTTAATGCCATAGTAATTATACTAATACATAATAATAATCACTCTTGGGCACATTAACCATATCCACCGCAGTATCAACCATATCCACTGCCACAGACTCCATGCTCACCACCGAAGCCACCAAAGCCTCCATAGCCGCTGCCTAAGCCGACATATCCACCACCATAACTGATGCCACCAAGAGCAGCCATAGCAGTGGCAACCAGCACTTCAAATGTCTTATTTTAGGTTAATATAGACATTTTCATTAATCCATCTATGATATTTTCTTCAAAATTATATAAGAAACATGTTACATAGCATATAAATATGCAATGTTTATATATTATGTTGGTGTGCTAGCCAGGAAGAAGGAAAACATTACGTTTTCTCTGATCCAGCATTAGAGAAAATGTGTATGAATTTGCGTTGGCCCAGTTGCTGCCCTTAATGCACGACGCTTTTGTATGAATTATTCATCAATTCTCCCTCTGTTTATGATGGCATCTAAAGGTTGTTGTTAGAAACGATTAAACTCAGTGAACATGGTATGTGAATGGTAATAATATGGCTCTGGGCCACATTAAATATCGTGTAGCTAGGATGTGGAAGAGTTGGTGGAGAAATATCACCCTAACAAAGCTGTTGCAAGTCGTGTCTGCATGGTCCAGTGACTCTCAGCTGATCCTAGTGCCAGTAAAAGACAACGAAGGAAAGTAACCCCGGATAGGGCTTTGATATCTGAAGTCCTTATGGAGGGGGATTCCCCTTCCAAGCAATAACCTCTCCTCCCTCTCCCCTCCTCGCCATCTTCCATTCGCCAATAAGCCTCTTCAATAAAGGTAAAAGTGATTTAAATGTTTATTTAACCATTAAAATTAGTCATTTATATTTATTATTTCTCATTGTTTTCTGTACTAGTATATAAAACTAGTTATTCTCTATAAGATGTATTTTTTTGGTAATATTTTTGGGTGTCTGGAATGGATTAATTGGATTTACATTATTTCTTATAGGAAATATTACTTCGGTTTTCGTCCATTTTGGATTTCGACCGACCTTCTGGAATGGATTAAGGACAAAAACCAGGGTTCCACTGTACATTATTTATGTATAAATAAATACTGGTCAGAGAGCCTGTCGTAAGTTCGAGGCGTTAGTAAACGAGTACATACGTCGCTAAGTGAGGAGAGGCTGTATTGGGTGAAGAAGTCAGAAAACATGAAATACAATGAGAATATCTGAGTAAAATAAATGGAAGGAAGTGAAGTAGAATACTGAAGTTGAATGATAAGAGTGAAGGGATCAGGAGGGGAAAGAGGGAGGAGTCAGGATGAAGAAAAATGTAGTTGTATATATAAGGAAGCTACATAGGTTGCTGCTTTGTATGAGTACCTAGAATTGGATCTAAATATCCAGGCAGTTATCTAATGTAACTATGAGTTTAATCATTTCTAGCTTGGTATTTAAAGTAAAAGGCTTATGACTCCTCTTTTTATCACACCTACCCTTAAGACACCATCGTAAATGAGAATGAGTAAACAAGACAGAACGAGTAAATGAGAATGAGTTAATGAGAGAGAACAAGTAAACAAGAGAGAACAAGTAAATGAGAGAGAACAAGTAAATGAGAGAGAACAAGTAAATGAGAGAGAAGAGTAAATGAGACAACAAGAATGTAAACAGAGAGTGGACGGTCATATGAATGTGCATTAATACCTATCTACATGTTGGTTGATACATGTTCATTTTGTATTATGCATGCATTTTTGAAATGTTTTCCCCTACAATACAAACACGTCCATGGGGAAGTGGAACAGAATTCCTCCTCCATAAGCCATGTGTGTGGTAAGAGGCGACTTAAATGCCGTGAGCAAGGGACTAGTAACCCCATCTCCTTGGTTTTCATATGCCCCAGCTTGCATGTAAAACCACAGTTATTCTCCATAAAATGTATTTTTTGTTAATATTTTTGTGCGTCTGGAACAGATTAATTGGATTTACATTACAGTGGAACCCCAAGTTTCGAGTGCATCGAGTATCGAATGATTTGAGTTTCAAACGCTTTTTTCGAACCAATTTTATCCCGAGTATTGAAAGTGTCCCGTGTTTCGAACCGCGTACAAGATCTGTCTGCCTGCCCCACGCCTGCACGCCTCCCCGTGCAGGTGTCGTGAGTCAGTCTGGCTTTGTTTATCCTCCGAGTGAACATTACCCTGCGTGCTCATCCAAACATTTCACAAATAATTCATTGTGTTTAGTGCTTGTTCATTAAGTGCAACTGTGAAATAAGCTACCATGGGCCCAAAGAAACTTCCTAGTGGCACCCCTGTGGCAAAGAAAGTGAGAAACAGCATAGAAGTGAAGAAGGAAATTATACAAAAATACGAGAGTGGTGTGAGACTTGTGGAGCTTGCCAGGATGTGTGGCAAAAGAAAATCAACAATCGCTTCTATGAGTAGAGGCAGTGGTAGAGGCAGTGGTAGAGGCAGTGGTTGAGGCAGTGGTTGAGGCAGTGGTTGAGGCAGTGGTTGAGGCAGTGGTAGAGGCAGTGGTAGAGGCAGTGGTAGAGGCAGTGGAAGAGGCAGTGGAAGAGGCAGTGGTTGAGGCAGTGGTAAAGGCAGTGGTTGAGGCAGTGGTTGAGGCAGTGGTAGAGGCAGTCTTAATGTAGAGTGAGAGGTGAGTAAACAAGATTAAATGCATAAATGAGAGAGAATGATTGTGTAGAAGGTTCACGAGTTTTGTAAACAAACCAGTTGTTGTTGTTATTACCAGCCTGGACACGAACGAATTATGTTCACTCCGTCAAGCCAACTGGAAAAACATCTTATACAGTGGACCCCCGAGTTTTGGTCACCTCGGAAATCGAACAATTATGTAAGTTTAATATTGTAAGTGTTTTTGTATGTGTATTTTTGGGGGTCTGAAAGGACTAATCTAATTTACATTTTTCCTTAAGGGAACAAATTCGTTCGGTAATGGCACTTGAACAGCCTTCTGGAATGAATTATGACCGAAACTCGGGGGTCCACTGTATTTATGTTAATTTATATGTTATGTAGCGTGTTTATTATATAATTTTGAAAAAATATCATAAATGGATTAAGCAAAATGTCTATATTAATGTTTTATACGCCTCAGAGTGATTATTATTGTGTTGTTATTATCGTTATTAATATGGCATCTTCAAGACTAATAACACACTCTTAGTGATTTTAAAGTGTTCCTGCATGCCAACACAGGTCAAGCTGTGGAGTTTAAACCAGTTAAGTTCAGTGACAAAGTGTAGCATAAAGAATGTAGTGATTAAGCGATAGAAAAAGGACGAAACAAAATAAACTCCTGACAGCATAAGCCGCTCTGCCTATTTTCTGCAAGGTATGTAAATGGTGTCCTAGGTAGTAGGTTGGTAGACAGCAACCGCCCAGGGAAGTACTACCGTCCTGCCAAGTGAGTGCAAAACGAAAGTCTGTAATTGTTTTACATGATGGTAGGATTGCTGGTGTCTTTTTTCTGTCTCATAAACATGCAAGATTTCAGGTATGTCTTGTTACTTCTACTTACACTTAGGTCACACTACACATTCATGTACAAGCATATATACGTATATACACACCCCTCTGGGTTTTCTTCTATTTTCTTACTAGTTCTTGTTCTTATTTCCTCTTATCTCCATGGGGAAATGGAACAGAATTCTTCCTCCGTAAGCCATGCGTGTCGTAAGAGGAGACTAAAATGCAGGGAGCAAGGGGCTAATAACCCCTTCTCCTGTATATACAGTGGTACCTCGACTTACGATATTTTTTCATTCCAGAATGCTGTTCAAGTGTCATTACCAAACGAATTTATCTCCTTAAGAAATGTTGTAAAATAGACTAGTCCTTTTAGACCCCCAAAATTACACTTACAAAAGCATTTAAAAAAATAAACTTACATACAAGGGTGAGTTTGGGGACCATCGTAAGTCGAGGTACCACTGTATTACTAAATGTAAAAGGAGAAACTTTCGTTTTTCCTTTTGGGCCACCCTGCCTCGGTGGGAAACAGCTGACGTGTTGAAAGAAAGAAAGATGTAAATGGTGTACGTACACCTGTTCATTTGTACATTATGGTTTTCTTATGAAAGAAGTGATCTAATGCAGTTAGAATTATAAACTCCGTTTTCTCTTTTACTAACATGTCTGAAGGAGGAAAGAATGGAAAGATGTTTTCATAGCTGGAGCAAGAATGCCCGCCACCACCGTTCTCCCCCGCCACCACATTTGTAATGACATACATATTTTATTCATTCTAGAGTGTACATCAGGCTTTTATGTTATTTATATTGTTTATTATGTCATATTAGATGAACTGTGATAGATAAATAAGCGGTTGAGTTGATAATAGCATCATAGTGAAGTACTCTTTTGTCATGCCTCCTGGCAGCAGGAACGAATTAATTGTATTTCTTATGGGAAATATTATAAAAATGTACATTTTATAGAGATAACTGTGGTTTTACATGCAAGCTGGGGCATACGAAAACCGAGGTTCCACTGTATATACAGTGGACCCTCGAGTTTCATGATTAATCCGTTCCAGAGGGAAATAAATATAAAGCACTAATGAAATGGATAAATGAACATTTAAATCACTATTACATACCTTTAGTGAAGACTCTTGTTGGAAGAGTGAGTGTGTTTGGATACAGGACAAAATACTTAAATACGACGAGCTAAATAAACTCTACGGCTTAACTATCTATAAATTCATCTAATATGACATAATAAACAATATTAATAACACAGAAACATGATATATACTCTACAATGAATAAAATACATATGTCATCAAGTATGTCACAAGTGGTGGTGGTGTATTGTTGTTGGGTTTATAAGGGCCACTGAGACATAAGCCGTACATATTAGTGGTGGTGTAGGCGGCAGCAGAAGCCACCACCACTATTCACGCAACCAATGTACTTAATTTATAAATAAGAAATATTTACACTTTAAAAATAAGAAATATTTACACTTACCTTGGAGGATGCTGGCAGAGGATGGCGGTGTTCTCAGTGTCCCTATATACCTCAAACAACATTGGAGGAGTTAGTTTTGTGTTGTCCTTTTTCTATCGCTTAATCGCTTAACTTTCTTGAATTCTATTGTGTTTCTCACCTTCTTTACCAAAGGGCTGGCCCTAGAAGCTTTATTTGGTGGCTTATTTAGTAGTTGCAAGCACAAAAAAAGAATGGAATATTATGAAATGTATCTTATGAATGCGTGGGGAGATGATCACTCGCTGATAAACAATGCCAGACTGCCTCTGAATGGTGTATGGGGCGCCTTTGTGTGCGCGCGGACGGTGGAGGCCACTCCGGACGTGTTCCGTACCACCGCCGAATCGCGAGGCAAATCACAAAACGCGAAGATATATTTTCATGAAAAAAGTTGCTGAAAGTCAAATTTCACGAAGCGCGAGGCTCACGAAACTCGGGGGTCCACTGTATTTCTAAATTTAAAACGAAAAACGTTTGTTTTCCATTTTGGGTCACCCTGCCTCGGTGGGCTGCGGCCGGTTTGTTGAAAAAAACACTTACATTATGTACAAGTTGTCTTCACGTTGATGCAGTAGAATACAGAACAGCAACACTCTCAGTCCCATGGAACACACCTTTTTGAAAGCGAGTGATGCTATTTATGAGTGAACATATGAGAAAGGAATGTTTTTTTACAGTTAACCCCCTAGTAATATTATATACAGTTTCTGTGGTGATGGTACTAGAGAAACATGTTATAACAATTATAGTCACACATTCCTTTATGCCCACCCAGTTACCATACCTCACAATTATGTTTTGCTTCAGTATGATTGAATGTATTTGGTTCATATGAAATGTAGGATGGAGTAATGAAAATGTCTATAATAATGTAATATATGACATTTAAAGCACTCCAGAGCAATCATTATTATTATTATTATTTTGCTTATTATGTCTTCAACACTAATGAAACACACTTAGCTACTCCCTCACCTGGCGTAGTTACTCCTACTTAGTAACAATAAAGATTTTAATGTACCTGCATGCAAACACAGTAAGTTTATTTAGATACAGGTACACAAAAGTACAATTATTAGTAGTATCTCACTACCATTTCTGCCATAGATATACAGTGGACCCCCGGTTTTCGTTATGCTCCAAACTTGAACAATTATGTAAGTGTATTTTTGTAAGTGCTTTTGTAATTGTATTTTTGGGGGTCTAAAAGGACTAGTCTAATTTACATTATTCCTAATGGGAATAAATTCGTTTGGTAATGGCACTTGAACAGCATTCTGGAACGAATAAATTACGAAAACCGGGGGTCCACTGTACCTTGCTCACTGAGTTTAATAATTTCTAACTTTGCACTTGAAGTAAGAGCCTTACAACTCCTCTTTTTTATCACAACTACAACTACCCTTAGATGTCATTGCAACACAAAAAAGAGTATATATAAATTACGCAATAACTTTAAAACACTTACAACTTTGAAAAGTTTCCAGACATAATTGAGAGAGACACCAAGCTCACGGAGGATGTAAACAAACAGTGAGCAGGTGGTGTGCAGATGCACTAGATTATGTATTGGCGGATAAAAGGTTGATGGGTAGGCTTCAGGATGTACACGTTTATAGAGGGGCAACGAATATATCGGATCATTATTTAGTTGTAGCTACAGTTAGAGTAAGAGGTAGATGGGACATAAGGAAAATGGCAACAGCAAGTAAGAGAGAGGTGAAAGTGTATAAACTAAGGGAGGAGAAAGCTAGGGTGAGATATAAGCAACTATTGGCAGAAAGGTTGGTAAATGTACGTATGAATAGTGGGGGGGGGGGATTGAAGAGGGTTGGGATTGTTTTAAAAATGCAGTATTAGAATGTGGGACAGAAGTTTGTGGCTATAGGAGGGTGTGTGCAGGAGGAAAGAGGTGTGATTGGTGGAATGATGAAATAAAGGGTGTGATAAAAGAGAAAAAGGTAGCTTATGAGAGGTTTTTACAAAACAGAAGTGTTGTAAGAAGTGCAGACTATATGGTAAGAAAAAGAGAGGTGAAGAGAGTGGTGAGAGAGTGCAAAAGGAGAGCAGATGAAAGAGTGGGAGAGGCACTGTCAAGACATTTTGCAGAAAATAAGAAAAAGTTTTGGAGTTAAAAACAGAGTAGGGGAGTTAGTAGATGGGGAGCTGGAGGTATTGGGTAGATGGCAGGAATATTTTGAGGAACTTTTAAATGTCAATGAAGAAAGGGAGGCAGTAATTTCATGCACTGGTCAGGGAAGTATAACATCTTTTAGAAGTGAGAAAGAGCAGGATGTGAGTGTGGGGGAGGTGCTTGAGGCATTACGTAGAGTGAAAGGGGATAAAGCAGCAGAAACTGACGGGATCATGACAGAAATGTTAAAAGCAGGGGGAGATATTGTGTTGGAGTGGTTGGTATTTTTTAATAAATGTATGAAAGAGGGGAAGGTACCTAAGGATTGGCAGAGAGCGTGTATAGTTCCTTTATATAAAGGAAGGGTGACAAAAGAGATTGTAAAAATTATAGGGGAAGAAGTTTACTGAGTATACCAGGTAAAGTGTACGGTAGGGTTATTATTGAAAGAATTAGAGGTAAGACAGAGGGTAGGTAGTAGGTTGGTAGACAGCAACCACCCAGGGAGGTACTACCGTCCTGCCAGGTGACTGTGAAACAGAAACCTGAAACTGTTTTACATGATGGTAGGATTGCTGGTGTCTTTTTTCTGTCTCATAAACACGCTGGATAACAGGTATATCTAGCTACTTCTACTTACACTTTAGGTCACACTACACTGGCATGCACATGCATATATATACATACACACATCTAGGTTTTTCTTCTTTTTCTTAATAGCTCTTGTTCTTTTTATTTTCTCTATTGTCCATGGGGAAGTGGAAAAGAATCTTTCCTCCGTAAGCAATGCGTGTCGTACGAGGCGACTAAAATGCCGGGAGCAATGGGCTAGTAACCCCTTCTCCTGTACAAATTTACTAAAAAAGAGAAGAAGAAAAACTTTATAAAACTGGGTTGTTTGAATGTGCGTGGATGTAGTGCGGATGATAAGAAAGAGATGATTGCCGATGTTATGAATGAAATGAAGTTGGATGTCCTGGCCCTAAGCAAACAAAGCTGAGGGGGTAGGCGAGTTTCAGTGGGGAGAAATAAATGGGATTAAGTCAGGAGTATCTGAGAGAGTTAGAGCTAAGGAAGGGGTAGCAATAATGTTGAAGGATCAGTTATGGAAGGAAAAGAGGGAATATGAATGTGTAATTCAAGAATTATGTGGATTAAAATAAGGGTCGGATGCGAAAAGTGGGTCATAATAAGCGTGTATGCACCTGGAGAAGAGAGGAGTGTAGAGGAGAGAGAGAGATTTTGTGAGATGTTAAGCGAATGTATAGGAACTTTTGAACCAAATGAGAGAGTAATTGTGGTAGGGGACCTAAATGCTAAAGTGGGAGAAACATGCAGAGAGGGTGTAGTAGGTAAGTTTGGGGTGCCAGGTGTAAATGATAATGGGAGCCCTTTGATTGAACTTTGTATAGAAAGGGGTTTGGTTATAGGTAATACATATTTTAAGAAAAAGAGGATAAATAAGTATACAAGATATGATGTAGGGCGAAATGACAGTAGTTTGTTGGACTATGTATTGGTAGATAAAAGACTGTTGAGTAGACTTCAGGATGTACATGTTTATAGAGGGGCCACAGATATATCAGATCACTTTTTGGTTATAGCTACAGTGGGAGTAAAAGGTAGATGGGATACAAGGAAAATAGAATCAGTAAGTAAGAGAGAGGTGAAGGTTTATAAACTAAAAGAGGAGGCAGTTAGGGTAAGATATAAACAACTATTGGAGGATAGTGAGAGTGTAGGCAATGGGGTCGAAGATGTATGGGGTAGATTTAAAAATGTAGTGTTAGAGTGTTCAGCAGAAGTTTGTGGTTACAGGCGAGTGGGTGCGGAGGGAAGAGGAGCGATTGTGGAATGATGATGTAAAGAGAGTAGTAAGGGAGAAAAGTTAGCATATGAGAGGTTTTTACAAAGTAGAAGTGATGCAAGGAGGGAAGAGTATATGGAGAGAAAAAGAGAGGTTAAAAGAGTGGTGAAGCAATGTAAAAGAGAGCAAATGAGAGAGTGGGTGAGATGTTGTCAGCAAATTTTGTTGAAAATAAGAAAAGTTTTGGAATGAGATTAATAAGTTGAGGAAGCCTAGAGAACAAATGGATTTGACAGTTAAAAATAGGAGAGGAGAGTTATTAAATGGAGAGTTAGAGGTATCGGGAAGATGGAGAGAATATTTTGAGGAGTTGTTGAATGTTGATGAAGACAGGGAAGCTGTGATTTCGTGTGTAGGGCAAGGAGGAATAACATTTTGTAGGAGTGTGAAAGAGCCAGTTGTGGGTGTAGGGGAAGTTCGTGAGGCAGTGGGTAGAATGAAAGGGGGTAAGGCAGCTGGGATTGATGGGATAAAGATAGAAATGTAAAAAGCAGGTGGGGATATAGTTTTGGAGTGGTTGGTGCTATTATTTAATAAATGTATGGAAGAGGGTAAGGTACCTAGGGATTGGCAGAGAGCATGTATTGTTCCTTTGTATAAAGGCAAAGGGGACAAAAGAGAGTGCAAAAATTATAGGAGAATAAGTCTGTTGAGTCCATGCGTGTCGTAAGAGGCGACTAACATGCTGGGAGCAAGGGGCTAGTAACCCCTTCTCCTGTATATATTACTAAATGTAAAATGGGAAACTTTCGTTTTTTCATTTTGGGCCACCCCACTTTGGTGGGAAACGGCCAACGTGTTGAAAGAAAGAAGAAAGTAAAATGGGAAACTTTCGTTTTTCATTTTGGGCCACCCCACTTCGGTGGGAAACGGCCGACGTGTTGAAAGAAGAAGAAGTCTGTTGAGTGTACCTGGTAAAGTGTATGGTAGAGTTATTATTGAAAGAATTAGGAGTAAGACAGAAAGCAGGATAGCAGATGAACAAGGGGGCTTTAGGAAAGGTAGGGGGTGTGTAGACCAAGTGTTTACAGTGAAACATATAGGTGAACAGTATTTGGATAAGGGTAAAGATGTTTTTGTGGCATTTATGGATTTGGAAAAGGCGTATGATAGGGTAGATAGGGGGGCAATGTGGCAGATGTTGCAGGTGTATGGAATAGGAGGAAGGTTACTGAAAGCAGTGAAGAGTTTTTATGAGGATAGTGAGGCTCAGGTTAAAGTGTGTAGGAGGGAAGGACTCTATTTCCCAGTAAAAGTGGGCCTTAGACAAGGATGTGTGATGTCACCGTGGTTGTTCAATATATTTATAGATGGGGTTGTAAGAGAAGTGAATGCGAGGGTCTTGGCAAGAGGTGTGGGACTAAAAGATAAAGAAGCAAATACAAAGTGGGAGTTGTCACAGTTGCTTTTTGCTGATGACACTGTGCTTTGGGAGATTCTGAAGAGAAGTTGCAGAGGTTGGTGGATGAATTTGGTAGGGTGTGTAAAAGAAGAAAATTGAAAGTGAATATAGGAAAGAGTAAGGTGATGAGGATAACAAAAGAATAGGTGACGAAAGATTGGATATCAGATTGGAGGGAGAGAGTATGGAGGAGGTGAATGTATTCAGATATTTGGGAGTGGACATGTCAGCGGATGGGTCTATGAAGGATGAGGGGAAAAGGGTGAGTGGAGCACTGGTCTGTGGAGACAAAGAACTTTGTCCATGGAAGTAAAGGGGAATGTATGAGAGTATAGTTATACCAACGCTCTTATATGGGTGTGAAGCATGGGTGATGAATGTTGCAACGAGGAGAAGGCTGGAGGCAGTGGAGATGTCGTGTCTGAGGTCAATGTGTGGTGTGAATATAATGCAGAGAATTCGGAGTTTGGAAATTAGGAGGAGGTGCGGGATTACCAAAACGATTGTCCAGAGAGCTGATGAGGGGTTGTTGAGGTGGTTTGGACATGTAGAGAGAATGGAACGAGACAGAGTGACTTCGAGAGTGTATAAATCTGTAGTGGAGGGAAGGCGGGGTAGGGGTCGGCCTAGGAAAGGTTGGAGGAGGGGGTAAAGGAAGTTTTGTGTGCGAGGGCTTGGACTTCCAGCAAGCATGTGTGAGCGTATTTGATCGGAGGGAATGGAGGCATATGGTTTTTAATACTTGACGTGCTGTTGGAGTGTGAGCAAAGTAACATTTATGAAGGGATTCAGGGAAACCGGCAGGCCGGACTTGAGTTCTGGAGATGGGAAGTACAGTGCCGACACTCTGAAGGAGGGGTGTTAATGTTGCAGTTTTATAACTGTAGTGTAAAGCACCCCTTTGGCAAGACAGTGATGGAGTGAATGATGATGAAAGTTTTTCTTTTTCGGGCCACCCTGCCTTGGTGGGAATCGGCCGATGTGTTAATAAAAAAAAATAAAAACAGAGGGTAGGATCGCAGATGAGCAAGGAGGTTTTAGAGTGGGTAGGGGATGTGTAGATCAAGTGTTTACATTGAAGCATATATGTGAACAATGTTTAGATAAAGGTAGGGAAGTTTTCATTGCATTTATGGATTTAGAAAAAGCATATGATAGAGTGGATAGGGGAGCAATGTGGCAGATGTTGCAAGTGTATGGAATAG
The DNA here is from genome assembly GCA_009830355.1 of Cherax destructor. Taxonomy (NCBI): domain Eukaryota; kingdom Metazoa; phylum Arthropoda; class Malacostraca; order Decapoda; family Parastacidae; genus Cherax; species Cherax destructor. The sequence continues at coordinate 93,466 of WNWK01002280.1, forward strand.
ATAGTAAGTTACTGAATGCTGTAAAGAGTTTTTATGAGGATAGTGAGGCTCAGGTTAGGGTGTGTAGGAGAGAGAGAGATTACTTCCCGTTAAAAGTAGATCTTAGACAGGGATGTGTGATGTCACCATGGTTGTTTAATATATTTATAGATGGGGTTGTAAAAGAAGTAAATGTTAGGGTCTTGGGGAGAGGAGTGGGATTAAATTATAGGGAATCAAGTACAAAATGGGAGTTGACACAGTTACTTTTTGCTGATGATACTGTGCTTATAGATTCTAAAGAAAAGTTGCAAAGGTTAGTGGACGAGTTTGGGAGGGTGTGTAAAGGTAGAAAGTTGAAAGTGAACAAAGATAAGAGTAAGGTGATGAGGGTATCGAATGATTTAGATAAAGAAAAATTGGATATCATATTGGAGAGAGGGAGTATGGAAGAAGCGAATGTTTTCAGATATTTGGGAGTTGACTTGTCAGCGGATGGGTTTATGAAGGATGAGGTTAACCATAGAATTGATAAAGGTAAAAAGGTGAGTGGTGCGTTGAGGTATCTGTGGAGACAAAAAACGTTATCTATGGAGGCAAACACACACACACACAACCCGCACACATAAAAGGAGAGGAGCTTACGACGACGTTTCGGTCCGACTTGGAACATTTACAAAGTCACACTAACACGAAGGACAGGTGGAAGGGGTATTTATAGGCAGGCAGACAGGGGAGGGCACAAGAAAGTGGTGGAGGGGTAATGGAGGTAGTAGTGATAGTGGTAGTGGTAGTAGTAGTGGAGTCAGTCATAAACTAGGAAAGGAGCACTGCAAAGACGCTGGCGGCCCGCAAGGGTAAGAACAAGAACACAGTGGGGAAAATAAAATAAAAATAAAATGAAATAAAATGGAGGACAAATACAAGGCAAAAGAAAAGAAAAGAAAGAGGACCCAGAGGAGAAGGGGGAAGAGAAAGAAGGGGAAGGAATCAGGCTAAGTCACGGGTGTTCTGAAGTTTGGAGCATTTAACAATGTAATGGGAGAGGAAAGCATCTACAGAGACAAAGCCAGGGCTAAGATTCATACTGGGAAAGTTGTGTATAAGGGAGGATTCAACCAAACGACGACTGTGAAAGTTGGACGTAGGGTAGACAGTTTTAGCAGAAGACCAATCAATAGGATGACTGTGATCTCTGACATGACAGAAAAGAGCATTATTAGTGTCGGCAAGCCTAACACTATTTTTGTGTTCCAGTCACGGTATTGTGCCTTTTTTGTTATCTATGGAGGCAAAGAAGGGAATGTATGAAAGTACAGTACTTATAGTGGTACCAACACTCTATATGGGTGTGAAGCTTGGGTTGTAAATGTTGCAGCGAGGAGGAGGCTGGAGGCAGTGGAGATGTCCTGTCTAAGGGCAATGTGTGGTGTAAATATTATGCAGAGAATTCGAAGTGTGGAAATTAGGAGGAGGTGTGGCGTTACTAAAAGTATTAGTCAGAGGGCTGAAGAGGGGTTGTTGAATCAAAGTAGAATGACTTGGAGAGCGTATAAATCAGTAGGGGAAGGAAGGCAGGGTAGGGGTCGTCCTCAAAAAGGTTGGAGGGAGGAGGTAAAGGAGGTTTTGTGGGCGAGGGGCTTGGACTTCCAGCAAGCGTGTGTGAGCGTGTTAGATAGGAGTGAATGGAGATGAGTGGTTTTTGGGACCTGATGAGCTGTTGGAGTGTGAGCAGGGTAATATTTAGTGAAGGGATTCAGGGAAACTGGTTATTATAGATTTAGCCGGACTTGAGTCCTGGAAATGGGAAGTAAAATGCCTGCACTTTAAAGGAGGGGTCTGGGATAGTGACAGTTTGGAGGGACTATTCTAAACTGTAGTATCTGAGTGCATCTGCAAAGACAGTGATTATGTATGAGTGAGGTGAAAGTGTTGAATGATGATGAAAGTATTTTCTTTTTGGGGATTTTCTTTCTTTTTGGTCACCCTGCATAGGTGGGAGATGGCCGACTTGTTAAAAAAAAAAAAATATGTAAAATATGTAAACATTGCTGGTGCTTTAATGCTGTTGTTGCTGATTAGTGATAAATTTTTGACCAACTTCAACACACTATAAAATGGTAAGTTTTTCTCAGATTTCTTATTCGATTCAGAAAAATAAACTACATCGATCTGTAAGAACTCTTTTTTTTTTATTATTTCAAAATCTTCCCACACAGGAATTTTTTTTCCCAGGGTCTCACATAGTTAAAGGGTTAAGAAATGCATTAAACACAATACATAACAACAATGAACTACATTTGTTTGCCATTATTGGGGTCCAAGGAATGTAACCCTATGTTTCCCATAAGTTCTTCAGTATGTTTTACACAATTTTGTCTTGCAAGCAATTTTCAGAAACATAACTACCGTGTTAATCAACATTCTACTGTAACACACAACTGCAATTACATTAATGTACACAAAAGTTAAATAATCTTAAATTTATAATAAAATTAATTCCTTTTCACTACCAAGCATTGATAGAATTCACTTGAATAGCAATTACAATTATGACAATAATAAAGTACATTTAATTATATTTACAGCATGTTATCAGATACATACCCGAAGGAGGTCTTTTTCTTTGGTTTCAGTGTCAGTACCAGAATCCGTCATTGAATCAAGTCGCACTCTAGCATTATATGATAACTGTCGTTGTCTGTGTTCCTGACGTGCTGAATCCACTATGGAATCTTCACTTTCAGACATCAAAGGAAAGTCATCACTCTCCTGGAAAGACAGAAACAATTAATAAAACATTACATAAGTCCAATAATGTAATTACATAAGTCCTATAAATGTATCTTGTATTAGATGAATATAAGAATGTCACCCTGCCTTAGTGGGAGACAGCCGACATGTTTTAAAAAAAAAATGTATTACATTACATTCACTGGGGAAGCAGTAATGTCATGTTTGAGAGCAACATGTGGTTTAACCCTTTCAGGGTCAAGAGGCCCTCTTCCAAACTTGTTCTTAGGGTCGAAATTTTTTTGGAAATAAAAAAAAAATTATTTTTTCTTATGAAATTATAGAGAATCTTTTTCCGATCATAATGACACAGAAAGTATGAAATTTGATGGAAAACTAAGGGAATTATGCTCTTGCAAAGTTTGCGGTATCGACGATATTTACACATTGGCGATTTTGCCCACTTTGAGCCTAATTTTCGGTGAATTCCAATGTTTCAGTCTACTAAAATTATAGCTATTTAACTAGAATTCCATTTGTTCTAACAATTCAGTACAAGAATCTGCCAATTTACCGATTTCAACTATGTAGCCAAAAAAGTGGTTATAAATTGGCAATTTGGCCAATTTTACACAAATTTCAAAGGATGCCAATTTCAAAATAGGGTCCAGAATAAACAAGACAGACATTCCTGGCACTAAAATAACATGTCTTACTTTTGCTTTCCATTTTGAATTTTTATTCTCACAAAAAATAGAAGATTTTCTGTTATGTATACTACTGCATCATTGTAAAAACGGTATAAATAATATCAGCGCACTTGTGAAAGAATATTAGACTCGCCAGTTGATGTGTATTGGACGCATGGAGTGATTTGTTTACTCTTGAACATCGGCAAAAATAGAACATTTTCGCTACTTTGCGCTCAGTTTCAAGGTACATACTTGTCATCGTGAAACCAATCAAAATTGTCTCTATTTCTGTAATATAACTTCCATTCTATCAAATGAGACATAGAAAACGAGAATACAACCATAAATACCATACGAAAATAGACTGCAAATCGCTGTTTTAAACCAAAAACACGGTTGGAGTTTTTTTCCCCTCATTATGCACTGTGTGGTGCAGGATTTTTTTATTCTGCGCACACTGACCGCACAGACCCATTCTCTCACATCAAGGCCTTCCAGCCTGTTTCTGCTTGATTTGAGGGCACTAGAATTTAGGCGTACTAGTACGTCAATAACCCTGGTGCGTAAGTCGTACTAGTACAGCGAAAACTCTGAAAGGGTTAAATATTATGCATAAAATTCAGAGCATAAGAATATGATGGAGTAAGGTTACCAAAGGTAGAGGGCTGAGGAGAGGCTGTTGAAGTGCTTCAGGTAGTGGAATGGAGCAAAACAGGACGACTAAAAGAGTTTATAAATCTGGAGTTGAAGGAAGGCGTAAGGGTTGTTCCAAGAAGGGTTGAAGGGAGGGAGTAAAGGAAGTTTTGAATGCTAGGGTCTTGAACATCCAGCAGACTTACGTGAGCACATTAGAATAGAGTGAATGGAAATGAGTGGTAGGACTTACAGTGTCTGCACTCTGAAGGAGGGGTGGGGATAATACAGCTCAGAGGGTCATTTGAATTGAGATGTCTGGTAATGACTGAGTGATGATACAAGACTTTTTTTTTTTTGTGTGTGTGGGGGGTGGGTGGTCATCTTACCTCAGCAGGAGACAGCCAGTTAAAAAAAATTAATAGGAGAGCACTAAATTTGTAGGAGTCATATAGCACTTGGGGGGAATGGGAAGCATTCAGGATCAGTCTAAGGAAGGGAAGGGAAGGTCTAATGTCATAACTCAAGAGCCCCTCACTAGCATCAAGGAACCTTTCTTGAGGGTAATACATACAATAAAAAGCTTAGATAAAATATGTCTCATTTCTCAAAACTATCAAGCCCTCCTGTGATGACCCAGCCACTTGTCCCATTTCTCAACACTACCAATTATACCTGTGTTGAATAAGAATTGTGTGTGGTCTTATGCCGATAGTATAGTTTTTAATAAACAGGTCAATCCAATGAAAGAAATATACTTAGAATTAACTAACATCTATAAAAGCAGCTCAAAACCAAACTCGCACCATAATTTAAAATCTTGCAGTGTTATATTATCTCTATAGAAAAATAGAGAAGACTCCTTGCTCTGTAAGCCATGCATGGCATAAAAGGCAACTAAAATGCTGGGAGCAAGGGTGCTACTAATCCCTTCTCCTGTATAAATTACTAAATGTAAAAAGAAGAAAAACTCTACATTTTTTTTTTTGGGTCACCCTGCTGCGGTGAGACAGATGTTATGTTAAAAAAAATGTATTATGACACTGAGGGAACTTCAGCTAGAGCATGGCAGAGCCATACTAGTGTGAGACATGTCTGTAAAAAACCTGTACTATTTACAGTCACAGTGGGACCCATACTAACCTTCCTATGGTGTATATAAATATACCTAGTTGGATGAATTTTGTTAAGCCAGCATGGTCCTGCAGACAACACACTAACCTGGTGGTAGTTTTATAACTAGTCTGCCAATATAACGACATTTGTCTTTGCAAACATACAGGGTCTAAAGCCGTCAAAAAACAACAAAATTCCTAACATCAAGGGACTGCTCACGGAGTCAAATGCAATGTTTGGAGCATTCAGAGACCCACATAAAGGATCATTATGACAACGAAATATGAATCTCAGGTTAAAACCTACTCAGATGCGATAGACTAAATAGGCAACAAAGGGGCGTTGGTCTGTACGTCACAGAGTCACTCATTTGCTCAGAACTACCACAAATGATGTAGTTGAAGTTTTGGCGGTAAAGACTGAAAACCAAAACCTTGTCATTGTGGTGGTATACAAGCCTCCAGATGCAACTTCCCAGCAATTCCAGGAGCAGCTTTTGAAAACTGACCACTGTCTAGAAAATCTCCCAACTCCTGCCCCAAACATCTTACTACTAGGAGATTTCAACTTGAGACACCTAAAATGGAGGAGTATAGCAAACAGTGTTTTAGCAGAGATCACCCCAGGAGGCAGCGCAGATGAAAATTCACACACGCACGAACTATTAAATCTCTGCACCAAATTCGTCTTAACCCAGCAAATATTAGAGCCTACAAGACTAGAAAATACGCTGGACCTCATCTTCACTAACAACGACGATCTGATACATAATATAACCGTATCAAAGACAATACACTCAGATCACAACATAATAGAGGTACAGACATGTATGCACAGGGCTCCTGACCAGCAAAATGTGATCAGTCATGAAGGTCTCTTCACAAAATTCAATTTTAATAACAAAAACATACAATGGGATCAAGTCAACAATGTCCTAAATGAAACAAGCTGGGAAGATATCCTAAACAACACAGATCCGAACATTTGCCTAGAAAAAATGAACTCTGCGGTTCTTGAGATCTGCTCAAGACACATTCCATTAAGAAAAAGAAAGAGAAGATGTAAACTAGAAAGAAAGAGATGCTCCCTATACAGACAAAGGCGAAGAGTCACAGAGCTGCTGAGAGGGGCCAATATATCTGAAATATGAAGAGAGGCACTGGTCAATGAAATTGCAAATATAGAACTTAAGCTGAGGGAATCTTACAGGAGACAAGAATCACAGGAAGAACTAAAAGCCATTAAGGAAATTGAAAGCAAACAAAATACTTCTTCCATTTGCCAAATCTAAGGTAAAAACAACATCCAGTGTTGGACCCCTGCTTAGGCGGGATGGGATATACAAAGATGACAGCCAAGAAATGAGTGAGAAACTAAAGTCCCAATACGACTCAGTGTTCAGCGAGCAGCTGCCCAGACTAAGGGTCGACAATCCAAATGAATTTTTTATGAACGAAACCCAAAATTTGGTCATCTCAAAAATCTTGGATATTATTCTAACTCCATAAGATTTTGAAAAGGCAATAAATGACATGCCCATGCACTCTGCCCCAGGCCCAGACTCATGGAACTCTGTGTTCATCAATAATTGCAAGAAGCCCCTATCGTGTGTCTTCAGCATTCTATGGAGAGGGAGCATGGACACGGGTCATCCCACACACACTAAAATCAACAGACATAGCCCCACTCCACAAGGGTGGCAGTAAAGCAATTGCAAAGAACTACATACCGATAGCACTAGCATCCCATATCATAAAAATCTTTGAGAGGGTTCTAAGAATCAAGATCGCCAACTACCTAGATTCCCATCAATTACACAACCCAGGGCAACATGGCTTTAGAGCAGGTTGCTCCTGCCTGTCCCAGCTCCTGGACTACTATGACAAGGTCCTGGATGATGTTGAGGATAAACAAAATACAGATGTAGTATACACAGACTTTGCAAAAGCTTTCGACAAGTGTGACCATGGCGTAATAGCACACAAAATGCGTGATAAAGGAATAACAGGAAAAGTTGGTAGATGGATCTATAACTTCCTGACAAATAGAACACAAAGAGTAATAGTAAACAGAGTAAAGTCCCAGGCAGCTACGGTGAAAAGCTCTGTTCCACAAGGCACAGTACTCACTCCCATTCTATTCCTCATCCTCATTTCTGACATAGACAGAGATCTAAGCCATAGCTCAATGTCTTCCTTTGCAGATGACACCCTGATTGCCATGGCAGTGACCTCCATTGAAGACACTGCAAGACTCCAAATGGACATCAACCAAATCTTCAAATGGGCCACTCAAAACAATATGAAGTTCAACAAGGAGAAATTTTAACTACAGTAGTACCTCGGTTAACGATGATCCCCAAACTCGCCCTTTTATGTAAGTTTATTTTTTTAAATGCTTTTGTAAGTGTATTTTCGGGGGTCTAAAAGGACTAGTCTATTTTACATTATTCCTTATGGGGATAAATTCGTTTGGTAATGGCACTTGAACAGCATTCTGGAACGAAAAAATATCGTTAACCGAGGTACCATTGTACTCAGATATGGAAAACTTGAGGAAATAAAAAATGTATCAGGGTATATGACAAATTCTAACCATACAATAGAGCGAAAAAGAAATGTGAAGGACCTAGGAGTGATAATGTCAGAGGATCTTGCCTTCAAAGATCAAAACAATGTATCTACCTCATCTTCTAGGAAAATGATAGGATGGATAATGAGAACCTTCAAAACTAGGGATGCCAAGCCCATGATGACACTCTTCAAATCGCTTCTTCTCTCTAGGCTGGAATACTGCTGTACACTAACGGTCCCTTTCAAGGCTGGCGACACTGCAGACCTGGAGAGTGTACATAGAACTTTCACAGCACACAAGTACGATAAAGCACCTAAATTACTGGGAACGGTTGAAGGTCCTTGATCTGTATTCCCTGGAACGCAGGCAAGAGAGATACATGATAATGTACACTTGGAAGGTCGTGGAGGGATTGGTACTAAACCTGCACACGAAAATCACTCCCTATGAAAGCAAAAGACTCGGCAGGAGATGCAATATTTCCCCGATGAAAAGCAGGGGCGCCACGAGTACATTGAGAGACAACACAATAAGTGTCTGGGGCCCAAGACTGTTCAACTGCCTCCCAGCATACATAAGGGGGATTACCAATAGACCCCTGGCTGTCTTCAAGAAGGCACTGAACAGGCACCTAAAATCAGTACCTGACCAGCCGGGCTGAGGGTTGTACGTCAGTTTGCATGCGGCCGGCAGTAACAGCCTGGTTGATCAGACCCTGATCCACCATGAGGCCTGGTCTCAGACCGAGCCGCGGGGGCGTTGACCCCTGAAACCCTCTCCAGGTAAACTCTACCTTAGCAGGAAATTGATGTGGTTAAAAAGAAAAAAAAGTTGGGTTACCTCTCCATTTATATTTGCACTAACAATTGAGCCAAAATAAACATGTAGAGTACTATTAATATCTTTTTGTTTACAACATCATATTTTTCAGGATAACAGATGCTATTCTTCCTTAACTTATTTCAAAGCCCAGTCCTCAGATCTACCATGTTACATCCCCAAGAAAATTAATCACATCAGCAGACTGTCATCTAGGTACAGAACCTATTTTACTGCAAGGTGAGCAGGGGCAACAGATACAAGGAAACATGCCCAACATTTTCACCTGCACAGGACTCAAGCCAAGCACTTTGGTTGTGAGCTGAAGGCACTATGTGTATTTATAAAAACATTTGCATTTGACTCCATGGGGAAGTGGAACAGAATTCTTCTTCAGTAAGCCACACGTGTCGTAAGAGGCGACTAAAATGCCAGGAGCAAGGGGCTAGTAACCCCTTTTCCAGTATAAATTACTAAATTTAAAAAGAGAATTTTTCGTTTTTCTTTTCAGGTCAACCCTGCCTCGGTGAGATATGGCCAGTTTGTTAAAAAAGTTTTTTTACAGTGGTACCTTGACTTACAAGTGCCCCAACTTATGAGTTTTCCGAGTAATGAGCCGTCGCTCGGTCGATTTTTTGCTTTGAGTTGTGAGCCAAAATCTGAGTTACTAGCGATTTTTTTTTTTAATACATTGGCCGTTTCCCACCAAGGCAGGGTGGCCCAAAAATGAAAAACTTTCATCATCATTCACTCCATCACTGTCTTGCCAGAGGCATGCTTACACTACAATTATGAAACTGCAACATTAACACCCCTCCTTCAGAGTGCCAGCACTGTACTTCCCATCTCCAGGAATCAAGTCTGGCCTGCCGGTTTCCCTGAATCCCTTCATAAATGTTACCTTGCTTACAATCCAACAGCACGTCAAGTCCTAAAAACCATTTGTCTCCATTCGCTATCTAACACGCTCACGCACGCTTGCTGTAAGTCCAAGCCCCAAGCACACAAAACCTCTTTACCACCTCCCTTCAACCTTTCCTAGGCCGACCCCTACCCCGCCTTCCCTCCACTACAGATTTATACACTCTCGAAGTCATTCTATTTTGTTCCATCCTCTCTACATGTCCAAACCTTCTCAATAACCCCTCCTCAGCCCTCTGGATAATAGTTTTGGTAATCCCACATCTCCTCCTAATCTCCAAACTACGGATTCTCTGTAATATACAGGTATTCACACCACACATTGCCCTCAGACATGACATCTCTACGGCCTTCAGCCTTCTCCTTGTTGCAACATTCACAACCCATGCCTCACACCCATACAAGAGCGTAGGTATAAATATACTCTCATACATTCCCTTCTTTGCTTTCATGGATAAAGTTCTCTGTCTCCACAGACTCCTCAGTGCACCACTCACCTTTTTCCCCTCATTAATTCTATGATTTACCTCATCCTTCATAGACCCATCTGCTGACACATCCACTCCCAAATATCTGAACACATTCACCTCCTCCATACTCTCTCCCTCCAATCTGATATCCAATCTTTCATCACCTAATCTTTTTGTTATCCTCATCACCTTACTCTTTCCTATATTCACTTTTAATTTCCTTCTTTTACATACCCTACCAAACTCATCCACCAACCTCTGCAACTTCTCTTCAGAATCCCCCAAAAGCACTGTCATCAGCAAAGAGCAACTGTGACAACTCCCACTTTGTGTTAGATTCTTTATCTTTTAACCCCACACCTCTTGCCAACACTCGAGCATTCATTTCTCTTACAACTCTATCTATAAATATATTGAATAACCATGGTGACATCACACATCCCTGTCTAAGGCTGACTTTTACTGGGGAATAATCTCTCTCGCCTACATACTCTAACCTGAGCCTCACTATCCTCGTAAAAACTTTTCACAGCTTTCAATAACCTACCTCCTATTCCATACATTTGCAACATCTGCCACATTGCCCCCTATCCACCCTATCATATGCATTTTCCAAATCCATAAATCCCACAAATACCTCTTTACCTTTATCTAAATACTGTTCACCTATATGTTTCAATGCAAACACTTGGTCTACACCCCTCTACCCTTCCAAAGCCTCCTTGTTCATCTGCTATCCTCCTCTCCATCTTACTCTTAATTCTTTCAATAATAACTCTACCATACACTTTACCAGGTATACTCAACAGACTTATTTCCCTATAATTTTTACACTCTCTTTTGTCCCCTTTGCCTTTATACAAAGGAACTATGCATGCTCTCTGCCAATCCCTAGGTACCTTACCCTCTTCCATACATTAAATAAAAACATAACCACTCCAAAACTATATCCCAACCTACCTTTAACATTTTATCTTTATCCCATCAATCCCAGCTGCTTTACCCTCTTTCATTCTACTCACTGCCCCACACACTTCACCCACACTCACAACTGGTTCTTCCTCACTCCTATAAGATGTTATTCCTCCTTGCCCTATACACGAAATCCGCTTCTCTATCTTCATCAACATTTAACAATTCCTCAAAATATTCCCTCCATCTTCCCGATTCCTCTAACTCTCCATTTAATAACTCTCCTCTTCTATTTTTAACTGACAAATCCATTCTTTCCCTAGGCTTTCTCAACTATTAATCTCACTCCAAAACTTTTCTTATTTTCAACAAGATTTGTTGATAACATCTCACCCACCCTCTCATTTGCTCTCTTTTTACATTGCTTCACCACTCTCTTAACTCTCTTTTTCTCTCCATATACTCCACCCTCCTTGCATCACTTCTACTTTGTAAAAACCTCTCATATGCTAACCTTTTCTCTCTTACTACTCTCTATACATCATCATTCCACCAACTGCTCTTCTTCCCTCCCGCACCCACTTTCCTATAGCCACAAACTTCTGCTGAACACTAACACTATATTCTTAAACTTACCCTATACCTCTTCTACCTCATTGCTTATACTCTCACTAACCCATCTGTCCTCCAACAGTTGTTTATATCTTACCCTAACTGCCTCCTAATCTAGTTTATAAATCTTCACTTCTCTCTTACTTGCTGTTTCCATTCTCCTTGTATCCCATCGACCTTTTACTCTCACTGTAGCTACAACTAAAAAGTGATCAGATATATCTGTGGCCCCTCTATAAACATGTACATCCTGAAGTCTACCCAACAGTCTATTATCTACCAATAAGTAGTCCAACAAACTACTGTCATTTTGCCCTACATCATATCTTGTATACTTATTTATCCTCTTTTTCTTAAAATATGTGTTACCTATAACAAAACCCCTTTCTATACAAAGTTCAATCAAATGCTCCCCATTATCATTTACACGTGGTACCCCAAACTTACCTACCACACCCTCTCTAAACGCTTCTCCTACTTTAGCATTTAGGTTCCCTACCACAATTACTCTTTCACTTGGCTCAAAAGTTACTACACACTCGCTTAACATCTCCCAAAATCTCTCTCTCCTCTACACTCCTCTCTTCTCCAGGAGTATACACACTTATTTTGACCCACTTTTCACATCCGACCCTTATTTTAATCCACATAATCCTTGAATTTATACATTTATATTCCCTCTTCTCTCTCCATAACTCATCCTTCAACATTATTGCTACCCCTTCCTTAGCTCTATGTCTCTCAGATACTCCTGACTTAATCCCATTTATTTCTCCGCACTGAAACTCGCCTACCCCCTTTAACTTTGTTTCACTTAGGACTAGGACATCCAACTTTTTTCATTCATAACATTAGCAATCATCTCTTTCTTATCATCCGCACTACATCCACGCATATTCAAACATCCCAATTATACAGTGGACCCCGTAACGAAAAATTCATTCAGAAGCCTGCTCAAGTGCCATTCGAGCAATTACTTCCTTTTAAGAAATAATGTCACGTAGGTTAGTTTATTTCAGACTCCCAAAAATACACTTCCAGAAGCACTTACATAATTACGATTTCGGGGTGTTCGTTAGCGGGGTCCACTGTATAAAGTTTTCTTTTCCTTGTTTTTAGTAATTTATACAGGAGAAGGGGTTACTAGCCCATTGCTTCCGACATTTAGTCGCCTCTTACAACACGCATAGCTTACGGAGGAAGAATTCTGTTCCACTTCCCCATGGAGATAAGCAGAAATAAACAAGAAGAAGAACTAGGAAGAAAAATAGAAGAAAAACCCAGATGGGTTAGTATATATATGTTTGTACATGTATGTGTAGTGTGACCTAAGTGTAGTAGAAGTAGCAAGACATACCTGCAACCTTGCATGTTTATGAGACAGAAAAAGAGACCACAATCCTACCATTATGCAAAACAATTTCAGGCTTATGTTTCACACTCATTTGGTAGGACGGTAGTACCTCTTTGGGAGGTTGCTGTCTACCAACCTACCAACCGAAAAAAAAAATATTTACTGAAATTTTTTTTTATGAAAATGACATTTGGTAAGAACCCGGCCTACATGGCACAACAAAAGGGGTTTGGGACTTGTATTTATAAAACAATGCTAGTGTGATGTTCTCACTGGAGTAATCATGTAATTATCTTAAGTTATTCTACAAAAAAATAAAGTTGCTAAGTTTTTGACATTTGCAAAATATCTTGCCCTTTACTCCCACACAAATCCCAAAATATTTGGAAGATTTCCAATATTCCACAAGCCAATTATAGAACAATATTTTGAGTGGCTGTGGCCTGGTGGCTAAAGCTCTCGCTTCACACACGGAGGGCCCGGGTTTGATTCCCAGCGAGGTGGAAACATTTTGACGTGTTTCCTTACACCTGTTGTCAGCAAATAGGTACCTGGGTGTTAGTCGACTGGTTTGGGTCGCATCCTGGGGGACAAGATTGAGGACCCCAATGGAAATAAGACAGACAGTCCTCGATGACGCACTGACTTTCTTGGGTTATCCTGAGTGGCTAACCCTCCGGGGTTAAAAATCCAAAGAAAATCTCATCTTATCTTATGATTCCTGTCAATATTATTGCATTTACTTCAATAATAAATGGTGGGCTTCATGAAATAAGTCAATAACTTACTTCTGAGATACTCATTTATCACTGCTTATTGATCTAGTGCAGTTAGCCTCTCAAAAACTCAGTTTTCTCTTACCCAGGACTAAAGAACATGTTATAGGAAGGAGCAGTAATGATTTTATATGCTCAGACTGATTCTGGACACTCGCCATATTATGGCCTATTTTATTCATTCTATAGTACGTATATATCATGTTTTATGTTACTTATAGTGTTTATTATGTCATATTAGATCAATTCTGATAGATAAATAAGCCATAGAGTTGATATTAGTGTTATATTAAAGTACATATTTTCTCCTGTCCCTGGGGTGGTTTTTTGTGGCTGAAACAGATTAATGGCATTTCAATTAATTTCAATGAGAAAAATTGATTTGATAAATGAGCAAATTGAGTTACAAGCTCGGTCACGGCGCAAATTAAACTCGTAAGTCAAGGTACAACTGTATTTGAAACGAAAAAGTGTTAAATGCACTAGCCATTTCCTATCAAGGCAGGAGACCAAAAGAAAGAAATGCATTTACTGCCACTCATGCTCTAGCTATTTTCCGTACATACATGAACATTACAGTTTATACACAAATAACCCGCACATGGAGGAGGAGTTTACGACGGCATTTCGGTCCGACTTGGATCATTTACAAAGTCCCACTAACAAAAGGAGAGAAGGAGGGGTATATATAGGCCAGCAGACAGGGACGGGACAAGAGAGGTAGTAGGAAAGGAAGAAGAGAAGTAGTGGTAGAGGTAATACAGTGGACCCCGGTTTTCGTTATTTTCGTTCCAGAATGCTGTTCAAGTGCCATTACCAAATGAATTTATTCCCATAAGGAGTGTGAGCAGGGTAACATTGTGTGAAGGGATTCAGGGAAACCAGTTAATTGATTTAGTTGGACTTGAGTCCTGGAAATGGGAAGTACAATGCCTGCACTTTAAAGGAGGGTCTGAGATAGTGACAGCTGGGAGGACTTTTCTCAGCTGTATATCTGAGCTCCTCTGCAAAGACAGTGATTATGTATGAGTGTGGTGAAAGTGTTGAATGATGATGAAAGTTTTTTTTTTTGGGGATTTTCTTTCTTTTTGGGTCACCCCCGCCTCGGTGGGAGACGGCCGACTTGTTGAAAAAAAAAAAAAAAAAAAAAAAAAGGGAAAAATGTAAAGTAGACTAGTCCTTTAGGGCGGTTTGAGCAGGACGACGCGGGGGTCCCTGTAGTAGTTAGTGGTGTCAGTCAAAGACTAAGAAAGGAGAACTGCAAGGGGGCTGGGGCCCACAAAGGGTAGGAACAAGAACACAGAGGGGGGGAAAAAAATAATGGACCAAACACCCAAGGCAGAAGAAACAAAACCCAAAGGAGAAAGAGGAAAAAGGGAAAGGGAGAAGGGAAAAAGAATCAGGTTAGGTCACGGGTTTCCTTGGAATCAAACTTCCTTTCGCCAGACAACACTCTTCGCCCAATCTAGTTCATACCTCTCCTCCCCCCATAGATGTCCCAGTGTCTACTCTATTTTTTTGTTCCTTTGTTCTCTTCATACTTTGGGAAACTGGCCCTTCTCTTTCTGCAGGCTCAGGGAAAAAAAATAGTGTTAGGCTTGCCACCAAAAATGCTTTTTTTGTCATGTTAGAGATCACAGTCATCCTACTGACTGGTCTTCTGCTAAAAAATGTCTACCCCAGTTCAACTTTCCAGACACCGTCTGGTTAATCCTCCCTTATCACAACTTTCCTTTTTGAATCTTAGTGTAATTTTCTCTTAGATGCCTTCCTTTCCCTTACATTGTAAAATGCTCCAAACCAGAACACCCCCGACCTAACCGTTCTTTTTCCCCTTTCCCTCTTCCCCTTTTCCCTTTCCTCTTTCTCCTTTGGGTTTTTTTTTTTCTGCGGGGGGTTTTTCCCAAATTTTTTTTTTCCCCCCCTGTGCTCTTGTTCCTACCCTTTGTGGCCCCCCCGCTTCCTTGCAGTGCTCCTCTTTCTTAGTCTTTGACTGACTCCACTACTACTACTATTACCTCTACCCTACTTCTCTTCTTCTTCTTTTCCTACTCCTCTCTTGTCCCTCTGTCTGCTGGCCATATATACTCCTTTTCTCCTTTTTTTAGTGTGACTTTGTAAATGGTCCAAGTTGGACCGG